>OX596255.1:2037056-2202954 GCA_951394255.1 Polyploca ridens
CTAGACTGTTAGAGTCAATTGTAAAGTTCATAAGTGCTTTGCCAGGAATTAATCTGAATAAATGAGTTTTGAGTTTGAGTGCACCACTTCTTCATCTTATTGGATAAAGGAGTGCAGTGAAGAAAACATGCATGGGAGCAAAGTTAAAATAAATAATTATAAATATCCTGGGACATTCCTCACAGAGGTCATCTGATACCAAACTAAGCAGAGCTTGTACTATGGAAACCAGATAACTGATATATAATACATATACTACTTTATGTTTGTAAATACATACTTAATATACATAATTACACCCAGACTCAGGGCATACAGACATGTTCATGCACACAAATGCATGTCCTGTGTGGGAATCGAACCCACGACCTGCGGCGCATATGGTGACCCTTAACCAACTGCGCCAACTGGCCAGTCAATTGTAAAGTTCATAATAAGCTTTGCCAGGAATTAATCTGAATAAATGAGTTTTGAGTTTGAGTGCACCACTTCTTCATCATTGGATAAAGGAGTCCAGTGAAGCAAACATGGGAGCAAAGTTAAAATAAGCATATCCCTACTAATATTGAAATGCAAAATGTTTGTTCTTCTTCCCAACAACTTTTTATTCCTGAATTGAATTTGCAATCCATATTTGCTTTAGTCAGCAGCTTGGTAACAAGTGGGTTTGGGTGGGATAACAGATGCTCAGCATGTTATTTTTAATAAGACATCTCTGTTGAATGATTAGTTAATGTACCAACAGTAATTTGATTGTCCTGAATCACATGAATGCTTACAACTATCTCAACAGGATGATGAAGGCAACCCCCTTGAGACAGAGTATGGTCTCTCCCGCTACAAAGACCACCAGACCATCACGGTGCAAGAGATGCCTGAACGAGCGCCCGCCGGTCAGCTCCCGCGCAGTGTCGACATCATCTGTGACGATGATCTGGTGGATAAGTGCAAGCCCGGAGATAGGGTGCAGGTCGTAGGGAACTACAGGTGTTTGCCGTCTAAGCAGGGGAGTTTTACTGCTGGAACTTTTAGGTATGTCTTTGAAACTTTATGCTGTCAAAAAGGAAGCTGAAGAGTTTGTTTGTTTGAACATGTAAATCTTAAGAACTTGCAGTTTATGCCTGTCCTTTTGAGGATTTTCTTAAATTCATTATTTGACTTACTCAAGAAAGGTTGGACCGATTTTCATGATCTTTGATTTGTTGGATTTGTTTCCGCCTCGAATAAGAGTAACAAAAAGGCTAGGGTATGTTAACATAGGGTAGGCTAGGACACTATGCGAACGAAGTCGCGCCGTGCAGCCAGTACAAGATTAATAAGGTATATAAAATTTTTAATTAACCAACAAAATTCCTTCCAGAACAATCCTCATAGCAAACAACATAACACAAATCAATAAGGACATGAACATGAATATCACATTAGAAGATGTTAAGCTTTGCAAGAGGCTAGCCAAGCGGGCCACCGTAGACATGTTTGAGCTAATGAGCAAGTCACTGGCACCGTCTATACACGGACATGATTATATTAAAAAAGCTATTCTGTGCTTGCTGCTTGGTGGCATGGAGAAGATTTTGCCTAATGGCACAAGACTTAGAGGGTGAGTGACTGTTTCTATTTATCTAGTCTGATTTTCATTTGTAGGAGTCCAGCTCTTGTATTTGTACCTTGCTATATTTTTTTATACAATGAAGTAGTATGCAAGCTTACTGGTCCACCTGATGGTAAGCGGTTAGCTAGCCAAATGGACGCTTGCAACACACTAGGTATAACTCACGCGTTACTGACTCTTCCCCCCTCCTCAATGAGCTCTGGCGACCTTACGGGCAGTACTACTAGTTACTATGTATAGGCCCACAGATATATCTCTAAATAGATGACGCGAGTGTAAGTACTTCGTGTACCAATGCTCTTCTTTTGAAACTGTTTCGCGCAGACAGGGAACTCGCATAAGGCTGCATGTCCACCAGAGATGTGTTTAGCTGACAAATAGGATAGCTTCATTTTCACGTTTATAGCTCTAACTAAAGCGCTCTTGTGACATTATGGTAGGTAAAATAAAAAAGTTATTTATACAAATTAAATCGTCTTCAAAATACATAAATAAATAAATAATTTAAATACTAATTAATATACCTAATAATTAACTATAATTCAGAATGTATATAAACTATGTACCAACTAACCATTTAATTTACTAATTAATGTTGCAATGCCCTTGCAGGGCTCATGTTCTGGACTTACTTAATAATGTAACAACTATGTAACAAACATGAAGCAATTAATAAATGAATACATTAAAATGTATGAAATAACTCTAATCTGACACTGATTTCAAGTCAGCGAAAGAGCACGACGTATTCCATTGAAAATATTTCGCTCCTCCTCTCTTAAATTCCGTTATTCCTTGTGTAGTGACATCAACGTGCTTCTAATCGGTGACCCGTCAGTGGCGAAGTCCCAGCTGCTCCGCTACGTGTTGCAGACGGCGCCCCGCGCTATCACCACCACGGGGCGAGGATCCTCCGGGGTGGGGCTCACTGCAGCTGTCACTACTGACCCGGAGACTGGGGATAGAAGGTTGGTCTCATTTTTGCTTGCAGGCTGCAACGGGTCCAAGCTGAAAACCAGCGTTGGACGTCGGACTTGTAACCCGTGTTCGTCTCCGGCATAAAGCTGAGCTTGTGTCCCTTTGTTGTATTTTTATTATCTTTTTCTCCTCTCCGGGCGGAAAGCGTCAACTTTTGTCCCGCTGCGCTAAACGAAAATGCCCCTTTCCGCCTCCGTCGAGGAGAAAAATAGTATACACACCTTGGGCAGGAAATAAGAAAGCCTCAGATCACATGTTTGTCAATTCGATCATTACGTGTGATCGGAGACATTTCTTACTTTCCTGCCCTAGGTGAGTAATATACTATTCTGTGTTTAACCTTATTTTAAATATGTTATGTTAGTAGTAAATTGTAGCAATAAAGATCATATTTTTTGATGGGATCAAAGTCTATATGGGACCAATTGCAATAATAATTAGTGCACTACAAAAGTCAGAAATGAGAGTCAAAGTCAACAGACAGCGTGGAAAACGCCCCATACAATTTAGTACTGGAATGTGTGGAGATAACACGTAATTTGTCATTTTGGTGGTGAAAAATTGCGTTTAAGTACATACTCGTAGTTGCTACACATATTTATTGTTTTTTTTATTGAAGCATTTATAAAAGAATGAACAATACCCTTAGACCGACCCTTAGGTCCTGAAAGTAGTTTTTAATTTACTTTTGGAGAATAAAAAAACCTAACAGTATAACTTTGAGGTCTCGTATCTTTGTAGTTTTGCCACCGCACCGGGGCACACAATTGTTGTCAGTGCGATTAGAATGTAAATATTATGTAATGAATCTAAGCATGTTTTAAAAAGAGTAATTGCTGAGTTTATTGCCGGCTCTTCTCAGCAAATGAAAACTTCTGAACCGGTACTAGAGTATTAGAGTCAGACTTTTCATAAGTGCTTGCGAAGGTCTATTTGAAGAAAGAATTTAAATATTTTTATTCGGGTTTACCACTTTTTTATAATTTGTTGTTTTCCAATCCGTAAAATTCAACAAGACTCATCATCCCAATTCGCAACAGATTCCAAAGATTTGCATTGACTTTATGTTTGTTTGGTCCATCGAGGAAATATCCCTATAGAGTAGTAATACTGAACAATATAATTCCACAACTAGTCAGTGATTTGTCATTGAATTTGAACAGTAAGGACCACTCGCTGCGTCGTGTGTTTTTGACTTGGCCAATCAAAGTGCATGCGTCCTTGTCTTAACCAATCAGCGCGCATTGTCGGCGGTGGGAAATTGGCGGAATTTATTTCAACCAAAATGAACGTCATTGCGCTTCTATAGGTTAATTGTTCCATGGTTTGGTCATTCAGACTGGAAGCCGGTGCGATGGTACTAGCAGACCGAGGCGTGGTGTGCATCGACGAGTTCGACAAGATGTCGGACATTGACCGCACCGCCATCCACGAGGTGATGGAGCAGGGCCGGGTGACCATCGCTAAGGCGGGCGTGCACGCAACGCTTAACGCGCGCTGTTCCGTGCTAGCCGCTGCTAATCCGGTCTATGGACGGGTGAGTCACCTACTTTAATCTACTGTAGCCAAGGGCGGATCCAGCCTTCGGGGGCTCTACCGCTTAACTTTGGTGGTAATCGTAACGAACACCATTAATAAATTTCATCCAATCATCGTCGCGTCATATCGCGTGCGCGTCATTGGATGAAATAATTAATGGTGTTCGTTATAATTACTACTAAAGATACAAAATAACCCGGCAGGTCAGAGGGGGGTCAAAACTTATATCCAGCTTGGATGGGTTTCAAACTGTTTCAAAATACACAATACTATTCTATAGCTGTGTAGCGACATCTATCAGCCATCTATCAGTAACACTGAGATAGTTCACACACTGAATGATAGATGGCGTGGCGCCACATTAACCTACATCCTGCATCGCGCTTAAGAAGTTTTCTCGAGAATCTGCATATATGTGTCCGACATGTACAGTTGGACCGCGGTCCCTGCGGCACGATGACCCAGCCTGGCGGAAGATCTTCCCTTTTAAATGGAGGTGTCGGATGAGGTGTCGGGTAACAGCTGCGGGTAACAGCTATGGAGGTGCAAGGTATCCACCTTGCACCTCCATAGCTGTCACCCGCAGACACAGTCGCAGATTCACACGAAAATAGAGTAGGTACATATGTAAGAATTTTCAAAATCGGTCCTGTAGTTCTAGTGATTCGAGTTCATTAGTTCCCCTCATAACCCCCATGACCCCCCGCCTGGATCCGCCCTTGACTGTAGCACATGGAGACATGGAGCACACCTCCTCGAGTTGGTAGAGTCTTCATTTGAAAGGGAAGAGCTTTCCGCCAGGCTGGGACTTTGGTCCATCTATACTCCGTGACTTTTTATTCGTCTTAGAAACGCAGCCAATGAATAGGTACTAATCATACAAAAAAAAATGTATTGAACATTTGTATAACCCTTCGTTGAATATACAATGGCCCTGATTCTGTTGTTCACAACTAAACTAATTTTAATGTCACTATGTCTCTTTCTAACAAAGAACATAAGAAAAGGATGTAAGAAATTTAGTCCTGTCAAATTAGTCCAATGCTTGTTTTCAATATAAATTTAGTCGCCATCTATCGAGGTTACGCCAAAATACACGCAAAATAAGACGGCAAAGGTTAATTTGACAACTTAAAATATGTTCTATCCTTTTTCAATCATGTTCGTAAGAAAGAGATGAGATGTAACTAAAATTAGTTTAGTGCGATTTACAACAGAATCGGCACCAATGTGTCCTAAACTCCAATGATAAGCGGGCACCAGAGAGTGGACCTACTCATGACTACGCGAGAAAAAAGAAATATTTTTTTTTTGATATTACGAAAAAAATAATAGAAATCCTCAAAAAAAAAAATATGACCTAAATTTTTCAAATATTTCTATTTTTGTATTAGCAACCCCTGGTATCCATCAAAACCTTAAAATCCCAGAATGCCTGTAGCTTTTACACAAAAAATCAAACATTTTTTTTTCTCGAATAGTCATGCAGGTCCGTCCTCTGGTGCCCGCTTTATAGACACGTTGTATACAGAATGTCCAGAAGACTTTGTCGCCATCTATCCATTGGAGTGTAAACTATATAACCGATAGATGTCGCTACAAATGCTATCATCATCATTTTGATCATTTACTGACCCCTTACTTATAAAGTGTTCTCCCAAACAGTATGACCAGTATAAGACTCCGATGGAGAACATTGGTCTGCAAGACTCACTGTTGTCTCGTTTCGACTTGTTGTTTGTGATGCTGGACATCGCGGACGCGGATCACGACAACATGATCTCGGAACATGTGCTCAGGATGCATCGATACAGGTAATATTATGGGTATTTATAGCTAGGTCATAGCATGATAGTCTACGGTGAGATTTTGATAGATATTTTTTCAATGAGTAGCAAATATAAACGTTAATGAACAAGTTTTGGAGCTTGCCAATTATTCATGGTAAATAACAAGCTTAATTAACAACATTTTCAAATAAAAGCCGGCCAAGTGCGAGCCGGACTCGCACACGGAGGGCTCCGTACAATATTAACTAACTCAAATTCGCTATGAAAAAAAAAACGCCAAAAAAAGGCGTTTCTTGTATGGACACCCCTTAAATTTTTAATTTTATTTAATTTTTATTATTTTTTGTTAAAGCGGCGATAGAAATACACATTCTTTAAAAATTTCAGCTATACCGTTCATGAGATACAGCCCACTGACAGACAGACAGACGGACAGCGAAGTCTTAGTAATAGGGTCCTGTTTGGCTGTTTCGGGTACTCTAAAAAACTATGTTCAGCTCGAAAAAGAAAACATAATATTTCATCCATATTTTATTTTTTACGAAGGAATCCAAGAGAACAAGACGGCGAAGTGTTACCGATGGGCTCGTCAGTGGAGATGTTGTCAACAGATAATCCTGACAATGACGATGAAGTTGAGGTAATTTTACTACAACATTATTAGCGTTAGCGCAACAAATAAAATTTATGTTTTTACTAGAAGAATTTATAATCTTGGATAGTGGACATTGGCCCTGATTCTGTTGTTCACAACTAAACTAATTTTAATGTCACTATGTCTCATTCTAACAAAGAAATGAAATGAAATGAAATTAAATGAAATGAAATTTATTTTATTTGCGTGAATAAGGGTAATGCTAATACAAAATAGCGGTGTTAAAAATTAAATAGTTCCACATAACATAAGAAAAGGATGTAAGAAATTTAGTCCTGTCAAATTAGTCCAATGCTTGTTTTCAATATAAATTTAGTCGCCATCTATCGCGATTACGCTTAAATACACGCAAAATAAGACGGCAAAGATTAATTTGACAACTTAAAATATGTTCTATCCTTTTTCAATCATGTTCGTAAGAAAGAGATGAGATGTAACTAAAATTAGTTTAGTGCGATTTACAACAGAATCGGCACCATTTACCGTCAAGTGAACGGCCTACTTGCCAGAATTCTGACATTATAAATGAACAAAACGTTTCGTTCGTATATTTTACTGTGAAACTCGGAAATCTGGAAAATAGTTATAAGATTTTAGAGTTGGTGCCATATTGAAAGTTGTTCAGCATGACACGAACATAGATTTCGAAAACATGCCAACTAAAAGTATTCACTCAGTATTTTATATCATCGTGCTCTTTTGATGAGATAAAAATCTCATAACTCTTTCCAGAAATGTAAATATTAATCCCATGAAGCTTATAATTGGTCCTTCGAGCCGGATAACCATACAGACACTAAAGTGATGATGTGGCCGAAGGTAGTAAGTACCCAAAGCCTAGAAGAAACTGGCTCTCAAGTGCAGCTGTCGGAACACACCGATAGGTGCTTGGCGACAGATTTTCAACTTGAGGGTGGTAGCCAGCCATGTTGGAACTACAAAGTACCCTCACGATGTTTTCCTTCACCGAAAACTCAAGTTCATTGTAGGATTCGAACGTCACTACCACTGATCTCTCATTGCCTTTAATATTAATATCATGAGGCTCTAAATTGGTCCTTCGAGCCGGATAAAAACACGTAAAGTAACGAATACCGTCATCCTCCCATCAAAAAAGTCCTCTATAACCATTGAGCTATTATTACTACGTATAGAGAAGCTATCAAATGTTATGTCCCATTTTTTTAGAGTCAACTAAAGTTCTCTTTAGCGCTGAAACAATAATTAGTCGTCTAAGCAGACAGTAGAAACACGTAGCGCTATCAGAACGCTTTTAGGAGTATTTTTCTCACAAACACCGTGATTTTCACGGCGCTTACGCGTTTCGTTTATCGTTCTACAACAACAAGTGTGGTCGGATGACCTCACATGAATGGAACATAGTTGTGATGTGTGGCGTCTTCTCTCTACGTAGTAATAATAACTCAATTTCTATAACTAAACAAATTTTACAGGACACAGCAAAGACAATATTCGAAAAATACGACCCCCTACTCCACGGAAACACTAGAAGTAAAAAGGAACAGATTCTAAGCACTAAGTTTATGCGCAAATACATACATATAGCGAGACTGATGAAGCCCAAGTTGACTCAGGACGCGTCTGACACGATCGCCGATGAATACGCCAGGCTCAGGAACCAGGATATGATGGACAGCGATGTTGCCAGGGTATGGACTACATTTTGCTTCAAAATTGACACTTTATAAATATTTTTACCCATCCTACAAATAAGGAGTTGTCTGCCGCTAATGGTCAGATAGTTCTTGACATCTTTGATGCTCACTTTTTGAAATTAAAAAAAAGTCCGAACTATCCTCGCTTGAAATAATTTCCAGTTATTATTGTATTTCATGCTAATTTATCTATTAACTATTTTTCTCAATATACAGGGTGTATTTCGCATGGTAACACAAACTTCGCGAAAAGGCTACACCTAATGCCACTAATCAAATTGTGAAAGTCATTCACCTCGCTAATGATCGGTTATAGAAATTGTCATTTTCGAGCGCGCAATGTATTGTGAACACCGCGATTTAAACGCGCGATAACGTTGTGCCTACATAGTATGTCGCTGACTGCAGGCGAATATCGCCATAAGACACCGTTTCTAGTTTTATTTACATTGCTACTTTTAGTGAAAGTAATGAATTAATAACTTATTTATTTTAAATCTCTTTGGGTTAGGTAAGAATAACGATTATGAACAGTCTAAAGTAAAAAAAACTCAAAAAAAAATTAAAATTTTTGGGAAAAACCGACGAAAAATTCCAACATGGGGGGACACAGAATCATGTCCTGGACCCATGGTATCCGTTTGTGCGGCGATGTCCCTTACACGCTGTATTTATGTGTTAAGTTCAGAATATTTTGTTAATATTTGTTAAGTGCGCTAAGCTTATCATGCTGTGTGTATACGCCCTTTGGGTCTCGATCTGGAACAGATATATAATGTACTTCATACTAGCTCCAAATTATTTGATTGTGACCTTTTGTATATGCCTATGTAAATAACAAAAATAAATAAATACTTTTTTGAGTTTAATCAATGTAAAAAAAATGTCTTTACACTTCCACAAGAAATGTGAAGCGGAAGTACAATTTATTCTTAAACGTTAATGTTGTAAGTTATTCATCTTTTTTACCCGACTGACCCGGAAGGGGGGTTATGTTTTTCGAGTATATGTATGTATGTATGTCTATATGTCTATTTTTTGTAACAAGTTATCATTTCATCCATTTACTTATAAGTATAATAATGGCTTGAAAAAACTTGATGAATTAAAAAACAACTCCACATCCGTTTTTATGTGAGGGGTCAGAAGAGAGAGTTGAGAAATTCTAAGTTCATCTTTTTTTCGGTATGGCAACCCAATCCTCTTCAAAGCAAATGTCTTTATGTTTGACCGCTTAACTTTGTTGTTCACAGACGCAGCCAGTAACAGCTCGTACGCTAGAAACTCTGATACGTTTGTCGACGGCTCACGCCAAGTGTCGCCTGAGCTTCCAGATAACGCAGGACGATGCCATGGCCGCCATCGAACTGGTGCAGTTCGCTTACTTCAAGAAGGTACATTTTAGACTATACTCTTTAGATTAGTACTTTTTTACTAATCCTAACTTAATATTATGCGAAAGTGAGTTTGTTTGTTACGCCTTCACGCCTCAACTACTCAACGGATCATAATGAAATTTCGCATGCAGATAGCCTATGGTATGGAGAAGGATATATACTTAATATCTCGGGAACGCGAGTGAAACGGCGGAGGAAAGCAACTATAAAATGAATGAGAAAATAAGTTTATTTGTTACCTCTTGATGGCTCAATGGCCTGGACGAATAAAATTGAAAAAACGTGATAAAATTTGGCACATAGGTAAGATCATAATTTGGAATAACATATGAAGAAAAAGAAGCTATAGGTTACATTTTATTCCGTTAAAAAATAATCCCTCGCAAACGCTTATCTTAAACGGTGGCGTAGCGACATCAACTAAAATGTCTTTTTGTATGAAAATCTTTCAAAAGTGTATACGCCACAAAGATTTGTCTATAGGATTTCAATCGTTCATTATAATAATAAAACACAGTTTAACCGTTGCTGTAGATACGACCCCGTTGTAGATTTGTCGTCTGAATTGAGTCACAGCTTGACTTGATTCATCATCATCATCAGCCTATAATGTCCCACTGCTGAGCACCTCCTCCTTTCACAAATGAGGGTGAAAGGGAATGGGCAATACTCCACCACGCGTGCCCACTGCGGATCGGTGGAGGTAGGCTAGTGGTCAACCTACTGTTGGAGTTTTCAAGCCGCCTAGTAGGCCTCCAACTAGCTTAACGACTATCACAATTATGTGATAACTGTCAACGGTTTACGTGCCTTCTGAAGCACGGAAACGCTCGATTTGAAATACTACTAGGCGGTCACCCATCCAGTTACCGACCATGGCGGTGGTAGCTTAAGAACGGGTAATCATGCTACACCCCGAGCGCTGTCTATGATTATTATTACATATTTCATAATTTTGTAAGTATACCGACTGTATTTATTTTATTATTATTATTTGTGTACAGGTGTTAACAAAGGAGAAACGTCGCAAGCGGCGCGCTTCCTCCGACGGGGAGGGTGCTGAATCCGACACGGAACAAACAGCACAACCACGCGCTAAGAAATCACGGAAAACGGTAATCTTATCTCACTATCATGAAATTTACTGTACAATTACCTGCCCTATACCCTACTCTACAGTTTTCTTAAATTTTCTACGTATCTTTCTTATTTTTTCCCGTAAGAACCTTCCCCAGAGTATTAGAAAACTAAAAAAAATAAGATGTATGAAATCGGTAGTCGTTCTCAAGTTATGGCGCGACCAAGGGAAATAGAGATTCATTTTTATATATAGGGATAGATTAAATGTGGAAAGAATCATCCAAACATTGATATGTACAAAAAAAAATTTAGAGAGTTTTGCATCACTTCCAATGTTCAGATGACATTAGCAGCAACATGTTAATATACTTGAAATATTTTATAAACACCGCAAAACATAACAACAACATAACAGTTTTGGTCGCGATTCGCTGGCGTGGCATAGAGTGTCGTATTTTTATCTAAAAATATAAAGGGATCTAAAAATATTTTAAATGCCTCAAGTTATTTATTAGGCACCTAGGGTCAATTATAACGTCATTTCAACGTCTCTAAAAATCTTTATTTTTTTTGTACAAATCTAGCCATGATTCTTTAGAACTTTGAGACTTCCACACGGCTTAACGGATTTGGACAGAATCTAGCTAGATTATCATGGGATATTTATTATCTTGGGAAAACATGTGATTCCTGGGACATATGTGTAGTATTTAATATTTTTCATTGTGTATTTATGAGAGGTAGAGCGTAGCGTTTATTCGCTCAAAGAGCAGCTCGACTAGGGAAGTACCTCCACCTTACGGAATACCGCAGCCAAATAACTTTATGTTGTGTTCCTGCGCGTGAGTAAGATCGCCGGAGCTTATTGGGGAGGGGAAAGGGTCGGTAACGCGTGAGTGAAGCCTCGCGTGTTACAAGCGTCCATATCGAAACGGGCCGAATTAGGTATTTGACACGTCCACGCACACGCGGGAACGCTCAGTCGCGTGTATGCGTGAGTCCGGGAGTAATTGATGGTCAATCCGGCGATAAAATGGTTTTGATCCATTGATATTTTTTACGTGTCTTTTACTTTTTGGTTTTTTCTATTGAAATCTTCTTCTTCTTCTTTTTCTATTGAAGTCTTGGTAGTAAATCAAATCAAAATCATCAATACCGGTTTGGAAGGTTGCATTTGCTGAGAAATGCCGGTAATAAACTCAGCAATGACTATTTTCAAAAACATTTTAGATTTATTACATAACTATATATATAAATGAATTGATGTTCGTTAGTCAAAATTACTGGTCCTAGATACTGGTCCGATTGCTCTCAAAATCGATATTTGACAGTCCTCGGGGTCACAAAACAAGAATCTTTTCTCAGAATTTTTAAAAAGTATCCGCCATGTTGAACTTTTTAGATACCGGTCCGATTGCTCTCAAAATCGATATTTGAGAGTCCTCGGGGTCACAAAACAAGAATCTATTCTCAACATTTTGATAAATTGTCCGCCATTTTGAACTTTTTAGATACTGGTTCGATTGCTCTCAAAATCGATATTAGAGAGTCCTCGGGGTCACAAAACAAGAATCTATTCTCAAAATTTTGAAAAAGTGTCCGCCATATTGAACTTTTTATATACTGATCCGACTACTCTCAAAATCGATATTTGAGTGTCCTCGGGGTCACAAAACAAGAATCTTTTCTCAGAATTTTGAAAAAGTGTCCGCCATGTTGAACTTTTTAGATACTGGTTCGATTGCTCACAAAATCGATATTCGAGAGTCCTCGGGGTCGCAAAACAAGACTCTATTCTCAAAATGTTGAAAAAGTGTCCGCCATATTGAACTTTTTAGATACTGGTCAGATTGCTCTCAAAATCGATATTTGAGAGTCCTCGGGGTCACAAAACAAGAATCTATTCTCAAAATTTTGATAAAGTGTCCGCCATTTTGAACTTTTTAGATACTGGTCCGATTGCTCTCAAAATCGATATTTGAGAGTCCTCGGGGTCACAAAACAAGAATCTTCTCTCAGAATTTTGAAAAAGTGTCCGCCTTAATGAACTTTTTAGATACTGGTCCGATTGCTCTCAAAATCCTCGGTTCGGATAAACTCAGCAATTACTCTTTTCTAAACAAGCTTAGATTCTATACATAATATTTACATTCTAATCGCATTGACAACAATTTGACAATGACCAGTATCTAAAAAGCTCAACATGGCTGACACTTTTTCAAAATTCTGTGAAAAGATTCTTGTTTTGTAACCCCGAGGACTCTCAAATATCGATTTTGAGAGCAATCGGACCAGTATCTAAAAAGTTCAAAATGGCGGACACTTTATCAAAATTTTGAGAATAGATTCTTGTTATGTGACCCCGAGGACTCACAAATATCGATTTTGAGAGCAATTGGACCAGTATCTAAAAAGTTCAATATGGCGGACACTTTATCAAAATTTTGAGAATAGATTCTTGTTTTGTGACCCCGAGGACTCTCAAATATCGATTTTGAGAGCAATCAAAATCAAAATCAAAATCAAAAAGTCATTTATTCAGTTTAGGCCCTAGTAAGGCACTTATGAACGTTATGTACATACAGTTGAATTTACCACCGGTTCGGACCAGTATCTAAAAAGTTCAAAATGGCGGACACGTTATCAAAATTTTGAGAATAGATTCTTGTTTTGTGACCCCGAGGACTCTCAAATATCGATTTTGAGAGCAATCGGACCAGTATCTAAAAAGTTCAAAATGGCGGACACTTTATCAAAATTTTGAGAATAGATTCTTGTTATGTGACCCCGAGGACTCTCAAATATCGATTTTGAGAGCAATCGGACCAGTATCTAAAAAGCTCAAAATGGCTGACACTTTTTCAAAATTCTGAGAAAAGATTCTTGTTTTATAACCCCGAGGACTCTCAAATATCGATTTTGAGAGCAATCGGACTAGTATCTAAAAAGTTCAACATGGCGGACACTTTATCAAAATTTTGAGAATAGATTCTTGTTTTGTGACCCCGAGGACTCTCAAATATCGATTTTGAGAGCAATTGGACCAGTATCTAAAAAGTTCAATATGGCGGACACTTTATCAAAATTTTGAGAATAGATTCTTGTTTTGTGACCCCGAGGACTCTCAAATATCGATTTTGAGAGCAATCGGACCAGTATCTAAAAAGTTCAAAATGGCGGACACGTTATCAAAATTTTGAGAATAGTTTCTTGTTTTGTGACCCCGAGGACTCTCAAATATCGATTTTGAGAGCAATCGGACCAGTATCTAAAAAGTTCAAAATGGCGGACACTTTATCAAAATTTTGAGAATAGATTCTTGTTATGTGACCCCGAGGACTCACAAATATCGATTTTGAGAGCAATCGGACCAGTATCTAAAAAGCTCAACATGACTGACACTTTTTCAAAATTCTGAGAAAAGATTCTTGTTTTATAACCCCGAGGACTCTCAAATATCGATTTTGAGAGCAATCGGACTAGTATCTAAAAAGTTCAACATGGCGGACACTTTATCAAAATTTTGAGAATAGATTCTTGTTTTGTGACCCCGAGAACTCTCAAATATCGATTTTGAGAGCAATCGGACCAGTACCTAAAAAGTTCAAAATGGCGGACACGTTATCAAAATTTTGAGAATAGATTCTTGTTTTGTGACCCCGAGGACTCTCAAATATCGATTTTGAGAGCAATCGGACCAGTATCTAAAAAGTTCAAAATGGCGGACACTTTATCAAAATTTTGAGAATATATTCTTGTTTTGTGACCCCGAGGACTCTCAAATATCGATTTTGAGAGCAATCGGACCAGTATCTAAAAAGTTCAAAATGGCGGTCACGTTATCAAAATTTTGAGAATAGATTCTTGTTTTGTGACCCCGAAGACTCTCTAATATCGATTTTGAGAGCAATCGGACCAGTATCTAAAAAGTTCAAAATGGCGGACACTTTATCAAAATTTTGAGAATAGATTCTTGTTATGTGACCCCGAGGACTCTCAAATATCGATTTTGAGAGCAATCGGACCAGTATCTAAAAAGTTCAACATGGCGGACACTTTTTAAAAATTCTGAGAAAAGATTCTTATTTTGTGACCCCGAGGACTCTCAAATATCGATTTTTAGAGCAATCGGACCAGTATCTAAAAAGTTCAAAATGGCGGACACTTTTTCAAAATTTTGATAATAGATTCTTGTTTTGTGACCCCGAGGACTCTCAAATATCGATTTTGAGAGCAATCGGACCAGTATCTAAAAAGTTCAAAATGGCGGACACTTTATCAAAATTTTGAGAATAGATTCTTGTTATGTGACCCCGAGGACTCTCAAATATCGATTTTGAGAGCAATCGGACCAGTATCTAAAAAGTTCAACATGGCGGACACTTTTTAAAAATTCTGAGAAAAGATTCTTATTTTGTGACCCCGAGGACTCTCAAATATCGATTTTTAGAGCAATCGGACCAGTATCTAAAAAGCTCAAAATGGCGGACACTTTTTCAAAATTTTGATAATAGATTTTTGTTTTGTGACCCCGAGGACTCTCAAATATCGATTTTGAGAGCAATTGAAACAAGGCCAGGATACGTTGCTCCGCTATGGATTTCCAATGCCTATCCTCCTACTCCATCATCATACCCTGAAAATCATACATGATCAAAGTTCATCTAACGACAATTCCAACAAACCCAAACACGGCTAGGATACGATGCTCCACTATGGAGTTCCAGTGCTTACCCTTCTTCTCCATCATCAGACCCTGAAAACCATATATGGTCAAAGTTCAACTCGGTGCGCAGAGCGATACGTCCACCCTCTGGAAGCGCTCGGCGCGGTCTGCTGACTCGAGGCTTGCGCCGAGTATTATATTGCGCGATTTTGGTAGTTTTAAAATATTTTTTAAAGCTATTTTTTTTTAGTTTTTTGAACTTTTTTTTCAGGAAATGGTTTGATTTTGAGCTGAAGTTTATTTATGTTATTTTATTTTTAAAAAACGAGTGTTCTAAGTAGCCAAAATCAAAAGCAATACTTAACCCAAATTCTCTACAATTTGACTAAGTTAAATATTTTTTTACTCAAGATTTTTATATGAAAGTGGTAAAAAGTGTTTCGTTTATTTTATAGACGACTTTCATAGTAATATATTGTATTTTTTTTGTACCGATTAGACGTCAAGACGATTCTTAAATATGTGATATTCTAAACCTCTTACAGCAAAAATTCAGAAACAGCCATCCGTTTAAACGTCGATTAAACAAAATTAAATAATAAAAATAAAAAAGTAGCCCGTTTATTAGATCATAATTGAAATGATCGTTCATGTTGTGCATTAAAACTAATAGAAATACAGTATTTAAACCGTAAAATCACGTCTGTAAATCAGCGAAATCGACAAAATTTAGGGTACGGCCTCTTAAACGCCTACCATCAGACCAAGATTTTCTTATAAAATCGCAGAAAACATCCGTCGTGTGACTAATAGATGTCGCTACAATATAAATGTTATTGTGTTGTTTTTTTTTTTCAATGGCGTCACACGGCTTTTGTATTTTGCCAATTTCAAGTAATATTATAAGTTCTAGGCACAATGAATCACTTTCACATAGTCCTCAGTCAGTCACCGTCCATAATAGTCATGTTTTAGTACAATGGTGGTCATTGTACTAACACTTCACGGACTTCTTGAGACAACTTGAAAAGCCACGATACACATAATTCATTTCATTTCACTTCACTGGTGCATATGTATTGATCTTTATTGGATAAAATACCACTGATTATATGCAATAAAACTCAAAATACACGAATTTATGAAAATAAAAATGAAAAAGCAACGTCACTCTGCAAGTCCCGCCAAAAAGTCCCTATTGTGTTGTTGTAGGCTGGTCCGAACGATCCATACGAGTTCTCATCAGACGAGGAAGCCGAGCCGGTACTGCGCGCCGCACACACCTCGCAGCCTGACGCTGAACAGCGGGTCACTAGAGCCACGCAACAGAAATCCATCGACGCTAATAGGTAAGACAAACATTGTTTGTGTGTTTGTTAGGGACACGTTAATAACAAAATACAGGATGTGGTTTTGCATTCGTGCCATATTTATTATACTGGGTGGAGATTTCGAGGTGGCATATTTTCGAAACCAATGTTGGGTTAGTCATGCTGAACAATTTTTTCTATGGGACCAACACTGAATACTCAAACATTTTTTGTTACTTTTCATACATTATGATCGAGCAAGGTTGACATTTACTATGGAAAGTAAACATTTTTTTTTTAATTCACTATTGTTTCCATAGTAAAAGTTGTTCAGCATGACTAACCCAACGTAGGTTTCGAAAGTATGCCATCTCGAAATCTCCACCTGTTATATATAGTAAATGATTTATGTATTCAGTTATTATAAAATAGCCCCCTTACTCATAAAACGTTATTTAACTAATAAGCTGATTAAGTGGTCACTTAAATAACGTCAAATTGTTTGACAATGACAGCAACGTGACATTATTTATTTGACCATTTATTCAGTAGATTTAGTTAAATAGCGTTTCTGAGTAAGGCCGTAAGTAGTTAAATCTGGGCTTGATAAGTAAACGATTATTGATGATTTGTGATTAAGAGGACTCAATTCGTCATACTTTTCATACAAAACCTCTGTACTTATCATGGCGTCGTTAAACATTTTTTGTGAGATGTTTTGAACAAATTAGTATCTTGTGCACTATATCTAGCCGTGTATCTAGCCGTAATTTAAAAAAAGTGTGAAACAAATTCAGTCAAAGCCTCCGAAAAACAGCGTTTTTGCCTGAACTTTGGCCATATCTAATGTACCTATAAGTCGTAAAAGTAAAAAAAACATTTAGATACCAGGCTTGCAAATGTATTGGAGATTCTAAATAACTAATATTTTTTTCACAAACTTGTAAGATTTTTTCTCAAGAAGTATACTCCTGGAACAAGTTTTATGAATCCTTAACGTCAGATTAGAACAAGACTTCATAACTGCACAGAATAGGTCTGCGATCCGGGGGCGAGGGGAGAAACCGGGTCGCTGCGCAGTAGTGTTATAAGTCTTATCTTATAAAACATCGTCAAACAAGGAGGGATTTTTATTTGTGAATTCATCCTCACATTGGAATCAAAATGGTATTGTTCTATAGTATAGAACAATACCGTATAGAATCTATACGGTTTCAAATGATCTTCCTACTGCTGCGATCCCTCAGTTTATGGAATAAGCTCTCTGCCGTGGTTTTAGGGAGTACAGCATGGGGTTCTTCCAAGAGATATTTGCAGGGTCGGCAACGCGCGAGTGATAAGCATCCATAGGCCTCAGTGACCGCTTACCATCACACGGGCCGTAATCAAAATCAAAATCAAAATCAAAATCAAAATCAAAAAGTCATTTATTCAGTTTAGGCCCTAGTAAGGCACTTATGAACGTTATGTACATACAGTTGAATTTACCACCGGTTCGGAATACACTTAAACTGAGAAGACTCCGGCAAGAAACTCAGCAAGGTTTTTTTTTTTTGTGGAAGATCTTTTAATATTACAGCTTTTTTCCAAATACTTATACAATATATACATTATTATTTTATGCTTATTCGTACAATTGTCACTTAGCCAGGGGGATGCAAGTGCAGAGAGAAGCTACTACAACCATATATTCTTGTCTTCCACGTAATGAGCCGCCTTATAGTAGGCTTTGTCAATTAACCTCTGCTTTATGAAATCTTTGAATTTATCATAAGACATTTTAGTTACTTCGAGTGGGATTTTATTATAGAATCGAACGCAATTTCCGAGAAAAGACTTATTAGCTCTAGATAACCTGAATCTAGGTGTCACAATTTTATCTTTATTTCTTGTATTGAAGTTATGGCGGCTACTATTAATTTCAAATAAATTTAAGTTTTTACGGACAAACATAATATTTTCATAAATGTACTGTGACGGTAACGTTAAAATTTTAAATTCCTTGAATCGACTTCGTAGTGATTCGCGAGGACCCAAACAATAGATTGCGCGAATTGCACTTTTCTGCAGAATAAATATAGTTTCAAAGTCTGCAGCTGAGCCCCACAGCAGAAGACTGTAGGACATTAAACTATGGAAATAAGCAAAGTAAACCAACCTGGCTGTAGCCACATCTGTTATTTGTCTAATTTTTCTAACTGCGAAGGCGGCGGAACTCAGTTTACTAGCTAATCTTTCTATATGAGGACCCCATTGTATTTTACTGTCTAATGTAACGCCGAGAAAAACTGCCTTATCCACTAGTGCAAGTCTTTTACCATCGACAAAGATATGAGTGTCACTCTTAACAACATTAGGGAGAGAAAACCTTATACATTTAGTTTTACAGGAATTAAGCATAAGATTATTGGCGGCAAACCATTTTGATACAGCTGATAATGTGTCATTGAGCTGCGTAAGGTCTGTATCTTTCCTATTGACTTTAAAAATTAGAGAAGTGTCATCAGCAAATAAAACTATATCCGACAATTCATTTACCATATAGGGCAGATCATTAATATATGCCAGAAACAAAAAAGGGCCTAAAATTGATCCTTGCGGTACGCCCGTTTTCACTAAAGACCCTGAGGACGTAGTACCGCTAATACCTACTTTTTGTTGGCGACCTGATAGATAAGATGATATAAGATCGAGTGCCACTCCACGAACTCCATAGTGTTGGAGTTTTAAAACTAGTGTGTAGTGATCTACGCAATCAAATGCCTTGGAGAGATCACAAAATACGCCAACCGCATCCTGTGAATTCTCCCAGGCTTCAAAAATATGCTTTAAAAGTTTAGCACCAGCGTCTGTCGTAGACCGGCCTTTTGTAAATCCAAACTGATGATCATGTAAAATCTGATTTTTGGTGAAATGAGTTAACAATTGATTTAGTATAACTTTCTCAAAGATTTTGCTTAACGCTGGAAGTATAGAGATGGGTCTATAATCAGAAGGATTATTTTTGCACCCAGATTTAAATATAGGAATGATCTTACTGTGTTTCATCAAATCGGGGAAAGAACCCTGAACAATACATTGATTAAAAATAGCTGCTAAAATAGGTGCTATACTAGTTATAACTGAGTGGATTACTTTAACTGATAAGCCCCATAAGTCTTCTGTATTTTTTATATTCAAAGACTTGAAAGCTCCTAATATTTCACTAGCATCAATAAACTTAAATAAAAAATTGGGAATATGTTTTGGGAAATTGTCTTTAAGGAGACACTCGGCTTTCTTAGGTGAAGATGCAAGATACTTAGTGGCTTCAGTAGGTATTGTTGAAAAAAAAGATTCGAAAGCACTCGCTACTTCAAATTTATCGGAGATAAACTTATCATTAATTTTAAGGTTAATTGTGTCTTCTTCCTTTTTATTTTTACCAGTCTCCGTGTTTATAATTTTCCACACCGTTTTAATTTTATTAGTCGAATCACTAACTTTTTTGGCAATGAAAATGGCGGCGTATGCTTATTAAGTAATACAACTCATATTACAGATTGGCGCTCTTCAAGACAGCTCTGCAACAGTTATTCAGGGAAGAACGCGCCAACTCACTCCCCCTCGACAGAATCACAGCGTACATCAACGAGAAGTACTCACACGAGATATATGAAACGGGTGAAGTACAGGCGGCTTTGGACAAGATGACTCAAGACAATCATGTCATGATGGCCGACGATATCGTGTTCTTGATATAACCGATATAACTTGATATATCAGGTATTTGTTAGAAATGTTTTTTAACGGTTGAAAATCTCGCGTTTTTACTGAAAACGTTTATGAAACTACTTGTCAATCACAATTTGTTAGGCCTGCTTATGACATAAAGTCATAAGTTCGGACCCTCGTTCTATTATGGGCCTTAGAGAATCATTAAATTAGGTTCAATTCACATTGCGGTGTAACGGAAGCAAAGTGATCCTTTTTGGAGAAAAATTACTTTCCGCAAATTCAGACCTCTGTTACTTTCGCGACCGCTGCGTGCTAAAATGTGCCTAAACACTCGAGCATAGAGTTACCATCGCTTCGCAGCCGTGGCTTTCATTCTCTTTCCTGCTAGTCCTCAAAACGTAAATTGAACCATATTATTGATGATCTAATGTTGATAATTAAATTGCCAATTTTCAACAATACATTACGAAGTGATTCCCGCCTCTCAGTTTATAGAATGTAAGTTAATGTTAAAAGATCTGTTTTAAATCGTGTACAATGTTAACGAAATTCCATTTCTTTAATTACGCAGTTATAATAGACTTATAATAAGTTATTTTTGTACCATTATCATATCTTAAGATCAATGAGACAGCGTTATACTAGTGAAAGAGAAGGACAATGAAGTTACTAAATGCTTGAATTTTGAAGTGTTTGGTATTGTTAGAATGCTTGTCATCCCAGGTAACATCCCTATGTTACAGTAAAAAAATGAGATTGTATTTTTACTGATCAATCTGTTTGAGTTCGGAGATAATTAAAACGTCCTTTTCTCAATATAATAAATTTATTAAAGGCAAGGCAATGCGCACATAATGAACGTTACAGAGAGAAGAGAATGGCCGACAATAGTGTTGCCAGCACAATGTAAATTTATGGTTCTTAACACAATCTCCATAGTGTATCCTCTGAGATCCTTTTTTTTTTTTTTTTATACTACTTAGTTAGCAAACAAGCATACGGCCCGCCTGATGGTAAGCGGTTACCGCAGCCTATGGACGCTTGCATCACCAGGGGTGTTACTCGCGCGTTGCCGACCCTGCAGAAATCTCTTCACACCCTTTTTGAAGAACCCCTGACAAGGAATATGGATGTTTCATGGGTAAAAAATAATAATTCTAATTGGTCCGTTAGATTATTGGACACGTATTATTTGCTTTATCAAATCAATAAAAAATTACAAAGATAAAGCGCGCCAAAGTTTGGGAGTGTGGGTCACATTTCGGTAAGTGTGCCATGGCGTGACGTAACGCGGAACTTCAACAGACCGTATCTTCGTATTTTTTTGTTTAATCGACAATTGAAAAAATACGTGTCTAATATTTCTTTATAATATAAGTGACGGAGTCAATAGAATATTTCAGAAAGCTAGCCTATTGTGTAATTTAAATACAATTGCATACAAATAAGAAGTGAAGTGAATTTTGTTATGACGGAGCTAACATTTCGAAACGATTGTCGAGATTATTTTTTTTATCAATTATTTTGCCCTAGAATAGTGCTGTCTCATTGACTAACGTCAAAACGTTACGTTTTCCTTGAAAACAGTGCGTTTTGAAAAAAATAGCATGTCTGTTATAGTTCTAAGGTAGTAAATAAAACATGATTTTCACAAACTCGTGTTTCAATCAAACAATAACACAAAATTATTATAGTAACATTTATTTATCATTTCCTATTCTTTCCTTTACCCTTGCTCTTTCCTTCCCTGCTTTTACCCTTTCCGAACTTGTTTATTTTCCCGCCAAACACTTTCTTCGGTTTATTGAATGGTTTCTGTCCCTTATTTTGCCTATCTCTGTTTCCTTCGTTTTTGTTATTAAACCTCCGTTTGCCGCCATCGTCTTGCTTCCTGAATTTCCTTCCACCGTCGTCGTTATTTCTAAATTTCTTTCCGCCATCGTCGTTATTTCTAAATTTCCTTCCGCCATCTTGTTTTGGACCTCCTTTGTGGAACTTCCTATTGCCGGAATCTCTATTCTGAACTTTGCCGCCATCTTGGTTTTTATTGAATTTCTTTTTCAATTTATTGTCTAATCTCATCTTTTTGAAGCCTCGTGCTGAATTGTCCTCCATTTTACGCTTTGGATGCCGAGTAAAGAGATCTGAAAAGGAGAAGATAACTGTTCACTATACCCTATATAGGATCAACAATTTACCGTATTGCCTTACAATAAAATTCATCTATTAAATCAATGGTCTATCTGTATCATCAGATAAGCTTATTATGGACCTTATTGCGAAGAAATAATGTTTGCTTTTCTATGAAATTCTCAAACGTAAAAATCACCACGCCAAACTTCAAGAAAGTTATCTTGGAAAATGTAGACAAACTACTCAGATGAATTTAACAGATAGATATAATGTACCTTTCTCTGGTTCAGCGCCGACTTCCTGCCTGTAGTAGTCTGCGTCGTCGTCGTCTTCATCCATGTCTCCCGCGTTCTGTGATTCCGCCGCTGCCAACTCCATTAACCTAAAAAAATACATTAATTATACCGTTATAATTTGTTAATTTATATTTTGAAGCGATATTAGCTTATAGACCGGGAGATACTGGCACAAATTTCCTGGTCATTTGTACCAGTATGGCGACCGTCCAGGGGTCTAATTATGTAATGACGAAAAGGAAAATGGTATAGCGCTGGTACGGGTGGTCCAATTGCGTGGGCGTTAATCTAACGTGTCGGATAAATTAAGAGTGTCGAACGATTTGTTCCACAATTTTTTTGTATTTTCCGATAGTCGATGAAAAAGAAATTTAAATAGGGTTTTATAGAGTTTGGTTGAAAATACCTATCAAACTGTAGATAATTCGAACTAAATTGAACCTTAAGTACACATACTCTATGGAAAGAAAACTCCTCATTGATGGACAGAAGTTATTAGGGGACCACAATAGATCCCTATGGGTCGAAGTGCCCGAGTTATTTCTCGGCCCCTGCACAAGATACGATATGTTTTACATTATAGTGCAGTCTTGTTCACCACTATAATGAACTTACCTCTGACTTTCTGTAGTTTCCTTCTTCTTCTTGATGCCTTCCAGTGATTTCTGTTTGAGTTCGTCCTTCTCGCGCTGTTTGCGTTGAACGTTCTCCTCTTGTTGCGCTTTGCGTTTTTCTTTCTGTCGCCTGGGGGTGAAAGGGAAACAATATAATTACATTCCGAATCTTGAATCCGGCGGTTACTTCAGTAGCTTTAGACCTTCATAAGTGGGCACTTAATATAAAATTCCAAAAATATTGTGAAACCAAGGCCATATTGATAATTTATTTGCCCGTTATAACTTGAATCTCATAATTACCTTTTTTCGTCTCTCTTCTTCTTAATGTATGCTTTCTCTTCGTCAGTTTTTTCTACCAGTTCATGGAATAGTACTTCGCCATCCATTAAGCCATCTTCTACCTGAAATAAATAGTACATCGCTAGATAAAACATCTAATTTTATATTCATAATGGTATATCCTAACATATCGTCGAAAAATTTACCTAAAAAAGTACAGTGACGTTCATTTTGCTTAAAATATATTCCGCTAATTTCCAACCGCCGACAATGCGCTCTGATTGGCTAAGTCAAGAACACGCGATGCAGTGATTGGTCATTACTGTTCTTAAGGGATTTTTCCTCGATGTAAGATATTTATCATTATAGTACCTTTATAAGCTGCATAGATATCCTAGGTCCAAGTTCGAACAGTCTGATGGCAGATTTAGATTCAGCGGCAGCACCTCTCGATGCCAAGCTCTGTGGGAGTACCACTTGCGAGGTGGGGTCATCTTCAAATTCACTCTCTGATAGTAGTGCTGCTCTGTGAAAAAAAAAAGAAATTGTAAGTTTTTTTATTTACTGTGTTTGGCTGCAATCTGAACATGGTAAGTGATGATGGCCGAAGCTAAGCACACAAAGCCTAGAAGGAACTGGCTCTCAAGTACAGCTGTCGAAACAAACCGATAAGTGCTTGGCGACAGATTTTCAACATGAGGGTAGTAGTAGTAACCAGCCACGTGGGTACTAAAAAGTACCTACCCTACCACCGTGCTATGGCTTCCTCACGATGTTTTCCTTCACCGAAAGCTTTCATTATAGGATTCGAACCCGGGACCTTCGTCTCGGCATCCGACGTCACTACCACTGAGCTATCATCGCCAAAATCAGCATTAAATGACCGAAATTAAATATAGAAAATGTAGCAACATACTTATCAAAGAACTCCGACATGTCCTTACAGCGGTTTAGATTTGGTATTTTGCCTTGTACCATCTGAAATGAAATAAATATTTGAATACATGACTGTCAATAGTAAAATAGAGATTGATTTTGGAATCGAAGACATCAATTTGTGACAAATTATAGCTTAAAGCTTCTACTTGGGCGCCATATAGGGTTGTGGCCTGATTAAAAATATCTAATTCTAATTAGTCCGTCAGTTAGATTTGTCGCATTTTTTAATGTGGAACTCAATTTCGTAATATTACCTTTTTAGTCCCCTTATTGAGTCCAACAGGCGTAGCTCTGATCACGTAGTGGCGCATATCTATCGACTTTGTTGCAGGGTTGTAATTCATCAGTACACAGCGACGAATATTTTTTAATTTCACCTACAAAGTACATACATATAAATACACTTAAGGGACCTTATGATATGATAATATATGAGATATATATACATATATATATAAAACGAAATCTTTTTAGGCTAGAAACCTAAAAATCATTAAAGACGACAGTGGTGCCGATTCTGTTGTAAATCGCACTAAACTAATTTTAGTCACATCACATCTCTTTCTTACAAACATTATTGAAAAAGGATAGAACATATTAAAAGCTGTATTTAGACGTAGCCGTGATAGATGTAGACTAAATTTATATTGAAGCATTGGACTAATTCGACATGACTAAATTACTTACATCCTTTTCTTATGTTCTTTGTTAGAAAGAGACATAGTGAGACTAAAATTAGTTTAGTTGTAAACAACAGAATCAGGACCAGTATATTTACTCTGCATGTAAGATTCCAACTTACATTGGTAATATTAATGGTAGGAAACATGTTCTGGAACATGGTGGCCATGAGCTTCATGTGCATGCCTTCGCCGGAGAAGCTGTTGAGCACAATGAGTGGTGCGTGCTGGAACGCGCGCATCATCACATACTGCTTCCGTAATGAGGATATCACGTCGCGGGCGAGACTGTACTGTGGAAACAGATAACTATTGTACACCAAAAAGCATTTAACAAGAAATACTTATTATAAACTAGCTGTCTCGCGCGGTTTCGGATAAAAAGTAGCCTATGTCCTTCTCCATACCATAGGCTATCTGCATGCCAAATTTCATGATGATCCGCTGAGTAGTTGAGGTGTGAAGGCGTAACAAACAAACAAAATCACTTTCGCATTTATAATATTAGTTAATAAGTTAATATTGCTGTACAATGGGCAGACATATCATGAAGAAGCATTCTCTTCCAGAAAACCTTTAGATGGAGAGGAAAAGTGATGAAATGTGTGAGTGATGAAATTATTGTCAGACATCATGCCTTAAATGGTATGTAACTGTTCTAAAAAGTAACTAAGGAATATTAATAATATTTCTATGTACATACTTTCTAACTCAGACAATATATAAAAAAGATATAAAACTTCAAATTGCAAAGTGTAATGCAGCTTCTACTGGTCCCTTGGCTGGACTGATTGCACCCCGCTTGCGTCATAGAGTCGCCAGTCGCTCTACCCTATTCTTACAATTATTTTATAGTACACAAATTATCGTGGGTTGAAATCAAAACCACAACTTGCGAGAGTATCCAACCCTCACACCAACCAACCAGCTCATCATTTAGTTGACCACTTTTATGAATACAACTATTATAGTTTCGACTTATGTATTTATACTTACATTGTTTATTCTGAAGGTAAGGGTAGGCCCACGAGGCAGCCTGGCGAGCCTCATGTACGTGCCGAGCTCTGTCTCCGTGAACATAACCATGTGTGACACATGTAAGTAGCCTGATACTGACAGGAAATCCTTCAAAGTGTTCTTTTTTCTTTCCTGAAAATTTTTTTTTTAGGTTAAGCACAGGCTATCACCTCCTTACAGAACCAAAATCCACCAAGAATTGAACCATAATAGCCTTAATTCTCCAGTTAATTCATCAGGGACTAAATAGAATTAAAACAAAGAATGAATTGATTTGTGGTGCCTGGGAAACAACTAGAGGCATTAGAAATAGAACTGCAGAATTAAAATTAGAATTCTATGTAAATATTATACAAAAAATTTGGTATGTAGTCAGTGGAGTATTTTAACCATGCAGTTTACATTTCATGAATTTTGCTGATCATGTAACCTCATCATAAGAAGACATTCAAAACTCTCTAATATTATGGGTGCAGTTGGTGCAGTTTGTTAAGATTCCACCTATAAGAAGTAGTATGTGTAGTATATCAGTTATCTGGTTTCCATAGTATAAGCTTTATACTCAGTTTACAAGCTCTGCTAAGTTAGGGATCAGATGACCATCTGTGAGGAATGTCTTAGGATATTTATTTATTATTTCTATCTTTTTTGTACAAATCAAATGTTTGAAATTGGGTGTATGAACACAGTGAAACCACTGTGCACAGCTCTAACAGACACTTTCAGATAGATACCAAAGATTCTTATCTCTTGCCTTAATATAAAATAGTTTAGCCTTAGATAACGATAATAAAACACACATAGATGTTACACAGTTTATAAGAGAACTTCGATTGTTTTGATGACAAAAATAACTCATCGTACCTTCAACTGCGATGCAGTAAATGGCTCCATAATCTTTCTGAAATCCTTCGTCAAGTCCATGAGTTCCTTGCTACACTGTCCACGGTGTATCACGAACGAGTGAGGAGCTTTTACAAGATTCTCGGGCTCCAAAGATTCTTTCGTTGTAGGGTTTTTCTTCACACATTTTCCTTTGCGCTTTCCCATGGCTATTAACACTCAAATATGTGTTGTGAGAAAAAGTTTGACCAAAACTTATTTTAGGTTTAATTATTAACCTGTTGTTACTATGTATGCATTAATTTAAAATAAAACACGAACTAATAACATACTTTGAGGTTATAAACACGCTCGCTCAGCAGCACTGAACTGACATTGACACTTGCTTGACAGTCAAAGCTTCGTTTATAATCCGTATCAAGATTGTTCCGTTATTTTACACAGATTAATAAAACCTTAGTTTACTTTTCTGAACGATATGATAGTTTGTTTTCTCGTGGTTTCTCATACAAAGTCTTAAATTCCACCTCTAGCTTTTAAAGTCTTATTAGTGTTAACAATAAGGCTATTGTTTAACACTAATTTGGTAAAAAATACCTAGGTACCTCATTGAGCTATTATTAGGTAGGTAGGTACATACTATAGAGAAGACTATCCACCCATCAAAACTATGTTCCGTTCAAGTGAAGTCATCCGGCCACACTTGTTGTAGAACGATGAAAGAAACGCGTAAGCGCCGTGAAAATCACGGTGTTTGCGAGAAAAATACTCCTAAAAGCGTTCTAATAGCGCTACGTGTTTATACCACAGAACACTTTTACGAGGTTTCTACCATAAACTAATATATAATACTGGAGAGTTTCTACTGTCTGCTTAGACAACTAATTATTGTTTCAGCGCTAAAGAGAATTTTAGTTGATTCTAAAAAAATAGGACCTTTGCTTATGATAGCTTCTCTATACGTAATATTAATAACTCAATGAGGTACATACCTTTCGAATATTTTGTATTCCCAATTTAGTAGGTATCTAATCTGGTGAGAGCTTGGAAACAAAATTATTTTCCAATTTCAGAATGAGGTAGTTAATGCTGATTCGAATATAGTAGTTGAAGGATTACATGAGGTAGTTGTTTGCATGGATAAAATACACAATCCTTATATTATAAATGCGAAATTGAGCGATCATCATGCAGATAGCCTATGGTATGGAGAAGGACATAGGTGAAACCGCGGGGGACAAAAGTACCTCGTGGGCGGTCTCCCTAAAGCCATGTATTCACTGAAAAACAATTGTTAATAAACACTGTTTCAGAAACAAATTTTCTAAGTTTCTGAAACATGTGAAACTATCTCCTCATGCGACATATTTGAAACAACTGAGATGTGGACAGCCAAGACAACGAAATATTGTTTGTAAACTAGTGTAAACATCTACGTGTTGTTCCAGAAACATTTTAACTGAAACATGTTTCTCCGTGAATACATGGCTTAATGCTGATACGAATATAGCAGTTGAAGGATTACATAGAGGCATAAATAAAAACACAGCAAAACAAATCAAAACAGCTTTATTTCTTGCTGGCTCATTTGTGGATTTCCCATACTTGCACATGAAATACTACACTAGGTATTCTTTGTCTAAGTCTCATCTCGTTTATTACGTGGCTTTGTTCATTTTATCATTAAAGTTATTGGTATACAAAACCTTCCAGACTTGAGACCTTAGATTACAATAGCTTAATTATTGTAATAATGAATAAATACATATTTTAAACAGTGTTGTTTCCGCTGTGTACTTCCATCACAGTTGGATTTGTACCAGCAAAGTTGAATTGAATGTGAGATAACAGTTCACCACTCTGACGTACTACATGCTTTGGAGAAAACATCACCACTACCATGAGCTACTCGAACTCGAAACGCTAGAAATTGAGAGAGAACGAAATATTTATTATACAAAAACATTGCTGATTAAATACACTCGTAAACTCTTGGTAGTGGCACATCGAGACGTGAACACATTAAGAGAGAATGGTTTCATCAATTATCTATCCTATTTAAAGTGCAATAATGTGCAATATCGTTTACCAACTATACTATTTTTGGATTTCAAAAATTAAGAGTAATTTGGTAGCAAGATCTGACCTTAGATAATTTTAAACTAGCTATGCACCGCAATTGGCGTGTTTATATGGTGACAAGGGTTAATATCGCCACGCCAGCATGCACCTGAGACAATATAGTATATAGCATCGTGGACATTCTCGCCACAATCAAAATATACAGAACATCTTACATTTGAAGGTGCAATAGAAAATATACCATAAAAATAAAAAACGAGAAACAATTACCAACCCTTCGATGAGAAATAATGACGACAGTCGATTTCATCATGTACAATGTATCAAATCACAATAAAGAGGTACGATACATAGATGTGGGAATCTTGAGAATTTTACGAATATAAAAAGCCCCTATAATACCCCTATTAAATTATCTACTATCTATAGTCCATTCTATGCTATCATCAGTTAAATACCGTATCATTAATTTTATTAAAATCATTATTTTATAGTGTACACATGAGTGACAAAAGAATACGAGAACTGAAGGAGTTTTTAATACTGTTTTAGAACTTTAGTTGTAAATAAATATATAAACTTAGATGGATCCAATTCATTGAAAATAGATCTCAATCAATGTATAAAGAGACAATTGAGATTCAGTGCTATTTCCAAAATTATATCAAACTATTGAACACCCCTTCAGTAATTCTCGTTAATTCTTAACAATAGTCTGTTCACTACATCTGTCTGATAATTGAAATAATTACTTAAATCTACAGGTATGGTTAATTGAGTCACTATTAATTTCTTTATAAATACAACGCGACTAAACGTGTAAGTTATTATGTACATATTTCAAGTTGTTTTTGTATAATCAGAGACAATAAAGACATCTTTGGTGCTTCAAAGACCATAGACAAGGTGAAGTTTACGATACAGTGTGCCTTTTATATAAGCATACACCCTTAATATTAATATAAACAGATATAATTAACAGACTAAATAAATGGTGGTGAATTATGAATATTATTATTTATTAGGGTGAATTAAACGGTACTTGGTAGTCAAAGCATCAAGCTATTAGAAAAAAACATGTTCGCCGAGTTAATAACACAGATAGATTTATTTAAAGTTTTTAGTGCAAAAAATAGGCACGAGTTCACAAAAATAACGTGAATACCCGATATTTATGGTTGCCATAGACTGAGTAGTCTACAAAACCATAGAGGTGAAATTGATAATGAAGCCGCATTCACAGTGTATACAGACTTGTCGCGCCTAGTGCCTTAAATATATTTAAGTATGCACGATTATGTATAGCATAATGCCGTCCAAATAGTGAATGACTGCATTAATTCCCACGTACAATTTCAGACCCAACTTGTAAAGCAAATATTTCAGATACCCAGATCAGGTTGGGTGCAAGATTGGAACGTGAGTAGAGGCAATAGTGCGATTTTAGATCAATAAACTACATAAAAGCGCTACACTTTCGTACAAAGCATCACAAAAATACTACAAAGAAATGTGTAGACGTAACAGATTATGTTAAAATCGAACACAAATCATCGATAAATTATTAACAAAATATGTTTATATGCAAAAAAATATAATTAAGGTTTTCGCCCGCGGGCCGTTAGTGGGGCGAGGTGCGATGTGTGTAGCTCGCGTCGTGACGTCACCTGAGCTAGGTAGGCGTGTTATCGCGTCGAGTGACGTCATCTGAGCTAGGTAGGTATGTTACAGTGTTGAGACACATGGATGGTGTTTGCATCTGATCCGTATCACAGCCGAGTCGTTTAGTGTTGGTCCATCTGAAAAATGTTTATAATAAAATGTTATTAAGGTTTTTTACTATGGCACACAAGTTTGTAGAAAGTGGTAGGAGTACATTTATCCTAACTGACTTCTGTTACACAGGCTTAGAGCTAGTTCAGAAGTCAGGGACTTTATTTCGTTTGTACAGTACAGAACACAAATATGTGTAGACTTTGTGAAATTAAAAAGTAATTTTCTCTCACTGTATAGATGATACAATTTTTTATTTTATTTTTTATACCACAGGTGGCAAACAAGCATACGGCCCGCCTAATGGTAAGCAGTTACCGTAGCCTATGGACGCTTGCAACACCAGGGGTATCACTCGCGCGTTGCCGACCCTGAAGAAATCTCTTCACGCCCTTTTTGAAGAACCCCATGCTGTACTCCATTGAGAAAACCATGGCGGGGAGCTCATTCCACAATCTGAGCGTCCGCGGAAGAAAGCTCCTTTGAGCCGCACAGTTCGAAACAATTCTGGTTTCAATGTGTGAGGATGGACTCCCCGTCGATGGCGAGAGTTGCGATGGTAGAAGTAGATGGTAGTGGGCAACAAGTCGAAAAATTCTTTAGAACACTCCGTTGTACAAGCGGTAGAACACACATAAGGAGGCAAAGTCTCTCCTCAGACTGAGGGGCTCTAAACTGCTTGTGAGCTCGGGATCGTCAACAATTCTGATGACACATCGCTGAACCGAGTCTAAAGGCCCAAGTTGGTGCTCCCGCCCATAGGTGACAGCAGTACTCCATATGAGGCCGGACTTGTGACTTATAAAGTTGTAGCCTTTGCCCCGATTTGAAGTACTGTGTCGCTCTGTTGAGCACTCCGAGCTTTTTGGATGCCAGCTTAACCTTGTCTTCCAAGTGACTTCGGAACAAAACGTCGCTAGAAATGTCGACGCCAAGGATCCCGATGCTTTGACTGATGTTCAAGGAGGTGTTCTGGAATTGTGGAGCCACAGACCATGGGGTTTTCTTAGCGGTGAACGCGCAGGCTTGAGTCTTGGTGGGGTCATGTTGTAATATTACACAAATCAAAATAGTCTATGTTAAAAGATTCTGCATTCTGCATGAATAATATCTCGGATCCACTATGGAGGTGGAAGGTTGGATGACACCTCCATTTAAAAAGGAAGATCTTCCACAACCGTGGTCCAACTGTACATGTTGCAGATCGCTGAGAAAACTTCGTGAGTGCAATGCAGGATGGAGTGGTGTCATCTTTCTTTCTGTGTGGGAACTATCTCAGAGTTACTGATAGATGGCTAATAGATGACGCTTTTGAGGCTTCTCCATACATCATGTGACGGGCCAGTTGGCGCAGTTGGTTAAGGTTCACCTTACGCGCCGCAGGTCGTGGGTTCGATTCCCACACAGGACATGCATTTGTGTGCATGAACATGTCTGTATGTCCTGAGTCTGGGTGTAATTATGTATATTAAGTATGTATTTACAAACAAAAAGTAGTATATGTAATTATATCAGTTATCTGGTTTCCATAGTACAAGCTCTGCTTAGTTTGGGATCAGATGACCGTGTGTGAGGAATGTCCCAGGATATTTATTTATTCTCCCATACACATAATTTCAGTATGGCTGCTGATAATTCCCATACAACATACATAGACTGGTGCGGTGTACAGCACATAGTACGAGACCCTCGCGTTTAACGTGTGCTTAGGTGTATAATGTATGCAGTGCATTTGTGGTATGAAGCCAGAAGGTAGATAGTAAAAGCCTATCACATGGGAGGGAGAAATTTAGCAGCATTAGGTTGAAGAAAAGTAGCCCATAGAGTTTCTCCCAAGTTCTACCACCTTGGCATCTTTCTTCCATATAGGATCCTAAAACATTAAACAAATATCAAGTTTCATACCTGTTCCTGTCCATTGGTCTCCTGGGACTTCATGACGTCGGGCAGGTCCGGGGGCGACGAGTACGGGGACAGATCGAGAGCCTCAAATTCACCATTCTCCTTCCTGCATAACATACAACATAATATAATTTTAAAATGTTTTCTTGACAAGAGCTGATGTATGGAAATGATTTGTAGCTTTGGCATAAACCTCAAGAACAGCTAGTGCGAATAGGTGAATTTGTCTCAGGAACTTCTTTCTGGTTTTGAATTTGCTTTCATCACATTCTTCCACATCGCATGAAATCAACTTGAACCTAATTTGTCTATTTGGTGAAAGGGTAGGAAGAAGAGCATGATTAATAAACTTCCAGCCCACTTTAAAAATATATATATTTATGTAGCTATAAAAACCTAAAAAGGAACCATACATTATGTATATGTCCTTTGTTTTTTAATTTGTTGGCGTCACACGGCTTGTGTATTTTGCCATTTTCCAGTTATATTATAAGTTCTCGTCACAATAAATCACGTTCACATAGTCCTCAGTCAGTCACTGTCCATAAAAGTCATGTTTAAGTACAATGGTGGATGTACTAAAACTTTTCACGGACTTCTTGAGACAACTTGAAAAGGCACGATACACATGATTAATTTCACTTCACTTCACTGGATGTGCACCAGTGAAGTGAAGTGAAATGAATCATGTGATTGATCTTTATTGGATAAAATACCACCGATAATATGCAATAAAACTCAAAATACACGAATTTATGAAAATAAAAATGAAAACGCTATGTCACTCTGCAAGTTCCCGCCAAAAAGTCAATGTCCTTACTAAGTAAGAATGTATACAGAGTAGAAGTAAGTCGACTGCCATGAAGTGTCGTGAGTTCGTAGCATGGTGGTTGGTTCCACACCCACAGGCCTGTCACAAATGAGGGTGAAAGGGAATGGGCAATTACACCACGCATGCCCACTGTGGATCAGTGGAGGTAGGTTAGTGTTTTTTTATTTTTATTTATTTATTCATATAAAGTAGGTACTAAAATATTAACATAATCTGCCAAACTGTGGAACAGTTTGTCGGCAGCAGTTCCCGTGGATATCTGCGGGCACGGAAGTGCCCCCCGCCAAGACAGCCAAGCGAAGCGAAGAGGCACGGCCAAGCCACATATTGACTAACGTGTAAAGTTTGTGAAGTTAGGGCTTGTAGAGTAAGTGCATGTAGAGTTATAAGCTTGGCTCTACATGAGATCTGATAAATTTTTGACAGTACGAGCCATATGTCTTGGCGGCAACATTTTACATAAAAATGTTTTTGGTGGGATTATTCATTCAACTTACAGTTCAACCTACTGTTGGAGTTTACAAGCTGCCTAGGCCTTAAAGACTATCACAGTTAAATGATAGCCGGGACCTACGGCTTTACGTGCCTTCCGAAGCACGGAAAGCGCTCGAGTTGAAATACCACTAGGCGGTAACCTGTCCGGATACCGGTGATTGCTTATTTGCCGATCAAGCTACACCACGAGCGCTTCGGTGGTTGGTTACTTTGTAGTATTTGCCTGGCTGACTACCAACCTCAAGCGCAAAATCTTTCGCCAAACACCTCCTGTGTCCCGCCAATCGCACTTGAGAGCCAGTCCCTCAAGGGCGGATCCAGCCTTCAGGTCAGGGGGGGTCTCACATTTATATCCAGCTTGGATGAATTTTAAAATACACAATACTATAGCTGTTACCCGCAGATTCACTGAAACGGCCGAGCCCCATCATGACCCCCATGACCCCCCCTCCCTGGATCCGCCCTTGCAGTCGCTTCTAGGCTTTGTGTGCTTACCACCTTCGGCTACATTTAAAGTGAAGATTTTAACAAAGGCATGCAATGCAATACTTGGGTGATTATGTGATATGGCCACACATTACACCATGGGCGTACCCAGCTTCTGGCCAAGGGTTTTTTTAAGCCGGGTTCCCCGCGCTTGTTTTGCCTTACACACGACACAGGGCACACACCATACGTCCCGCTTTCAGGCTGTCTGACCCGCTGTCCCCAGTGAGGGCAAAATTGTCCAGGTTTAAAAATAAAAAAACAAAAATTGTCAGCGACGCGATCTAATTGTTTCTATTGCCTTATATTTTTATCTTTATTGTTTGAAATATTTAAGTTAGTCTAAGTGCATGAAATGTAAATATTTAAGTATTTAAGTGTTAATTATCATTATAATAAGGTAAATAATAGGTAGGAAATAAAGATTTTGGGATGGTTTTGCACAATTATTTAGAAAATAAGACGCCCAAATGCGGCGTTACCGTGGCGAGAGCCACTTAAGGTTTTTGAATTTTAGCTCTTAGGAAAATAGAGATTTTTATGTAATTCTTTTTATATAATGTGTAGAAAAGTAAGGTCTATCTAAGTAAATAAGTTAATTTTGTAATGAGAAAGCCATTTCCTAAGGAAAACGCAATTATAAGGAAAAACCGCTATAGACAAAGATAGGAACACTGTCAGAAAGAGACAGAACATTCCGTAGAAAGAAACGGGACTATGTGGGAAAGAGATAGCATCAAAACAAACCGCGAAATTGTGTCAAGGTTGCAACCTTCTTTCTGATTGGTCAAAAATAAATTAATTCCGGGCTTCTGATTGGTCGTAGTACATTGGCCGACAGTATAAAAGTAGCGCGGTTTCCTTCGGAATGGCATTCCCACGGCAGCAGCCCTCAAGAAAACAATAAGAAGAAAAAGGAAGAAATAAAAGGAAGAAATATAAGAAGAATTGGCTGTTTTTATTGGGTGGTTTGGGAATCCTTGGGCAAAAGAAGAGCCCCACCGACTGCAGCTGATATCTACGGGCAAGCAAGAGCCCCAACGAGTACCAGCGTGAATTGGGCATTCAAGCGCCCCGCCGACCGGGTACCTCCTGTACCCCGCCGAGAGTATTCGTCGCCCCCCCCCCCCCCCTTGCGCGTTAAGCGCACCCCGCGCCTTCTGTGCCGTCCCTTGCGCGCCTTTTGTGCAGCGCCCGCGTCTCGCGTGTCCCGCGCCTTCTGCGCCCCCCCCCCCCCCGCGCGCCCTTTTGTGCAGCGCCCGCGTCCCGGACACGTCCTACGTGTCCGGCTCGTATTTTAATCGTATCGCGGGCACTTCTCACGTGTCCCGATCGTGTCTCGATTACATCACACGTGTCCCGACCGTGTCCCGATCACGTCCCGCACACGTCCCGTGTGTCCCGCGCGCGTTCCACGTGTCCCGAAATTGTCCCGAATTCGTCTTAAGTGTCCCGAATTCGTTCTACGTGTCCCGATCGTGTCTCGATCACGTCCTGTACACGTTCCGTGTGTCCCGCGCTTATTTCACGTGTCCCGAAAGTGTCCCGAATTCGTACTAAGTGTCCCGATCGTGTCCCAAGTAGGTCCCACACGTTTCGCCCACGTTTTGGGCACTTTCCCGCGTGTCCCGAAAAGTCCCGAAAAGTCCCGCGCGTCCCGCGCACCTCGTCTGCTCTTGCTACGCGCATCACCGCGCACCCCCCGTACCTCTCGCCCCGCCCCCCTTCGTGTTGCTACTCCGTCCCCGTCTCTCTCCTGATTCGCCCGGATCTGGTCGCGTCCTGAGTGACTTCGTCCAGCCGGTAGTCTATGTTTTCGTCGTTAATCTCATACAGTCCACTCTAAGGTTTTAGTAAGTCAGACCAAGTGTGCTCGCCACAAAAATCGTTTTTTGTTCAATTTAGGCCTTTTTTTAAAACATACGAAACGATTATTTAATTATTTTTTTTAAATCCTACAAAGGTTTTCTCTAATTTATAAAATATTGACAAATGACCAAACGCAGCTTTGAAAGCCATTTTGATTACCAAACTAACATCAACAAATCATGTAATGAGGTCCATTCCTACTTTACTTGAAAACTAGACCCGATATTTTGAAACTGATTTGTTCTGCATATTATTAATACTTAACAACTGCTTAGACGTTAAAACTTAGAGAAGTCAAGTCACTAAGGCTAACATAGTTATTGTTAACGCATAGTATATTGTAAAGTATGAACTTAAGTACAGTAGGTATGTAGGCATACGAAATTCAGGGGCGGGGGGGCAGCTGCCCTCCCCTGCCCCGCCCTGGGTACGCCCATGCATTACACTATTTAATTTCATTTGAATCAGCACATATTACGTGAAATAAACAATCAGTTAGTAACAAAAATTGACAATTTTGTAGATAAATAGGATAAGACGTGCATGGATTAGTAATATCTAATCTATCATTGCACCATTTCAATTGTTAATTATAATAGGTGTGTTAAATGTTCATTTAATCAATTCAATCTAAGTCCATATATCAGCAAAGTAAGCAAGATCCTGTATATACTAATACCTATAATAAAGCGGAAGAGTTTTTTTTGTTTTGTTTAAATAAATACTATATCAGTACAGAACTGCCAAAAATCCTTTCACTAATAGTTTTTTTTGTTAAAGATTGTGTTTTTTGTCATATAAAAAACAAAAAACAATACTTACAAACTGTCCCTCTTTGTAATATTAGTGTAGGTATAGCAGTGCTCAGCTCCCTTATTGGCAACACAATCATACATCAAAACATGTCTCTAGGAAAAACTGAGAAATCCCAACAAAATCCATGCTGTGGTACTCAGGTTATAAGCACACTAGACACACACTATACTACACTATACTAGATAAACACTAGATATACATACAGTTGTATTTTATGATATTTAAGGATTAGGATAAAACCGCTTATCTTCACCCTTAGTAACACACACATACATCTATAATTCATTAGCTATCTGCAATTACAATTATCATTTGAACAATATATCAATATGCCTTTGCCCCTTCATAAACCTCAAAATTTTTACAAACAAACACACTTTCTCATGCATTTAAAATTAAGTAAGAATAATATATTTATGACGTAATGTACATTTATGACGTATGTGTATTTGTTAAAAGTAATTGCACTTATTTAACCTGGCAAAAGATGTGTATCATACAAATACTAGAAATCCAGATAGGCTGGTATTAAAACAAAATATTTCAACAGCTTTGTTCCAAAAAGCTGTTACATGATGTGCATAAATATTTTTAATAGTTTGCCTGTAAATATTAAAACACTACCCTCAAATAAATTCCGCATTGATCTCCGTAAATGGCTTCTTGCTCATAATTTCTATTCGACTAATGATTATTTCCATGTTGTGAGAAAAAATAATCGAATTAATTTATGATTTATAAGTACTAATCTAATATATGTTAAATTCTTGTAACTAATAATGTATTTTGTGTGATATTGGGATTATTATAATATTGATTAATATATAAATGATAAATGCAAATTATGTTGAAATTCTAGAATATAATGTCCATTTTTTTGTTTACTTAGTGATAATTATGTTGTATTTGTACGCCCTGGTGGCAAAATTTGCTTGTCCGAACATTAATTTAAGACCTGTATGTAATAATAAGTGCAAATTTTTACAAATAAATTGAATTGAATTGAATTATACCTTAAAGCAAGTCCAATTGGAGCAGGACACTGAGCCTTGGCGGTGGCTGATGTGAGCCCATAATCGGCAAGAGACTTGTCGTCCTCCATCAGCTGGCTGTCCTTGCTGAACAGCATCTGGCTCGGTGGTGGGGTCTTTAGGATACCTTTATGAAAGAATTTCAGAACTAATTAAATGTGAGACTGATTTGTTTGTTTATTTCCTGTGCAGGCTTGAAAATATCTAATATCTTTATATTTATCGAATTGTTAATACTTTGGCTCGAAGTTAAAAAAATAACAATGACATCAATTTTACTGGCCAGTTGGTGCGATTAGTTAAGACTCTGGTTAAGATTCCACCTATTGCACCACTGGTCATGGGTTTGATTCCCACACAGGACATGCATTTGTGTGCATGAACATGTCTGCATGTCCTGAGTCTGGGTGTAATTATGTATGTATTTACAAACAAAAAGTAGTATTATGTATTATATCAGTTATCTGGTTTCCATATCCATATCAAGCTCTGCTTGGTTTGGGATCAGATGACTTGTGTGAGGAATGTCCCAAGATATTTATTTATAGTTTATTTATTCATGATTGATATTATAGAATGCGCATCTCTCGCGAGAACCAACAGGTAAAGAAATAAAATAGAATGACATGACAATGCAATTGACGGACTATACTTACAAAGATGCAGATTAATCTTGTTCATGCTATTTGGAATACATATCAGAGTATCATGTAGAACTACTCTTATTCTTAATTTGGGTAAAATGCATTGAAATTAAGAATTTTTTTTTTTTTTTTTTTTTTTGTGTATGAACTTTATTTACAACAAATATGTAGAATTAAGAATTAAATAGAAATGCTCGTATGTCACAAGCATCAACTTAAGCTGCTAGAGTATTATAGCAGTTCCTGTTTTTTTTATATGTAACTATAGTATGAGCAAATGGGATTTGAGAAGGTCATTAGGTTAACCCGTTGATTCTCACAATGGACGCGCATCCTATTATAACAATTGATATAATTGTTATATTTTTAACCATGAGCCAAGTGATTAATATATACTTTCTCCTATTACTACATCTTTACCCATTCAAAAGGCAGAAAAGCTGTTTATAGTGTTTTACCAAACAGTATGTGACATTAAATTATACTATATCTTTAGCCTTATCTATTAGTTAGCAGATAGTGTCAGGTAAAGAATATAGTTCTTTATTTAGGCATTCTACACTCATAATGATAAAAAACCATACAAAACACAAAGCACACACTTATAACAATACACACCACAATATCAATAAAATACAAAACATATAAAATGTTTCATATTGCCTGTAAATGATAGGAACATTTAACAGAGTTCAAAGTCTATTAAACTATCAACAGATAGGCAGAAATTGGTAAAAGCTTATCATTTTCTAAAACTAAACAATAGATTTAAACATACACCAATTTCGTTTCACCACTATAATCCTGTAAGAAAAATCAATGTACTAAGAAAAGTGTCTAATGAAAAATGCAAGAAACAATGTTTTGGTGCCATGTTTTGGAACAAAGGTGTAGTGAATCATTGATCTGGATAATATTTATGGTGAACAGTTTTACAACAAAGTCATGTGTTAAATGTAGAACATGTAGGAAGCCTAAATGTTGTACAATAGCGCCACGCTTTTAACAACAAAACTTACACTAGCCGCCCGACGTTATATCCCGCCCGACTAAAAATAGAATTTTCTCATATCACGAAAATCGCACTCACCTTCGATCATTTTCTTCAATTCTAGAACAGTAGTCGTGTCCTTGGCATCAGTAAAGATGGTTAATTTTTTTCGCCTAATCATTAAAAAGACATCCTGAAAACAAAATCCATTTTTGAGGTTACACGCGGCAAGTAATAGTATATATGAGTTCCTGATCGATTACATAAATAACAAATTATTTCAAAAGCATTATTGACTGTTTTGTGCTCTTACCATATTGGATTTATAATTAAAATAATTAACTATTTATTTTTAGGAAAAAACGCTTCGAGGCGTATGAAATGAAATTGTAACGAAATGACAACTGTCCACAGACTATAAACAAATTATGTTCAGATACCCATATAAAGTGTTAAATTTTCGTTCTTTTTTTTTTCAATTTTTTGTTAAAAATTACGTAAAAACGTCCGAACCATTTATATATACTTGAAATTTTATAGATAGGTTAATTTGTAAAATTTCATGACCATGCATAATGTTTTTTTCAGGATATTTCTTTATTTTACAATGAATTCGTATTCTGGAAGTTAGACCATGGTTTTTGAGCAAACCTTGAACTCTGTCTGTCTAAAGAAATGTCAATTGGCGTCGGTGATAGTAACGTTCGAATTTCAAGTTAGATTTCCCTAAGCGCAACATTTTAACATATGTATAGGAAAATTATACGGCTGTTACATATTATATTTATTTCTTAGTTTAAAATAAATATATAAATATTTATAATTACAGAACATGTTGTGCAATATTTCAACTTATTACTCAGATTAATATAAATTAATCAATTTTATTTATATAAGTTTTAGACTTTTGAACGTATTTGCAGTTTTTACAGTATGCTTCGCGAAAAATGGATATTTTTAATTGTTTATTTCTGTAATTCTCCGCATTCAGTGCGCTAATAAAGTCTTATATATCTCGTTGCTCTACGGCATTGAAATGTGAAGTTCTATGAAGTGTCGTAAATACAAACAAACATCCCAGATAACCTCAAAAGCTTTGTTATGCCAATATGAATCCGCTTGTTTGTGTGAACTGCCGCAATTCTAAGCCTGTAAACCTGACGAGTAATCGTCTGGTGACCGAGAACTGTGGACATGTGAAATGTATGGATTGCCTGCTTTTGGAAACCTCTGGTTGTTTGGCTTGCTTGAGAGGGAAGACTCCAGATGAGTTGCTAATAGACGAGGGTGATATAGTGGACAGTGTGCCGGTACAGACTGAGCTGACGGAGTATGAAGATAGCAAGGACAGTCCTTTATCATTTGATGATTTGACTAAGAAGAGGAAACCTGAAACATCACATATCAAAATTGAAACTGGTTGGTACATCTCTGTTAAATCAATCTCCTACATACTATCCAGTGCTAATTAGAAGGCTTCTCATGCATACTTGTCTTTCCAGTCATCATCACTAGTTAATACCGTTCTTCCATTTATTATTTTCCAAAAATACCTAAGTGTTTGTTACTTTACTAGTAATTTTTTTTTACTTTTTAAACCTTTGCCTGTGTTTGACCGCAATCTCACCGAGGTAAGTGACTATGCGGCCTAAGGTTGTAAGCACACAAAGCCTAGAAGAAATCCTACAATGAGCTTGAGCTGTTGGTGAAGGAAAACATAGCACGGTGGTAGGGTACTTTGTAGTACCCGCCTGGCTGGCTACCACCCCTAAGTTGAAAATCTGTCGCCAAGCACCTTTCTGTGTGTTCCGATAGCTACACTTGAGAGCCAGTTCCTTCTAGGCTTTGTGTGCTTACCACCTTCGGTCAAACACAGGCCTATAAACAGTAAAAAAGAAAAAAAAAATACAAAGATGGGGCCAGTGTCGTGAGTGGTTAAGATTCCACCTATCACACCGATTCCCATCCAGGACATGCATTTGTGTCCATCAACATGTCTGCATGTCCTGAGTCTGGGTGTAATTATGTATATTAAGTTACAAACAAAAAGTAGCATGTTCCATGATATTTATATATTTAATTTTACATTGCAAATGTGTGTTGATGTGGTTTGTTTGTTTATACTTTTTATTAAATTAGGATTAGGTCTGTTTTTGGGTAAAAGCCTCCTCCGTCTATCTTTGTTATGGGTATCATCCATTTAGTTTTTTCCTATAGCTTTTACAGTTGGTCATACTTGATAACAAACAATATAAAATTCCTTTCAGAAGCAAACGGCCGATGCTACGTCTGCACGGTATGTAAGAAAAGGTTCCATGCTCGCAGCCAGGTTGCATATCATGCATACTGCAATGGACAACGGAAGCCATTTCAATGTCCTGAGTGTAATAAGGTAAATAGCTGCATTGTTTGTCGGGCAACCAAAAGATTAAAACGGGAAAGAAGGTAAAATTGGAGTACAAATTGCATGTAATTGATGTAACTTGTACATCAAGGTTCTGTACTAAGCCCAGTTTTGTTTGGTATTTTTTTTATAGATCTGAAGGATATAGTCCAATCAGGATTTTAGTATCATCCGCAAATAAAGACATATTTGCGGATGGGGAATGGAATCATGGGGAACCCACTTACTTTTCACAATATCATTCAAGATGATTTGAACCACATAGCTCAGTGGGCAAAAGACTGTTGACCTTATAGTCAATTCAATAAAAAAGTTTAATCTGCATCAAAAACAAAGCAAAGAAACAAACAGATTTTTTTTTAAATATTATTTGGAGATTCTTGGACAGTGACTACCAAAATGTGTGATGTTGCAGAGTTTCGCGAGTCACTCTCACTTCAAGTACCACATGCGCGTGCACCGCAACGAGCGCACGTACGCGTGCGACGTGTGCGGCGACGGCTTCTTCCAGATGTCCAAGCTGCAGAGGCACAAGCTGAAGCATACTAGTCAGTATATGACGCATTTATTATCTACACCTGGATTCAAATTTTGATTAGCTAGCTAAAAATATATGGAATAAAATATGGGTTCGAGATCTAGAGAACGATGGGGGTAAAGATTTCACTTAAAGAGTTCCACTGTTACGGTGCTGAGTGGTAGCAAAAATAAACTTTTTAATAATACAAATATAATAAAGCAGAAGATTTTCTTTTGTTTGTTTAAAGGGTTTATCTCTGGAACTACCAGTAGGATTCGAAAAATTCTTACACTACTAGGAAGCTACATTATCCTCAAGTACCTATTATTGGCAAATTTTTATCCCGATAACGCGGGTGAAACCGCGGGGATAGCTAATTTATAATATTAGTCGAATGTGAAAGTTTGTGACCTGATAATGCATTTTTAACCAATATCGAAGAAAGCAGGAGGATCTCAATTCGGATGTATGTTTTTTATGTTTGTTACCTCATAACTCCGTCATTTATAAACCGATTTGGAAATTGTTTCTTAGTTTGAAAGGGTACACTTTCCGTTTGGTCCCATTGTCATCAGGTCAGGATTTGATTACTTCTTAGTGTACTTTGAAGTCGGTTTGTAAGACAGTTTTTTTATTTTTATCTTAGGAAAACATTAGGTCCCTCTGATACGCGGGTGAAACCGCGGGCGGAAGCTAGTATTTTTTTATAATTTCAGTTTTACCATCATAGCAGATGGTAAAACTGAAATTATTTATATTATCAACTATATTATTTCATCCAATTATTAATGTTATAGAAGAGAAGAAGTTCCCCTGCCTGGAATGCAACAAGGCTTTCACCAACTTGTCGTCGCTGCGCAAGCACACGCTCACGCACTCGGAGGAGCGGCCCTTCGCGTGCGCCGCCTGCCCGAGGCGGTTCAGAGACGCCTCCAACTATAGGAAGCATGTCGCTAAACACGACGGTCAGTCACTCACTGTTTTATGTTAAATCTAATCATTTATCAAACAAAAATAGGTAATAATATCGTTAATAGAACTAGTGAAAAGTAGAGGTCCAAGTAAAGATCCCTGTGGCATTCCAGATGGAATAGGTATGGCAGATGCAGTGTAGCCATTGAGAACCACAGTTAGAAATATATTCTCGACATTATGAAGAGAAACATCTATATAGATTTCGCCTTACACCAACTAACTGATGTTCTTGTAGCTGTATCACGTGGTTTATATACACACCGGCACAATTAGCGGAACAGAAAAAAAAGTGAGACTATGAGATAATAACGCATATATTTGACGAAAATGTAATTAGACACAAAATAACAAATTGATTAACATCTTTTAACAACGACTTTGAAAAGTCTTCGTTATTTTTTATTGAAAAATAAAGAAATTTGAAATAAGTGAAATTTTTAGATGATTATGAACCATCACAAAAAATAAAAAAAAGTAAGCATTAAATGATTTAAAAATAAAATTAAAGCAAAATTAATAACGAGTGTTTCCCCCTCTTGCTCTGATTACGGTTTCCATTCGTCTGGGCATGCTACAGATTATGTTATCGATGATTTCTTGAGGCAACCGCTCCCACTCCTCAAGTAATGCGTGAGCGTGCAGTTCGCAGGAGATTTGAAGAAGTTGGTTTAGGGTTGTATATACCTGCCAAAGGCCCAAAACTTGAGAAACGTCACCGCGGAAACCGATTAAGCTATGCGCGAGAACATCGTCATTGGGATTTGAACGAATGGCAGCAGGTTCTCTTAACTGATGAGTGCAGAGTTCTTTTAAAACAGATCGATGGGAGACAGCGAATATGGAGACGCAAAGGAGAACGCCACATACAGTCAAATTTTGAACACACAGTGGCTTATGGTGGCGGCTCGATTATGGTTTGGGGAGGGATATGTTTGGGAGCTCGCACGGAGTTAGTGATAGTCACAGGAGGGACCATGACAGCAGATCGATACATCAGATACATTTTAGAAGAACATGTTGTACCATTTGCCCCATTTATTGGTGACGACTTTATTCTAATGCAAGATAATGCTCGTGCTCATAGTGTACAATCGGTACAGGCATATCTGAGCCACGTAGGTATACCGGTGATGCAGTGGCCAGCAAATTCCCCAACAATCTGAATGAACTTGGAAACGCATTACTTGAGGAGTGGGAGCGGTTGCCTCAAGAAATCATCGATAACATAATCTGTAGCATGCCCAGACGAATGGAAACCGTAATCAGAGCAAGAGGGGGAAACACTCGTTATTAATTTTGCTTTAATTTTATTGTTAAATCATTTAATGCTTACTTTTTTTTATTTTTTGTGATGGTTCATAATCATCTAAAAATTGGACTTATTTCAAATTTCTTTATTTTTCAATAAAAAATAACGAAGACTTTTCAAAGTCGTTGTTAAAAGATGTTAATCAATTTGTTATTTTGTGTCTAATTACATTTTCGTCAAATATATGCGTTATTATCTCATAGTCTCACTTTTTTTTCTGTTCCGCTAATTGTGCCGGTGTGTATAGTATTGAACGCCTTGCTATAATCTGAATTTTCAAAACAGCAAATTACTTCAACTAACATACCCTCTTTGATCGTCATGCATGTTGCGGGAAAGAATTTTTTAAGTTTTTATAATTTTTTACTATGCCTAAATAAGTGTATGGCAAAGTTAAGCTACCACCGTTGTGGCCGGTCCCTGAATGGGTGGCCGCCTAGTGGTATTTGTGCTTCGGAAGTAGGGAATGCAAAACCGTGGCAAAATGAAAACCGGTTTTTATTTCGGTTATGAGAGGAAAAAACCGGTTAACCGGTTTTAAACCGGTTTTTTTAAAGTTCGCTCGTTTCTTTTTCACGTTATTTCTATAGCTCGATTTATAGATAATAACCGTGCCTAAGATAAAAAAATCGCAAACTGAGGAATTATTGCCAGTTAAAGTTAATGAAGTGGGTATAAAAGAAACATCAAAGACACCATCACCATCTGCCTGTCCTGTTCCCTATAATTTGGGATCGGCGCAATATGTACGCTTCTTCTTTCCGTTATACCAACATTCACTCGTTTCTTACCAATATCATCTTTCACACAATCAATCCATCTCTTTTTCATAAAATTTATGGAAATAATCGTTTATTTAACTCTGTAGATTAGATACTCGTTTATATAGACTACACGGTTCGTTGCTTTTGATTTTATTTTAAATGAATGAAATCATAAAAACATATAACTTTTGCTATGAGATATTATGACTATGTTAAAAAATAGATCAGTATTAAAGAAGTAATTATTTAAACATTTATTAAATTATGTTTCGTAAGTTATAATATTAATTTCACACGTAATATACATGGCATATTGTAGCGGCACAGCAACTTGCGTGTACACTAAAATGTGGTTATTATTATACGAATGTTTTCCTTAGATAAAAAAAAAATTACCCAGTTTTTGCCGTCGTGCAGACGGGTAAAAAATAACACCAATCAGTCAGCTTGCTATCTGGCAGATACATAAGAGCCTTCGTTGACAGTAGTTGCTCCGATAGCATGACATTAATGCTGGCATCCCGAAAGGCTCTGAATTATCCCCAACACTGTTCCATATATCCAGCATATTAATGATATACTCTCTATTGCCAGCATTCATTGCTATGCAGATGAAATTACATCGGACGCTCATTACACGAACCGTGCAAATATCTCGCGTTCTATATTGGAGAAAAGGTGCGAAGGACTTGTCTTAAATCGAGAGTACACAAACTAGTGACTCCGATTGGGGTCGACTAAACCTAGTCTATTTCAACCCCACTAAATCACAAGCAAGCCTGCGCATTCACCGTTGAGAGAAGTCCATTTGCTGTGGCTCCTCATAAAGTAAGTAAGTAAGTCTGCCTAAGTATTGTAAAAAAAAGTTTTACATGTTTTATATCTATCATAAAAACAATCATTATTTTAAGTTATTTTCTTACCAGCTCAACAAACTACACATCAACACACTTCAGTTCATCACAAAAATACTCACTGCATTGCACTCAGTTTACAAAACGGCGGCAAATCTTCATTTTTAGTTTTTCCAAACATTGAAAGAAAAACCGAACCGGTTTTTCGATTTTCGGTGAAACCGGTTTGCATTCCCTATTCGGAAGGCACGTTAAGCTGTTGGTCCCGGCTATCACTTAATTGTGATAATCGTTAAGCAGTTGGAGAACTCAGTGGCCGCTTGCAAACTCCAACAGTAGGTTGCAAACTCCTGGTGGGCACACATGGTGGAATATTGCCCATTCCCTTTCACCCTCATTTGTGTGCAAGAGGCCTGTGCTCAGCAGTGGGACATTATAGGTTGATGATGATGATGAATATCAAAAAGTGAGTAATAAAGCGGTGTGTAATGTAATGCACAGATAAGAAGTGCGGTTGTAGCGTGTGCGGCGGGTCGGGCCCGATATCGCTTTGCACGGCGCAGTCGCAGCGGGCGCACCAGTGCCCGCGCTGCCCGCAGGCCTTCCACTCCAGCAAGGACATGCGCCGGCACGCAGCCGTGCACACTGGTATGTACACTACACTACACTACACGCAACACAAGATACCAACTAAACATTGTTAAGAGTGGGATTTAGTAACAGAAATCTATTAGGTTGGCAAATAATAAGCCCGCCATCTTTGTACAAAAATTTATTGAATTTTTTAAGTATACAAAATCAAATTATTTCTCAACTATATAAGCACCGTCGTTTTCTATCACCTGTCGCCAACGCGCTGGCAGAGACATAATGGCTTCCTCTTAGAAGTTTTTAGGCTTACCGAAATAGATGATAATCTGAGGGCATAATATCTGGAGAGTACGGTGGGTGAGGAAGGACGGCCCAGCCAAGCGAAAGTAATTTTTCACGAGTCGCTTTTGCTACATGTGGTCGAGCATTATCGTGCAAAAAGTATACTTTATTTTGATTTTGCGGTAATCTCGCTGCTACTTTATCCAGTTGGTCACAATAAATATTGGCCGTGATTGTAGTGTTAGATGGCAACAGCTCCCAGTATATAATTCCGTTTATTCCCCACCATACACTTAAAAGAACTTCTCCAGGGGCTCTACCGTGTAACTTTGGTGGTAATCGTAACGAACACCATTAATAAATTTCATCCAATCAGGGCCCGCGAATGGTCATCGTCGCGATATATCGCGTGCGCGTCATTGGATGAAATAATTAATGGTGTTCGTTACGATTACCACCAAAGATACGCAATAGCCCGGCCGGTCCAAGCCTCTGGCGCTTACGCGAAAAATGTATGTACGTAACCCACTTTTCATCCCCCGCAATTACATCCCTCAGCCACTCATTGGTACGATGATAATTAAGTAGTTCCATACACACGTTAGCTCTCTTCTGAAGTTGAAACGGCGTCAACTCATGTGGCAACCAAACTGAATATTTCCAGGTCTTTTCTAAAGCGTGGAGTTGTTTTTCTACTGCAGTATGAGAACACTGAAGCTGTTCTGCCAGACAACGTGAAGTGAACCTGGGATCAATTTCTATGAGTCTTTTTAACTCATCTACATCTATTGTAGGAGGTCGTCCTGGATAAGGTTCATCAGATAGGTCTTAATTTCCATCCTTAAATCTTCTGAACCAATGTTTGGTGGTATCGTAAGAGAGCACGCCTTCGCCCATCGTTGCACATATATTGCGCGCTGCTTCAGTCGCTTTTCGACCTAAGCGAAATTCGTGAAGTAAAAGCAGCCGAAATTCTCTACGAGAAATATCCATAATTTACTGTAGTTTTACTATTCGAGATCCAGTTGTTACCACTCTTGCTTTATTTATATACTACTACTACTCCAAGAAATTCGAGATAGTTCTATAACGTTTTAGAAAGTGATCGAAAAAAGTGGCGGGTTTATTAGTTGCCAACCTAATAGAAAACTTTGAAAAGTTTTTTTTTTTCAATTCTTTGTTGTTTTGATAGTAAAAGTTGTTCATTATGTGACTTACCCAACATAGGTTTTGAAAATATGTTATCCCGAAATCTCCACCCAGTATGCTTGCGCCATTCCGGCGCGAGTTTATTTAAAAAAAAAAGATTTGTAAGGTTAAGATTTAATAAAAAAAAAACATGAATGTTCCTTTTAATTTGCTATTGGATATACCTTAATGTTTTATGGTTATTACTACTGATACTGAGCGATATGGTGCTTTATTGCAACATTCTATTTCTGTTATGTATTGCCAGTGGCATGAAGTCTTTACTATCTAAGAAGTATACAAAATGTTCTAAGATATTATTCTCTTACTAAACCCAAATTAGAAGATTTTTTCTAATTATCTTTCCAAATTGATACAAAAGATCAGTATTTTATTAAACCTACAGATTCAAAACCCTTTCGCTGCAAAGTGTGCAATCGCCGCTTTAGAAGGAAGGACAACCTCGAGCGCCATATTCGCAACACTCACCCAGATTACGTCACATCCAGCGCGGTAGAATGCGATGAAACCGCCCTAAAGGAGATCACAGCCGTCAACGGCAACGCCAAACCCGACACCACTGAGGAAAACGAGAAAATCAAACTAGAAAAACTAAATCCCTTACCACCTCTACCGCAAGAAGTCATACAGAAACACACACAAGAAGTCAACAGTGTCGAAGTCGATAAATCATACATCATAGTGGCCAATAACGCAAGAGAAAGCGTCATAGTTGGCAAATGTTCCGTAGACAAAGCGCCAAGTCCAAAACAGGAGTATGAATACGTCCATAAAATGAGAAAAGCTAGCCATAAAGACATATCATTGCCACCGATTAATATGCAGAAAGTGTATGAGTTGGAAAGTCATACAACGTTGAATAAATTGGAGATAGGTAAGCCTACGAAAGATAAGAAGGAGTTGTATGAAAAGATTTTGTATGGGGACAGCGATAGGTGCAAGTCGGAGGAACCCAGCGCCGATATAAGTCCCGATATACATTGGCGGAGGAAGAAGATGAAGCTTTTGTAATTTAGTAAGTGTTTTGCTGTTCGCTAATTAGGGACAAAAAATACTGTGTTGTTTTACTGCTTCCTTCCATTGATCTCCTACAGACAAACTCCTGTCTCGTTTATTATAGTTTACAGCATGAGAAATTGAAAGAGTATGATATTGTTTTTGTAACAAAAAAATGTTGTGTGCACCTAACAGCAGTAGAATATTTTATTTCAGATCACCTACAACAACCAGCCAAAGTAAGAAAGTTGGAATCGAAAATAAATTACTGTTACAGTTTTTAAGACAAAAGCGAGTCAATAGAACTTCTATATAGAACTTATAATACTAATGAGGTATCGTGGGACACTACAAGATCACCTACAACAACCAGCCAAAGTAATAAAGTTGGAATCGAAAATAAATTACTGTTACAGTTTTTAAGACAAAAGCGAGTCAATAGAACTTCTATATAGAACTTATAATACTAATGAGGTATCGTGGGACACTACAAGCGAAGCGTACGTAAAATCTAATTCATTATCTAATTAAGTACGTTTCTTACACATTTTTTCAATTGGTCCCCATACCCGAATCTACTTATAACTTATATAAAATCGCTGTATCTATTATTCCAGTTAAGCATTGAATGAAATTGTGCTGAATTTTGCTACTGTAGTTTGTTTTTGGGTGTCACCAGCACAGCGCAATATACCAGACATGTATGATTAAAAAATATTGGCATTGGGTAGTTGATAATATTACATTTTCACTTTAAAAGTCAAATATATAAAACTTAATCAGTCAATAAAAGCTAACATTAGTACGTAAGTGCGTCCAAGACGCGTAGATATAGGATGTAACTAGCTGCGACCCTTTTATTTGACTGTTTTTATGCCTTTATCCGGCTCGAAGGACCAAATTTTTATCACTGATCTCAGCGGTTCTTGCAATAACTGAGACTACATCCGCATACTAACGTTTCTGAATCTGTAGATTATATGCTGCTTAAATTTAAACTTGGCTTAAATACAGGGGGCGTTTTAGACTGAGAGATTTTAATAAATTTACAAGTATTTTATCATATTTACATTATTTTGCTATGTGCCCTTTGATATATATATATTAATATATGATGTAAAGACTGCAGTAATCTGAAGCCTTCTGAGTCATCACATACAAATCTATATGTACAGTGGCGGAATGAAAAGGTTCGTCAGTTTAAAATTCAAAATAGAGCAATGTCATAATTGAAAAAAATAATACGCCATAAATTGTTTGACGTGATGTAAAAACAAGCAAAACCTTATTCGATAGCAAACGTCACATTTATGTAAATGTTAGCAGCACTGTTTCTTCCTGTTATAAACCTCACTGGTAATATGTTGGTACTAAAATTGATTCGTGCAATCTGGTGCAAGGGAAAACCAACTCTAAGGTGACGAACCTTTTCATTCCCTGACTGTACAACAGATCAACAATTGCTCATAATGTACGCAAATTCGTTTCGTATAGCTTGGTCTGCGAAAAAAAAATGTATGTGATAAACGAGTTTTATATGAATTTGGAGTGAAAAATGTATAAATCTTAGTAGTTTTTATGAAGTCGACTGAAGATCATGATCTCTACCGTAAGTTGATCTCAAGTTAATTTAAGTTGATGTTTAACATTTTAACAAACGTACGCTACTGCAACGCACGCGTATAAATGCAATATTGTCGAGAAGCATTTTAATACTAGAAAAAAAATTACAATTAACCTATGGAACAGTTTTAAGCAGTTAAGATTTATATCACTAAGAATTAGGGAATCTTCCCCATTCTTAATAATTGTACCCGTTTATTGATTGTATACCTACTATCACAGCGAAAATTATTTACCTTTAAATATGTAATCATGTCATATTACATTGTATTCTCCATAAATATAAAATACGTATTTTTGTTATTGGTTTGTGTATTTTACTTATATTTTATATAATAATTGTTTGTAAACTATACGCGACCTTTGATACGAATAAAATGAACTTTCAAATGACTTCCTCGTTTATTTGTTGGCTACGGATTGTTGTTCTAATATATTTTCTATATAATACCGCTTGAGATAATAATTCTTGGGTAATGGCCAATTTTTCTTAACTGTGAAGGGGGGAGCACAGAGATGGATTAGTCTGACAGTGGTAGAAGTAGATATCTTAGCAACAGATTCACATTTAGATCTGAGACAAAAAAATATATTTAGAGGCCTGTATGAGACTAAAGAATTTTAATAGTCATTTGAAATATAAAATAAAAATTCTAAATACCTGTAGAACAAAACCAGAAATATCTAAATCCGTGCCTGTGAGCAAGTGAATAGATCAATCACCGAAGGGTGTTATGCGCAAGATTCTGTCTGGCTAACATTCTTATTCGGTCACTGTCAATGGTACTAACACATCCGGATATTTTAAATAATCATATTAAAATGGAAGATAATTTAGTAAATACTATAATAGGGTTGTACAAAGAGAAGAAATGGTGCGAAATAGTGAACAAATACCATGATCATCCAAATAGGAGTAAGTTATTGTGGGTGTTTCCAAGTGAAGATAACTTCAAGTTTCTGAGCAAGTGTCTCAAAGAATTACATAGTGATAACATACTAAGCATTGGATGCGGTAGTGGCCTGCTGGAGTGGATGATAACAGAAGCTACAGGTAAATATAGATTGCAAAAGTTTAACCCACTTTCCTGATACATTAGTTATTTCGAAAGTTGTTCGGTTGACCTATTTCGTATTTTTTAAAGACAAAGTTACCGGTATATAATCGCGGAGTTTACGCTCGTTTTCATAAAGAAGTGTAGATTAAAAATCTCTCTTCTATAAACCAAACTTTTGTTTTCAGAATGTTTGGGTTTATATTTACTTTTTTATGAATTAACGGGCATACAATGACTGCATGCGACCGAGTGGTGTGATATAAATTTAATTGGAGGAGGCATATCAAGGGATGCACGAAATAATTATTTCAAAACGTTGATCGGACTACAGACGATTTTTTTTAAAGTATTAATATCCAAAACGATAAACAATTTCACTATCTTGGTACCTATATGTGATCTTTAAAAACAAAAATACCTGTTTTAATAATAATTTCTAATTATTATTAACTGGGTTTAAAATGTTGATCAATACCTATCTACTCTCTCTCTCTATAGTCGTTCCCTCATGTCTGAGGATCGTGGTCAGCATCGGGTTTGCTTCTAGAGCGGATGATCTGCGTCCACCGGTTTCTGTCAGACGCGTCCTTTACGACCGTGTAAAAAAATCAATATCTACAGTTCCCTTATAAAAGATCAATATGGACTCTTAGGATGGAGTTTTAAGATTCTTTTATGAAAAGTGCATTAAATAAAAATATGGTTTACCTTTTTGGACATTTATGAAGAAACAGACAAAACTAATCGAATTGTGTAGATTTAACGCTACATCGACTACGAATCAATTTATGATTATTTTCAGGACTCCCAGTATCAGGGGTGGAGATAGATGGCGCCTGGTGGCACTGCAAATACGCCCCACCCACATTTATACAGCTCCTTCTAACTTCATCACAACTAAACGAAGAAATCATCGATATACTAGCCAACAATTCAACAGCTTTATTATTCTGTTACTTTAACAATCGGCCGGCTTTCGAAGAATACCTCAAAAATTTTTCAGGAAATGTACTGGTTATAATAGGCCCAGGTGATGGCAAAGGGGTCCACACGGACCCCAAACCGTTTGGAGACGTAAGGACCAATTGGGAACTTTATAAATGGCAAGAAGTGAGAGACAGTAGAGATTTCATAGCGGTATATTGTAAAAAACTTAACATCTCGGAGCATCATTCTATAACAATAAATTAATACAATAAACAATATCCTTATACAAACAGTCTTGTAATTATGATTAATTTCATTACCTATTTAATTAGTTCTTCATTAATTCTATATTTTTTACATTAATTTTATTGGTCGTAGGTCTAACTGACGTATTCATCATGGGATCCTTTTTCCCCTGAATAAAATTTGGGAAATCATTTGAAACTTCGTTAGGCCCTACGTCCATATTCTCTTTCTGATTCATTATAGGCACTTCTGTCACCATCCGACTCATTTCATTTACGGCCACTTCATTAGTTGGTATATCGTTTTCTAAGAAGTGAAAATCATTGTGCAATAAATACATTGACTCTAAAGGGAAATTTATATCAAATCGTGGCAGTAATTTATTATCGTCAGAATTATCATCTATTTCTATCACATCGTTTTGTTGGTCTGGTATCTCTTGTAGAACTCCAGCAGACAAATCTAATGTATGTACGGAGTATTGCTCTCCTATTATATTGTCCATCAAGTACTGGTCGATTATAGACGGATTTGTCGCCGTATTATTCATAGCCATGTTGTAGAATTTAACTTCATTCTTTATATCATTCATGTTTTTATGTATATCTTCTAAAGGCGGTGAAGCTTTGTATTCTCTATTAATAGCCGGATTGCTTAATAAGTTAGCGTTGCACATACGCTCTAAACTAGGAGAGAGCGTGTTCTGTTTTATAGTAGATTCCAGTTTTATATAGCTCGGGTCGTTTGTTTGAATTTTCTGTTGCGGTGGGAGCATGGTCATTGAATTTACGTTCATTTGTTGGTTGAATGTAAATATCTGTGGGTCGCTATTCATTTCGTTACTAACGGGAGTCGTGACTGAGTCTCCCATCAGAGGCTCTTGAGGATACGGTATTATGTTACTTGGCGATTCACTCAGATCAGGCTCCGGCTGTAGTTGCATGAACTGATTCGTTATAAGATTGTTAAACGTCACTGGCCCGCCTAGTCCGAACCTTTCATTATCTTCTAGCCTCCTAAACGCCATCTTCTGTTGTGAATGAAACATATTCACCTGATCTGGACCCTTCAGTATCAAGTTACTTTTCACAGATATCTTTGGTTTCTTCCTCGGTGCTCCCTCTTCAGACATGTTGACAGGCGAATTGCTCAACGACGGTACCGGTAATAGTATAGGACCAGTAAATTTCGTCATCGGCATTGGTATTTTATCGACAGGTTTAAGTGTAATATTGTTCCTAACTGATATTTGTGGAACGAGAGGCAACCGTATTGGGAAATTGCTCATTATATTATTGCTCATACTGTTAGTTATAGGGGAATGATTAGACGCGAGAGAATTCACATTATTATTTTGCAGTAAACTCTGCTCCATCGACACTGTGGTGTTGAGAAAGCCGTGCAGATCCGATTGTGTGTTATCGTATGGCAGTTGCGGCGTATACCGATGCCTATCCATCATCGTATCGTTGGAGCTCTCGGATATAAGGCAATCGGAATTATTATCATCCTTACTTAGATCTGTTACCATCAGTGGTTCCTCATTCAAATTATTGAAGTCAGTCACTTGATTATTATTGGGAGCGTTAACATAACCCTTTGAATATTTTTGAGGTATACTTTCTGAAAGACTGTCACAATCATATACTTCTATAGGTATTTCATTTCGAGCCTCTTGATTCTGTTCACTAGTTTCTATCTCGTCTTTCTTTGTATTCTTCTCTGTCTCACTGGGGATTGTCCAACTTACCTTACTTTGGGCACTTTTGGTAATTTCGGCTAGTAGTTGTATCCCTTCTTTGTCAGTGTGTGTAGAGAGATGGGTGACGTATTTTTCTTTGCTGACAGATTTGAAGGGACAGTAAGGACATCGGTGTAAGTCGCTGGAACTAATGTTGGGGTGTTTGGAGATCATGTGGGAGGTGAATACGGTGGATTGGATGGCTGTATATGAGCAATATTTACATGTGTACACATTCTCTTTGGAATGCCCTTTTTTGTGACGCCGCAGAGAGTTGTGATCGGCGGATCTGTAGCTGCATTGGTCGCACTTGTATGGCTTGTCACCTGAAAGAGTGTAAACAGATGTACAATATTTTATTGTTTTACGTATGTATAGTTTAATAAGTGGAAGTGATTGTTATGGGGTGCTTTAACCCGTTAGCTCGCGGATTACATGCTATAACCAACATATGAAAAAAATACTAGGAACTGCTATTATGTACACAATGGCCCTGATTCTGTTGTTCACAACTAAACTAATTTTAATGTCACTATGTGTCTTTCTAACAAAGAACATAAGAAAAGGATGTAAGAAATTTAGTCCTGTAAAATTAGTCCAATGCTTGTTTTCAATATAATTTTAGTCGCCATCTATCGCGGTTACGCCTAAATACATATACACTATACTACACGCAAAATAAGACGGCAAAGATTAATTTAAAAACTTAAAATATGTTCTATCCTTTTTCAATCATGTTCGTAAGAAAGAGATGAGATGTGACTAAAATTAGTTTAGTGCGATTTACAACAGAATCGGCACCAATATAGCTTTAATAGGCTTTTTTCGTTTAAAGAAAATCTGTAAAGTGGTTTTAGTGACAATAAGGAAATTCATTCATATTTTACTTAGCATAATTTAACCGACTTCAAAAAAAGGAGGAGGTTCTCAATTCGGTTGTTTTTTCATTATATAATTTTTTTATGTTTGAAGTTGGTTTAAGTTTTTTGTAAAACAATCCAATTATTATATTCTATTCATATTGCAAATTTATTCAGAATCGGTTAATTTCTACAACAATTTATCAATTAGTAACTTTTTTGTTTGTATCACATTGCTAGAACTTTCAAATTACAAGTGTCAACGAACTCATGCCATGAAAAGAATTATAGTCAATAAACAGTACCTGTATGTGACCTCAAATGAAGCCTAAGCTCTATCTTCCTGGCTGCAGAATAGTCGCAGTGGCAGCACTGGTACGGCTTCAGTCTGCTGTGGACGGTACTTATGTGTACCTTTAACTTCTTCACATTACTGAATGCTCGCTGGCAGATATGGCACTTTGCTGGGTTTTCATCTACTTTGTGTATGAGCTTATGTTTGGACAGCTGATTTGAGTTTTTGAAAGACTCTGCACATATTGGACCTGAAATAGCATTATTAAAACAATTTTGTTAATTATTTGATAGCTGTGGTAGTCGCTTAGAATAAATAAATATCCTGGGACATTCCTCATACACTATCATCTGGGGCCCAATTCTCACCCAATCGAAACTGATCGCTCGATCGAAAAAAGCACGAATTCTAACTTTTACGAACGTTACGTTATTCTGGCAATTTCAAGGCAATTTTAGAAGGGAAACCAGTCAGCTAGAGCGTTGATTGGTCGGGACCGTTCGAATTGACTCCGCCCCTCGAAATTTTACAGTCGAATAGGACTCGAACCGTAAGTTCGATTCGAAAGCTAGTTCGAGGGAAGTGAGAATTGGGCCCCTGATCCCAAACTAAGCAGAGCTTGTACTATGGAAACCAGATAACTGATATAATGCATATACCTATTACTATTTGTATGAAATACATACTTAATATACATAATCACACCCAGATTCAGGACATACAGACATCTTCATGCACACATATTATTATGCATGTCCTGTGCGGGTCTTAACCAACTGCACCGTCATATGAAAGAAGAAGAATGCCATGGCAAGGGTTGTTTGGGTGCTACATTGAGTATAGAGTAAGTAACAGGGCTATAGTGTACTTTATAGGATGTGCCTGGCTGACTATCAAGTTAAAAATCAATTTGTTACTAGGCTTTGTCAGCTTACCAACTTCGCCCATATCATTATTTATCTGTGAGAAATGGTTTTGAAACAAGAATATCCATAGTAAAACAAAAGGTAAATAAAAAAATTATGAAATGCCTTATCATCCTTTGTATAGATTGCTATCAAGTAGGTACAAATTCAAACAGATCGACACCACTTTAACACTAGTGAAAGTATACACATTATAGTGTGTATTGTAAGTGATAAGGAAAAAGAGTGGGCCACATCTTTGTAGATGGCATAATCTATAATCAATTATTAATAGGCTAGTAATAAATAAAAAATACTTACAAAAATGTGCTTTGATTTTCCCATGGCATTTCATATGAATATTATACAATCTATATCTGGAATGTGTTTTAAATCCGCAAATCTCACATGTTGGCATTTCAATATCAATAGAATGGCGTTTCCAGAGATGGGCATGTAATGTGCCCACTGTACGAAAATCAGTGCTGCATTCCGGGCACACAAGCCTACCGTTTTGATGGCATTTTTTATGATACGATAATTTGTTCAAGTCTTTCAAACTAACATGACACTCTGTACATGAACTTTCTTCATTTTCTCTATCATCAGATTTTATACTTTGCTCTTCAGTTATTTTTTCAGGCTTGAGTACTTGTGAAGTAATATCTGATATAGATTCAATTTTATTTGTGTATTGAGCCAATTTTGGGCTGTCTTTAACAGGAGCTATTCGTGGTTGAATTGAGGATATCAGATCAGGAGTGACGCTGGACACTTGGATGATGTTACAAGGTGTGTTGGACATTCCCGCATTTGAGACATTTACATACTGAGTTGATACATTACTAGTGTAAACAATGTTGATGCTGGCTTCTTTGATAATCTTTTGAGGGTCCTCTTTCTCAAAGTTTGGAGTGCTCATGTTATTTAATTCATCTACAGATATGAATGAAACACCATTCGGCAGAACAGTTTTAGTGTTAGTAACATCTGGAACTATTTCTATCACTTGCATCTTTACATCTCCTAGATCTTGCCGTGCAGGTGGTGAGGGAGGTGTCTCACTAACTTTATCTTCTTTTTTTAGTTTGGCATTCTTGAGTGCTATTTGAACGAGGCTTTTCACCATTTTTTTTACATCTTTGAACCCCATTTTATGGTGGTTACGAAGGTGTGTTCGAAGAGTTTCTTCAGCGTCAAAGATACTCGTGCAGCCTGGGCATGGGATCTGTATATTATCAGCCAGGCCGTTTGTCTTCGCAAGGTCAGGATGTTCGGTGAACAAATGGAACTTTATGTCGTCTTCAGCCAACGCCATATATGGGCAAGCTTCGCATTTATAAAAAGATGTGGAACCCACCGATTTCTCTTCATAAGACATGACTTTCTCTTTGACGAGTAGTGGTTTTGCTGATGATAATGCTTCATCAGCATTTGTAGTTTGATTTACTCTGTTTCGATTCATGATGAAACAGTGCGGTATCTATCTTTTGCACCACACACATAAGTAACAGTTTACACTCTAGAGAAATAGTACCTATTAATCTGCAATGTTCCATCTACATTAGTGAAATCTGAAATTATTTATTGAAAACACGCAAAACAGCTGTAAACAAAATTTACCTCCGCCGCCATCACAAATTAATAAGTTTTTTTTTATATCATTCAGTCACTCAGGCAGGGTTATCAGTAAAATTACCTAAAATTATACAAAATTCCAAAACTCGCTCAATAATAATATTTACACATAAACAATATTACTATTATTAAAACCTATTGAATTATTTATTGTGGACACTTACTTTTTAGTATGGCCACAAATATTCTGAGAAAAGAAAGAATTGAGTTATTGTCAATGAAAATCTCATCTATACAAACCTTCCTATATACATTATCAAAAAGCGCATCATTAAAATACATATATAGTTCAAATCTGAAGAATATATCTTTATTTACAACTAAAATTTCCTCAAGCCTGCCGCTGCTTCCGATTAACGGCAGGGTTCCCAGAAGGCTGGCAGCGATTCCTCTTTGGATAGCCAAGCTGACGCGTTGGCGGAAAAAGCTCCCCGCCCGCTGGTCTCCGCAGGTCTCGATCAATTTGATGACAAGGTGCGAGCAAAACGGCGAGCTTCGGACCCCCACGGTCCCATGGTCTCGACCGCAAAAGGCACAAAAATATAATTGGCTCCAATTGATGCGTATTTTTTGAATTTTGAATTTTCCGCTCTGGCCGCAGCTGCCCCTGCAGCTTTACAAGTCGCCGGTAAGTGAGATGGCGCGAGTGTATCGACACATGTGGCATCCCACACCAGCGACTTGCCGACACTCCAAGGGATCAAAGACATACCATCCGGTCTCTTGCCATCGCCCCGCGCAATACCGACTGGTTCCAGTACGGAAGGCACGTTAGCGACAACAAGAGCCCTGCGGATATTGTCACTAATAGCTGAGTGCCGTGATATTCGACCAGCACTTAGAGAGCACGAAAGCCTATGGTGACCGAGCTTGTTGACGAGATCTCCGCAGCGGCAGTGATGAGGTTGATTGGTCCTGCAACCAAGACGAAGACAAATACACAGACTTAATGTTATACGGTCTAACATTGTCCCAGTATTTGTGGATGGAATAGCTTGGAGCCAGTGACCTGAGTCACTCTGAGAGACAGCTTACAAGCGCGCGCGGTCTGTATCTATAGAAAAGTTAGAAAATAAATTTTGCCAGGTTTTTTCACAAAGAGGCTTGTCCCACGCTCTCTGAGAGTGACTCAAGGTCGGAATATTTGTGCCTAGACAAGCTGCCTGCCAGGCGTCTCTAGCATCGGACAGGTAAGAAACCTCAACAGATCCAATAGAAAGGTCCAAAACAGAACTGACGAGGTTGCCCACACTGTATACCGAGGATAGAAACGCCGGTACTGATATGCTTGACATTTTCCGCACTCCTAGGCCACCATAACACACGGGTAGGTTGGCCTGAGACCACACTTTGTTTTCATAAAAACTGCAATTTAGAATTTTGGAAAGAGACGTTTTGATCATATTATCCAAAGTATCTAATATGGGATCGAATTTAAATAAGTGCGTACTGCGGAGCAAATAGGTAAACTTCGGCACGAAAAGGCAGAGTCGAACAATAAAAAATGCATAATGAGCATTAATTTCAGAAAGTCTATTTGAAGAGTCATTAAAACTTTTAATCTTTTTCTCAAAGAAACGAGGTATGGATTCGTCTAAGACTGGGGCTCGAAGAAGATGAAGCGACTCCTGTGACAGTAACTTAATATTGGGAGCCAAAACATTAAATTTTTGAATTAATTCTGGTTTTTTAGATTCTGGGAAAGAATCTAAAATAAGGAGCTCACATTTGGAGCTATTGAATTCTAGGCCAATCTTTTTAAAATTTTCTGTAAATGTTTTAAAATCACTGAGAACGGAAGCCGCATCACTCCCCAGCGTACCATCGTCTAGATACCATACATTAAATTTAGATTGAATAGTGCAAATTAAATTATACTCAAGCATTTGGAACTAATATGTTAAATGTAGTTAAAAATTTATATCAGTTGGAGGTCTTATGATTTCTCTATGGTTGGAGGCAATATAGCTTCTACAGACAAAGAACCTTCAATTTTGCGTGCGTCCAATCAAATTAAATAATTATATCAATTTAATATTTTTAACTGTTTTTACTGAATTAAACTAGGTAGCATTATGTTTTTGATATAAATGTAGCCAAATTTAACAGAATTTGTATTTAGTTGTATAATATGGCAGCCCTACGTACTGTCTGTCAAACTGGCATGACAAAAATATCACAGATTGTATATATACTTTTTGGTTGTGGCCAAACGACGAGGAAATAGTAGGAATCGATAACGTACCAAAGTCTATGATACGTTATCGACTTTGGTCCAAAGATTTACTCCGTGATAAAATATTAATATTTAATAATTTTATTTTCTTTTCTTTCTTGTTTGCGTTATTACTGTAAAGGTTGATTCGAATGTTACGCTAACATCATGTGAAGTAATAGTGTAGGACCACTGTACGACTTACTTTGCCTGACTTTTCCACTTTTCCAGTCTTTATACGGAATTTGATGCAACCAAATGCTACTCAAAAACGAAACTAGGTACAGAAAAGTTATAATCAATTTTTTTACAAGTATTCCATTAGGTAATCAACAATTTTATAACATTAAGGAAACGTTACCGCAATTTTCGCAATTCGATATGTGATCAATTTGTATAACGAGAAATACAGTTATCAACATCATTAATTATCTGTCACAGATAAGTATTATCTGTGTTTCTCACGTAAACGCTGACGTTTACTTTACTTGCCTTGTCAACCGGTGGCAGTATTTTGCATCGTGTAAATTGTCTTATCCAAGCAAAAAACCACCAAAATGAGTGTAAGTACCGTCATTCTATTAAATTTAACAGCATCAATTAGTGGTTTAAGGCATCAATTTATGAGTTTGTGAAAATTCCAGTTAGAAATCGAGTCAATGGTGCGCTACGCATCGCCAATAAATCCGGCGATTTTCCCACACCTCACACTGCTTCTCCTCGGCATTGGCATCTTCTTCACGGCGTGGTTCTTCGTCTACGAGGTCACCAGTACCAAGATCTCTAGAGATTTATTCAAAGAACTTCTACTATCACTGGTTGCCGCGCTTTTCTCAGGATTCGGAATACTGTTCTTGCTCCTTTGGGTTGGAATCTATGTTTGACAATTTTAGACTAGGATTTTAGTTCATAAGCTCTATGCACCATTCCGTTGTGTGATTGGTACTGATGTTCGCATGTTTGACCAAATGTTTATATAGGTACCTAACTTATAAAAATTAATACAATGAAACATGTAATTTGAATATACTTTATTGCAAATAGATAAATTATCAGAAGTCTGTACCTAATTTCCTTAATTGTAAGTAATTATGTATTTCTAAAACAAACATTATTATTTTCTTCTTCAACACAACACAACATAAAGAAAATAAAATTCTTATCATTATTATTAACTCAAATTATTTTTACCTTAGACATAATTTCCAAAATTAACTAGAGGCGCTCTCTGATGGTAGTTTTGTCAGCCCATATACTTACCCGAGCCAATAAGAGATGTGCAAGTGAGACAGGGAGACACCTTCATGTAAAAACAGGCATATTTAGATTATATTCAAATAGGTACAGTTTACTATCATTATAATATTAATAATAAAATTAATAGCTGACTTAGCTAGTGTGGAACTAGCTTACCATATAGTATCTCAACTCATAAATCTCGCATTGATCTCCGAGTGACCCTTATGGGGTCTCAGGTTAGTCTTGATGCTCAGGGTACAGTTTAATTCTCTATTTCAAAATTTGTCTCGTGTCATCTTTGTATCACTCCTAGCTTAAACTCTTCTCATTGGTGCATAAATCCATTTTTTACAATTATTGTGCTTACATGTAACTTAATGTATAGTTATTCTCCCTATTTTTACCAATAAAACAACTGCACAGTAGTAACTTAAAAATACTGTGTACAAAACGTATGAAAAGATGTCCTTTAGAAAATAAACTGACAAATTGTCTAATAAATTAAACAATTAAGATTCAACATGGAAAGTTCCTTGTTACTTTAGATCTGGAGCACCAGTCATATTCAGGCTTAAGAGGACTCAATTCGTCATACTTTTCATACAAAACCCCTGTACTTATTATGGCGTTGTTAAACATTTTTCGTTAGATGTTTTGAACAAATTAGTATCTTGTGTACTATATCTAGCCTTGTATCTTGGCGTAATTTAAAAAAAGTGTTAAACAAATTCAGTCAAAGTCTCCGAAAAACAGCGTTTTTGCCTGAACTTTGGCCATATCTAATGTACCTATAAATTGTAAAAGTAAAGAAAACATTTAGATACCAGGCTTGCAAATGTATTGGAGATTCTAAATAACTAACTTTTTTTTCACAAACTTGTAAGATTTTTTCACAAGAAGTACACGCCTGGAACAAGTTTTATGAATGCGAAATCATGAATATCCTAGCGAAGCGGCCGCGAGTGATCAGCGGAATTTACCGACTGATAACCGACGGCTCTGATGCTATCTCTCTTTATTCGCAGTCAAACATTACGTTTGATGAAACAACAAGCTTTTAGACTATGCTCGCGTTGGAGTTGCGCCGGCCACAGAGGGCCGCCTTAATCAGTAACATATCGCCGTCTCTCCTTCTCTCGCTATGCGTGTCTCTTTTTGGGTCAGGAATAGAAATGGGCTGTCAAAACGGCCATCAGAGTGGCAAGGAGGAGTCCCGCGTGCCTTCTTACATATTATAGTGACTAAACATTTTCTGTTAGACCTAAGTTATTTAAATAAAAATAAACCTATTGGTATAGATTAATGTTTGTACTATCATACAATTAACCATTAATATAACATATACCCCTTATTGTAGGTAATGTAAAAAGTTCATTTTTCTTTGGCGTTCTAAAACATCTATCAAAAAAAAAATGGACAAGGAATAACTGTAATCATTATTCCTTGTCAGTACTGTGTGGGCCACCACGGCCATCAGATTTGATATCCTCTTGTGTGTCATCATATCTCTGCCGGTCCTGCGCGTTGAGTTGTTTCTCCCTCTCTCGTCTCAGGTCTTCATCCACTAGTACAGTTTCGTGCATACGTTGTGATGCGAGCGCTTGTATTCTTTCAAGGAGGACTTTTTCCGGAAATATGAATTGCCTGATGATAGGAGTGATATAAGTTATTATCTATAGATGTGCCAAGTTTCATCCAAATCTTTCTAGCCTTTACGGAGCATTACGCTGCTAACAAACATACACACACTTTCCAATTTACCCCCCCCCCCCCCCCCTGGATCCTCCCTTGACCGAGCTATACTTTCCTCACGCACGATGTTATCCTTCACCGAAAGCTTATTTGTAGTTCAGATAGCTTTGTTAAGGATTCGAACTCACGACCTTCATCATACGATGTGACTACCACATAGCTGTCATCATCCTCCAAGAACTAAGAGGTTTTGGAGACTCCATTTTAAATACCACCTAAAGTTGCATACAGGCCTTTATTTCACACCCGATATGAAACCTACATACAACCCTGTTTGGAGTCCATATTCACCCGAAATCTTTGCTGTCGAGACGGTAGAGCTGGGTGATCTCCACTGCAACGACGGTGGCCATGCGCTTCCTGTCCTTCATCAGTAGCGCCACCTCGCCGAAATGACCACCGTCTTCCAAATGGCACACCTACGAGATTATAATCCTCATTATACAAGAAATTCTATATAATTTCTTTATCTTTCTTTTCTAAACAAAGTACCTATAGGTGTCAAAGCAAATTGTGTAGAAATTATTCAGTTAAGTAATAAAGAAGTACATATTTAGGAATCTTGCCGATTCACGATGCTGGCTGTGCCAATTACCTACCAATCCGCCAGTAAGATAACCGGCTTCACCACACTGCTCGCAACTCGCTCGGTGGCCAATACAAAATTATGCTGCTTTTTTGGCTGATGTTGGCCGAGGCCGAAGCCGAAGAATCGGTCGTTGGATACGACATATAAATGACAGTTAATCAAACCTCGACTCCTTTCAAAGAGTAGACTGCAACCGTCCCCGAGGCTATAAAGTACATGCAGTCGCCGATGTCTCCCGCTCGCTGGACCGAGTCGTTGGGCAGGTACACTTCAGGGCTGACGCAGCCGAGTATTGTGCCTACCAAGCTCGCAGACAGACCCTCAAATAACGTCACCTTGTTGACTAATTTGTGACACGTATGCAGAGTGATCTCGTTTCGAAGCTCATCTATGGAATAAGTTTAATTACTATTTAGTTATCATATTTTAATTAAATAGGTACAACTTACCATTTATGACCGTACGAACGAACCTACGAAAAAAATAGGATCTTATGTATAACACTACTTCCCACACGTCGTGGTCCTTAATGGTTCTCAAATAAAACAGGCGAAACTTTTGTTCTTTGTTACGTTGGAAGGTACTTAGTGGTTGGAAGGTGATAATCAGGTAGACTTCATTTCTTATTCTTAGAGGCAAACAGGTGGCCCTGATGTTGAGAGACCTACCGGCGTAGTCTTTGGGAATCAGCATTACCAAGGGAATTGTTAATGTGCTATATATAGTCAAGAAGGTTGGTGCTTGATGTCAGGTATGTGGTGACTGGTATACGGTTCGAACACCTCTGAATAATAATTGTCAATCAAGCAATGGCGGCTTTAATTAATTCAATAGAAGAACAAACCTGAGAGACATTGCAAGACTCTGTTCTCCACAAAATATGTCTCTTGGTATCTGTAGCGATAAAACATCCGTACGCGCTTCTTCAGCGGCTTTGGGAACTGTTTCTGTTTCATGTACTCCTGGTAGTAGACAACTGGTTATTCTATTATCTACTACCATAATACCTTGGGTAAATTTATAACGTTTTAATTAAATATCTTATCATATCTTAGTTTAATTGAATATCTTCAGACTTTTCTATTACCTGGAGAAAGCAGACCGATCAATATCGATGCTTTCGAGGTGTCATGACCGAAATGGATACCTACTTCAGGGTATAAAACGACTTGCTGTCATGACGGTATGAACACTTGGACAGTGCAAAGAGAAGAAATAATTTCTCTCCTAGAATAGGTGGTGCCTATTGTTACCGCGAAAAGCTTACCTCCTTTCTGCAATACGCATCTCAAAGATGATATGGGCGGCAGGATACGTAGTTGTACCAACTACAAACAGTAGGTACGCAAATAATTTCCACCGATGCGTATAAAATGACTTACTTACCTCGACTTGATCCATAAGTGCATAGTAGCGAATAGTGGTGCTGAAGACTGTCATGTAGATCTTCAGCAGGAGTACTGTGAATCAGGTTATTTAGTGTTATCGTCTTGAGAAGCTACTCATGTCCTCATTACAGACCTGGAGAATCCTAGGCAAACCTTTACTAAGGGCCTGGTGCTACAAAATGGACGTAGAGGCTTTATTTGCAAGCGCCGTGAAGAAACAATAATATACCACATTAGGCCACATCATCATCTTCCCATAGTGCGATAGTGTGATCAAAAATCTATCTACTTACAGAAAAACATAAATCTTTACCCAGGGTGTACACCATAAACATGGTAGCGAAGACGATTAAAAGCGAGTGTATTACAATTTCTGCAGGTTCTTTCGCCTTAAACATTGAATAGCCTGTACCTGAAAAGAATTTCGTAGTTCTAGGTTAAAATGTGCCTGAAGTGTGATAGTGCGGCTTCTCACAAGGCCAGCATCACAGCGCTTCAGACATAAACGACAACTTTGGTGTCAAGCCTCAAGGTACATTAAGTCAAAGCACACACAGCGTCCGTTACATGTTATGCAGTCTTTTGGTTCCTGCAGCTGCTATGTGACCGTGTCTTGTCATTCAATTTAAAAGCCATATGACCTAGATCAGCCGTTCACAAACTTTTTTGGCAACGGAACCCTTTTGGAAATCTAAATATTTGACGAAGCCCGAAAATAATCCAAAAACTGGTTTAAAATTGATAGTAAATGCACCACAATGCAAAGTAGAAGAGGAGGCAATTCATACTATAAATTCAGGTAATGAACTCTTACCAAAATACGCAGACATTGACATAAACATGGCTCTCCTGTAGCGGTCATTGACGCTGAAGTCCAACATGTGTTTGTTCTCGGTAATGAGGAATTTGTTGTATGTGTCTGGTATATAGCCGTACCCTGAAGACAATTAACATTACCTTTTAACTCCTAGTATGGTGTTCCCATCGTCCTTTTACGACGACATATGTACTTCAGTCCAAGGGCGTCGCCAGCCGATGGCCCAGGGGGGGCAAGTTGTGAAAATGATGAATTATATGTACCTACAGTATAGAGCACATGAAACTGTAGACTTGTTTATAGTGCGAGTCTTACTACCTCTACCTACGGCGATTATAATAAGAACGGTACCAAGGCCAAGCAAGTCAAGTGAGTGGACTTTGAGCTTTGGTTGCTTTACATTTAGCAAGGGGGGCAAAGAGAGGCAGTTGCCCCTGTTGGCCTCCTTGGTGACGCCCATGCGTTAGTCACTTTTAGTGACAAGTGACATTGTGACACTTTCGCTAATAAGTAATCTACCTAAGTAGTATTTTTTTGTACTAGGCATGATCCATGGTACTAGGTACTAACTACTCTACTATGGTGTGTGTCAATGAAGTGTTATCTATCTATCTATCTAGGAGTGAGCTTGCTGTTATTAATATCAGTAACGTCTTACAATAAAGAAGCAATACGGAAGGTAGATAGATGAGGCAGCTGCACCAGTGCACGGTCATGGTGAACAGCATCACGTGTCGGACACATCCTTGGTACACATACGAACCGGTGAATAACTGAAATACACCCACATATATTATTACTAGCTGTCCCTAGCGGTTTCACCCGCGTTCCCGGGATAAAAAGTAGCCTATGCCTTCTCCATACAATAGGCTATCTGCATGCCAAACATGATGATCCGTTGATGCGAGAACGCGTAACAAACAAACAAACTCACTTTCGCATTTATAATATTAGATAGGAAGTCAGGATTAGTCGCTTCATTCAAAATCATTTATTCAAAACCTTTGGAGGCAAAGAATAATATGACTCTAATACCGGTTCGGAGGGTTGCACTTGTTGAGTAGAGCCGGCAATAAACTCCTTTTTCTTCTTTTTACCGAGTTAGCTAGTTCCGTACTCAAAGGCTGTCAAATGAATTCTGATCTGACTGAAGGTAAAGTAAGCAAATAAAGTATGACGGGAAGTTGGCTCTCAATGCAGCTGTAGCAGCAGTAGGTAAAGAAAATTTCAATTCACGACCTACGTCTATTAGATCGTATCGTCACATTCGTCACTAGCCCTTCCCATACGCCTACGATACGACTCGAGGGACTAAGAGAAGATGGTTTGTTTATTTTCTTTTATTTCGACGAAGTCGGCTTATTTATTAATGACGAACTGTCGCCTTTGGTTTCATCCGCGTTCCGGGATAAAATTGTGCCTATAATAAATCGGGGATAATGTAGCTTCCTATGAGTGAAAGATTTTTCCTCGACTTTATAATATTAGTGTTAGATAATTGTCTATAAGATGCCCATTTTTTGAGTCGTAGTCGGGTAGAAGTTAGTAACCCACGTGTCAACCACTCTCGTTGTTAGAGGCTCATTCGGAGCCCATTGCTCCGGAGAGGAGACAAACATCTTTGTTTTCATAAGATTAAAACATAATTACCGTCATGAAGTTCTTCAAGTCCAGTATTACGTGGTAAATTCTCGTAGTCCTCAGCAGAGACATGATATGCGCAGTTAGTATGTACCGCGGGTGTGGTAAACGCAAATACAGTAATATGTAGGCCAGTGGCGTGCATGACAGCAGGTCTATGATTAGCCAGGACTTTAAATAGCTCCTGCGGATTTGTTAGTTAGGTATGAGTTAGCTAAGTTGTATGAAACACTAGCTTTTGCCCAGCAGTTTACCCACATGCCCGAGTCATCCAGTTAATTTAAATCCATTTAGCTATTACGGCGTGATTAGGACACAAACATACAAGCGCTCGTGGTGTAGCATGATTAGCCGTTCTTAATCGATCGGTAAAGTTAAGCTACCACCGTCGTGGTAGGTGCCTGGATCGGTGACCGCCTGTTGGTTTTCAAATCGAGCGTTTCCGTGCTTCGGAAGGCACGTAAAGCCGTAGGTCCCGGTTATCACTTAATTGTGATAGTCGTTAAGCTAGTTGGATGCCTCCTAGGCGGCTTGAAAAATTCCAACAGTAGGTTGACCACTAGCCTACCTCCACCAATCCGCAGTGGGCATGCGTGGTGGAGTATTGCCCATTCCCTTTCACCCTCATTTGTGAAAGGAGGCCTGTGCTCAGCAGTGGGACATTATAGGCTGATGATGATGATACACACAAAAACTTTAATTAAATATATGTATATCCTACTAATGTATCTAATAATGTTTAAGTGTAAATAATAGATAGGACACTTGTGGATCATTTTGGATCCTATCTTGGCATAGGGAACTAGCTTACTTCTGCACTATACAAGGTTAGTCAGCACATGGAGAGTGATGAGAGAAACGATGTTTATTAAGATGAAAGGATGGCTGCAAGAAATTTGAAAGATAGGTATTTAACAAATCTATTGCTGTCGCGCTGTGGCCCGGAAATCAATGTGTGAGTGAACAGACTGTGCATGGTGCAAGTGTGCGTGCCGTAGCTCGCACCGCTCCCACCGACCGCCCGACCCTCGATTTTACTTTACTTGTAATATTATATTTCTGTGATTCGGCCGGCGACTGGCAAGTTGATATACCTTTCAGCGCTTGCAGTTCTGTTGTTCCAAGTGACATTAGGGATTTTGAAATTAGACAAATACCTAACCATACGTTATTTTATTTGTATTTTGAGTCGATATAAAAAAATAGATTATATATTCGACATTTATGTATGTAATATTATTGGAACTGCATTATATTCACATAATGATAATCTATTAGGGCTTCCAAACAAATACCTATACAACATTTTATAGATTTATATTTGTCCACAGTCCACGCATTTCTTCGAAACTATTTATCGAATTGTGAAAATTTTTTTTTAATGCCTTATATTTACTTCAACTTAGGGAACAGTGCGAAAGTATAAAATAACTCTAATCTGACACTGTCTTGATGTCAGCTATAATATTTTTAATTGAATATATACGACGTGCTCTTTCGTGACTTTAAGATATTTTCAGTTTACAGTTATTTCATATTTTTTTGTGTATTATGAAGTAGTTTTTTTTACTAGTGAAAGAGCTTATTTATACGTATAAAACAAGCACTTGAAATAACATTATAGAATCATAATAAAACGTAGCTCGTATCAAGCCAGGCCTTCAGGCGTATTACTCCATATCTTGAAAAAAAACTGAACCGATTTTGATGAAACTTCTTCACAAAATATTAAAAATAACTCTAATCTGACACTGTCTTAAAGTCAGCGAAATATTTTTACTGGAATACGTCGTGCTCTTTCGCTGACTTCAAATCAGCGTTAGATTAGAGTTATTTCATTCATTTTAGTGTATTTGGAAGTCGATAAAAAAAAAAAAAACTTTTTTTTTGTGTATGTTGAAGTCGATTTAGTTTTTTAAATTACTTTTTTATTTCAATTACCAACTTTTTTATTTCGTATTATTTAGAATTTGACCAAGCTCAAGCCAAGCCGCCGCACGTATTACTTATTCCATATCTTGAAAACAACTGAACCGATTTTAATAAAACTCTCACTGAGTTGAAGTAAATGTAAACCAATAAAAAAATGTCACAATCCGATTAATAGTTTCAGAGAAATGCGTGGACAAACATACACCTATGAAATTTTGTATATTAGTTTGGAAGCCTGAAATTTTGTGAGGAAGTTTCATCAAAATCAGTTCAATAGTTTTTAAGATATGGAATAATAAGTGTGTCGGGCTGGCTTATTGATACGAGCTATGGGCGTTGGTTGTGTCAAAGGGAAAATATCTGAAAACTTTGGTCAAATCCTCGTAAATGTAAGAAAAAAAAATTACAAGTCGATTTTAAATAAATATACCAGCCAAGTGAGAGTCAGACTCACACACAGAGGGATCCGTACAATATTAAATAACTTATCGTTGCTATGACAAAAAAAAAGAAGTTTCTTGTATGAGCGGCCCCTTTAATTTTTCTTTTTCATTTTTACTATTTTTTGTTATAGCGGTCATAGAAATACATATTCTCTGAAAATTTCAGCTGTCTACCTATTACCGTTCATGAGATACAGCCCACTGACCATCCACTGACAGACAGACGCACGGACGGACAGCGGAGTCTTGTTTGGCACCCTTCGGGTACGAAACTAAAAAGTAGTCACAATCCGATTAATAGTTTCCGAGAAATGCGTGGATAAATATACATACTTACAACCATACATACACCTATAAAATGTTGTATATTTGTTTGGAAGTCCTAATAGATTATCATTTGAATATATAATATTGTTTGGCAGTCCAATAATACATACATACGTGTCGAATTGATAATCTCCTTTTTTTAAGTCAATTAAAAATAGATATTTTGTCCTTTTATTTTGAAAAAGGTTACTAAATATTATGATAACCTTTGAACGATCACATTTCTTGTTCTTTAATCCTTTATCACTCAAAAGTATAAAAAAGAACAATCTTGGTTAGGGCACACTATACCTTACATGTAGGTTACCAAAGACGTAATACTATATCGATATCGATGAACAACACTAGAGCAGGTATCGATAATATATTATCGACTACTACGCGACACTTCTTTGACTGTATATGTATTTGTCCAAGCCTCTCCTCCCTCAACCCTGCCCGAATACAGGCGATAGAGACAACTGCAGCTTGGATCGATTATACCTATTTAAAATTGACGTAATCGCTATTTCGTAATCCCCAGTTTCCTCCTCCAATACTGAATCGATTTTAATTATTTTTCAAGAATAGTAATAAGAAGGGCTTTGGCTATGTCGGTCGGTTTTCCTTTTATTATTTATATTCGTCATATTTGTTTTCTGGACGTCTGATAAGGGCAGTTAAAAATGATGAGTTTTTGTGATTTTAGAAGATTTTTAGTTTTTATAATAATTAATTTATGGAGAAAAACGAAACCGAGGGACATACAGTGGCACCTACAGATTGCATGGTAAAATAATCATTGCTCTAGTGTCATTATCCAGAGAGGAAACTGAGGATTACGTTTGTATGGAAAAAACACCACCAGTGTTTCCTCTTAAGAAAACCATAAATCAAACACCAGAAAATACTTTTCGTTCAAAGACCAACTTGAACAAGATATTTCAGCCTAGAGAAATCATTTGCATTCTACAGAAATTAACGGACCGAAACTGGGATCGGCAAATGTTTTGTTCCACCATAAAATATGATCTCTTACCAAATAACCAATGTTCTGTCCATCATAATAGTTTCCGACTTATTGTCAATGATTCCCGTGTTGATCTTAATGATCATGTCTAAGAAGCACACGATATGTAGTTCGAGCAGCATCTTGTCCAAGATATGGAGCTGGGTCGTATATGGTGGCTCGATGATGTAGATGAAGCGTAGGGTTGAGATCGTCATGTGAGCAAGGTTGATCAGGATCATAATGCTGTTCCACACTAGACTGGAATTGATCGGTGTTTTGGTTAACTTATTCTTTTCTAATTGAAAACCTGTCATCTACTGGTGAGTTTTGCCAGGTGCATTTGAGTGCCGTTTCCTTCTAGGCTGTATGTGCCACTTTTGGGCGTATCATCATCAGTTTTATTCGTTACACTGACATTGACGCTAGTTTATAGGTTTTGTTTTATAAGTAGAAAGGTTTTTGGAACGGAATACCAGACTACCATTCCTACTAACATATCTCATACCTTAAATTACAGACAAGGGTTTACTTGTACACAGTGGCGGATTAGGCCACAGTAGGCCCAGACTTTGGGCAGCCAGATATTAGGGGCGGCCAATCGTGACAAAAAAATCACTGATGATAACAAGAAATAACTCAAAGACCTATGTAAATATTCTAAAGGCACTGCATCGCATCCTATAACAATAAATAATCTTCGTAAATCATTTTCGTACATTTATGTATAAAGTACCTACAGATATGTTACATAGGTATGTATAATATAATATCATCATCATCATCATCATCATCATCAGCCTATAATGTCCCACTGCTGAGCACAGGCCTCCTTTCACAAATGAAGGTGAAAGGGAATGGGCAATACTCCACCACGCGTGCCCACTGCGGATCGGTGGAGGTAGGCTAGTGGTCAACCCACTGTTGGAATTTTTCAAGCAGCCTAGGAGGCATCCAACTAGCTTAACGACTATCACAATTAAGTGATAACCGGGACCAACGGCTTTACGTGCCTTCCGAAGCACGGAAACGCTCGATTTGAAATACCACTAGGCGGTCACCCATCCAGGTACCGACCACGACAGGCATAGCTTAACTTTGCCGATCGATTAAGAACGGCTAATCATGCTACACCACGAGCGCTTCAATATAATCAATATAATATAATGTAAAGTAATTATTTCGTACAGTAAATTTCATTATGTGGTCTATATGATGGGTGCTGAGAAAGGGGCGGCTGGTACTAAATGGCCTGGGGCCTAGGGCAGCCAAGACTGCAAATCCACCACTGCTTGTACAAATAGAGTTACTGACCCCGTCAGGTATGTATTTGTCTACAAAAGAGTTATGAAATAATTACATGAACAAGCTTAAAGGATGAATCAGATAGTTTCCGAATTCTAACATTTGCTTATGTCTTTCAGCCACTACTTCAGGGTAGCTTCTGAAATATTCGTAGGTCATCGGATGGTATCGAGACGCTTGGCCTATTTTCCGGAGGTTGCGTATAGTTTTCCCGAAGAAACCAGTTTTCGGGGGCAGCATGCTGTATGACCCTAGTTGGATGAAGATTTATCCTTTAACGGCCTTACTCATAAACGCTATTTAACTAAATCTACTGAATAAATGGTCAAATAAATAACGTCACCTTGCTGTCATTGTCAAACAATTTGACGTTATTTAGGTGACCACTTAATCAGCTTATTAGTTAAATAACGTTTTATGAGTAAGGGGGTAAGTATTTAACTAAAGATATTAGAAGTATCGTGTCTGTGTGATAAGAAATGAAATAATACCAAGACCCAAACGGCAGACATGTTTCTTGAAAAACATCAGAATTTTTTAGGATGTTCTTCGATACAGCGATATTTTGAAAGTTATATCGATGCCTTCGAGGTGCAGGAAACTGTAATAACGCTGCGTATTTTTCAAGATGCCGATACTACAAATATGCGAGTTGAATTTTAGCCTGACAGTGAAGAGGGGTTTGACAAGTCTGCTACCAAACTAGAGTAGAGATAAGCGTTGATAAAAGAAATGAAAAACTCTTTGCTTAAGTAAAATGAATTGTTTATTTATGATCTCCTTACAAATAAAATAAAATATTTACAATAAGCATATTACCTAGAGTATAAAATGTATAAAAAATAAAAAAGAAATAAATTATCCACTAAAATGCTGATGCGTATGATTATATCTTGAAATTGTTGGCAAACTCTGGACTAAAGGGAGTTGGTTTGAACCCAAAGTTGTTCTGGTGGTTGGCTATTGTTTCCGCAGGCTGGAAAAGAGAGAAAATGTTAGAATATCCCAAAAAGTTATCGGAAATCTTGTATGAAGCGGATGTAGCCTCTATATCCCGAAACAAATAGATTCTTAAAAAAATATTGTAGGTAGGTACTGACAATAATTATTAGGTACCTACTCTATGATTTTGCTCAGTTGACAATAAATCTCGAAAGTTTAAGAGTAAAAGGGTAAAAGTGGGTAAAAGTGGCTATAGTGTAATAATTCTTAATGCTAAATTGGGGAAGGTGGGATAAGACGTGGACTTTAAGGTATTTCATTAAAAAAAACCCCTCACTTTTAATAAATGTAATAATAATATATTAATTAAGAAAATAATCAGTCTCTCTTCTTTTAAATTCAAATCAGTCGAAACAAAAAAAATATACTCATTAGGTACTTCTTCTAGAAATAATAATTTGCAAAATATAACTAAATATCTACGAATCTCATATGGATTCGTGATCGTTATCGTCCACTTCTACACATCTACGATGCGCCCATAAACCACAATCCTGACAAGTGATCCATTCTTCAGTAGACCCAAAATACAGGCCCTGACAGTACAGGCAAATAACCTAGAAAAATATGTTAAATTAACCCATTTTATAATAAATATCTTTATTTTATCGCGAACCAAAACCCCTTTTTCACCCGCAAGTATCTTTCCCAAACTATAATCCAGATTATATAATTTTATGAGGTTATAAAACGAAACATGCTGGAACGAGTTAATGAGTTTGGAATGGTAAAATAAACAAATATCAACAAAAAAAAACCTACGTAGATCTAGTATGTCCACCATATTATTTTGATTAGTCACGCACGCAAAGCGCTTAATTTACCTCTTAATTAGATGAAACCACATAAAAGATACTGCTTCGACAAAAATATCTGTGTCACTAAAAACTTCTAAACATCGTAAGATGGCATTAGAAGTATATTTCTAGCGACTTCGTAGGTACCCATCTTACCTTGCTACCTCGTCTTGCCCCACCTTCCCCTTAATAGATTACAGCTTCCCTATGATTCTTAAACACCTAATTCTGGTGCTATAAGTAGTACCATGTAAGTAAAGTAAACTCACTGGATCCATCATGACGATACCCTGCGTGGAGCTGGAGTCCTCGGGAGGGTAGTAGTCGCTGCTGAACTGAGGCATGTCCTCGATGCCGATCAGATCAGAGTCGTATGACGCGTCGCTATAACGTACAATCACATATACTTATAAACTACATAATGAACTGGCTCCACGAGCTGGTCTACAGCTCGCTAGTCTCGATCATTAATCATTATATGGAATTCCCCTTCACAACATTTCACGAGAATCGGTTGAGAAATGCGATTTATATAGGAGAACAGCTGGATATTTGGACATACGAAAGCATTTTTGTCCAAGCTGAGAAGGAGACGCTTCGCTCGCACGGTCAAAAAGAAATTCAATTCCAGGAACTGCAAATTTTTAGGTAATTAAATTAGTAACTGTCGGTTTTCTAAAATAACAAATTCTCTGAATCTGGTATACGATCTCAAGTCAACCGTCCTGAAATATGTTAATGGAGGGCACAGTGGCGGTATCACTACAATGACCATGAGGATGTATGAGTTCAATGACAAACCTGATGGCATCAAAGTCTGGTGCTTTAATGACTTCATTCCAGATAGGGTTGGAACCCTCGGTAGCGTGCTTGTTGGTGCCGGGTGCTGCAAGACCGGCGCGGTTCAGCCCTGAAGCCACTGAGCCGTACTTCGTCATTGATAGAGCTTCCAAACGACGGTTCAATCTGGTTAAACAGAAACATACTTATACTCAAACCCCCCTTATAATAAATAAGGCGTAGTCAAGCATAGTATTACCTAGGTTTAAAATATATCCATCACTTAATGTAAAATAAACAATAACCCACCTTCCGGGTCAGTCGGGTAAAAAGGGCTGGTCTATCTTAATACCTGGGTGTTACAAGACTGACTTAAACCTTATTTATTAATAAAGGGGAAAGTATTCAAATGATTTCACTACAAGTATTTTCTATTGTCACTTGTTTCATTATCTCTTTAGAGTTCTGAACCAAATGGTAAGAAGGAACCCTTATGGTGTCACTCCATCCATCTGACTGTCCCTCTGACCGTTTGTGTCTGTCCGTCTGTTACAGGTCACAGCGGTATATTTCAGCAACCACAATGCTATTGATTTGAAATTCGGAATTGTTTTCGGCACACACTGTATTAATATTTTTAAGAGAATCTATGACTTGCTGATGCTTACTGCAGCTGCTGTTGTTGATAACTTACGCTCTAGTCCTGAGGATGAAGGTGATAAGCAGCACAAGGCACAAGAAGGCGAGGAACACGGAGAGCGCCGCGAGCACGTACACGGTGATCTCGCCGGAGTCGCCGCCCGCCTCGGGGCTGGACTCGGTCACGAAGTCCTGCAGCACCAGGAGCTCCATGTTCAGGGTGGTCTGAATGGCGCGGAGGAGGACCGTGTCGCTGCGCAGTCTGACGAAAGAGGTAGGTGTTAATTTATCTACACATATAAAATGCTTTGTCCTGAATGACTGACTGACAATCAACGCACAGCCTAAACCACTGATCGTAGTGTCCTGAAACTTGGAGGGTGTGTTCTTTGTATGACGTAGGCATCCGATAAGAAAGGATTTTCTGAAATTCTACCCCTAAGGGGGTGAAAAACGAGGGCAAAGTTTGTATGGGACAGCGTGATTCCTTGGTCCAATCTACTTAAATTTTTGCATAAAAGAATTAATGGAAGACGTATTTCGTATTTTATTGAAACTCATCGCCTAACGGGTTTAAAAAGGGGTAGAAAATTGTTCAAATAATTTAAACCATGTGCAGGTGAAACCGCGGGGGTCTGCTAGTCAAATAATAATACTTGTAAATGACTTATAATATGAATATTAGAGTGGAGCTAACCTAGAAAAAAGTATAGGACACTTTTCATCCCAAGAATTAAATCCCGGGAACGCAGGTAAATCCCCGGGGTGGATAGTCATATATTAATATCTCCTGCTCCAATAGAACAGTATGAGAGTGTGTCCTACACTCACAAACTCAATGTTATTTAGTATGATTTGATGAAAATCGTAAACGAGACTGATGGTGATGATGATGGTATCAGTGATGAAAAGTAACTGGCAAGCAACCCAATAGAATTCCGTAAAAGATAACTGGCACTCACTGTTCAATCTCATCGGCGTTTACCGGGACATTATCTCTGATAAAGTGAGCGCGAACTTCCGTGGTGTCTTCAAGTGCGACGCCATTGCTGTCACTCGATGGTACCACTTGGTCTATGTTGCACGTCATGCCGAAGCCGGTCGTGAATGTTTGGATTATCTAAATGGTGGATAAAAAGATCCCTCAGTTAGTTTTCAATCGGTCGGTCGGTGCAATGTGTACGCATCTTCCATTTGTCTCTTCTATCCGTCATACCAGCATCCACTCCTTTCTTACCCATGTCAACTTTCACACAATCCATCCATCTCTTTTTCGGTCTTCCCCTTCCCGTATATCCATCCACTTTCATATTTATAACTTTTTTAGTGACGTGGCTTTCATTTCAGATAATTTACTGCTAGTACCAGACACTATTCGGTTTGAGGAAATATGGTATTTTTTCTACGGCTTACGGTTTTACGGCTTTACGGGACCTACTAGTGGAATATATTATATTATCTTGTGCCTCAAATATTTTGATTTGTTGTTCTCATTCATAAAAGAGAACATTAATTTGTTTTTTAAGTCAGTTGATCTTGCTTAATATATGTTATAGACTGCTATTTTAACATGGTTCAAATTACTAACAAAGTCCCTGTTCTCTTCGATGTGATTCACAGTGTTGACAAATATGAAGAACACCCTGTTCATAGAGGACACCAGGTAGATTTTCACATGTGCTTCGTCCGTGCCATTAGCTGAAATTATAATAGCAATAGCATATTATATTATGTTTTAAAGGTGATACAATTTTCGTTTTCACTTAAATGTATATATTTTATGTCGCAATATCTGTAGAACAATAACAATAACTCTACCCACAACCACAAAAATACCCTACTAGTCCAATTATTCAAAGAATCAGTTTCCAAACACCAACTGATTGAGTATATACTATGAATATTCTGATAATTTACAAAAAAACACACGAAACATATCTCCGCAACCCAAACAGCACAGTGACGGCACAAGGTTCTCGTTCATCTCAAGCTGAACAAACCCAACATCTCCACCCTATACCTGGATCAGTAGCTACAACGTTGAACTCAAACAAGCCGTGCATTGAAGCTGTGGGCTGTATGTTCAGTGTGAGCACTCCAGTCTGCGCCCCAAGAATGAAGGCGGAATATCTAACAGCCTCTAGTGAGGAATCCACCTGCATTGACGTCATGTCTATGCTGTACGTGATTGGAGCACCCTCTGAATGTATTGCCTGCGATAAAGGTAAGTGTTGAGTCAAAATTGTCTCGTCTTAATAAGGTTTATTGATTTAATTAAAATCTTACCTGCACTGTAAGTATTTCTCGGCCGATGACGTCTAAAGTGGAAATACCAGCTGAATAGAGACTTCTTAAGAAGAATGGTCGTGGATCAGCTTCTCGGACCTAATGAATTCATCAATTAAGGTTTCGTTAAACAAATAAACTTATGTTACTATAGTTTACCGAAATGGTTTCAAATAATATCCAGGATAGTCCTATTCTATCTGGGGCCCAAATTTCGTATCTTCGACACCATTGCAATGTCTAATTCGACTTTTGCCGAAAATTTGTGTCTTAAAAATTCTATGCATTTCAACAGAAGACGGACATGCTTTTGCTTTTTATGCGATATTTATACCAAAAGTGCGAGAATTGGGACCCTGATCATCTATTATCATCTCAGTATTTTCACCGAACCTACAAATACATGGATCATAGGTCAGAAGATGAATAGGTATAACTTCTCACATTAACAGTGACAGTAAGCGTAGCTCCAGCCAGTGGTGCGCCTGGTGTAAGAGAGTTACTGGCAGCTACAATTAACGTGTAAACTGACGTCACGTTGCGTTGTAGTTCCTTCACCAGGGTTAGCGTGTTGTTTAATGGATCTAGCGCGAAGTGACCTTCGCTGTCGCCATCTGGTAAAGAAATACATATAGAATTATCACGTTTAGTTTTGTCATCATTAGATCTGCTAGTGTATTCATTATCTCACCGTGATCGTAAAGTTAATGAAACTTTAATTAATCTAACGCATATTCATTATGCTCACCAATAATTCTATAGTAGATATCGAAGCAGTTGTCTTCGCAGCCATAGTTCTTCGGGTCTTCTGCCAACGGTAACACGTTACTCTCCGACATTCCAGCTATACTTTCTATGAAGAACAAAATCTTAAAGTTATAATTTTTTGTGATACCCAATCAATTTTGTTTCATTTATATATATTTACCTCTAAAAGCTACGGTGGCTGTGTTCGTATTGAATATTGGGTCTCCCTGTGTGGGTACAAATAGTACATTCAACGTTGATTCTGAATATCTAGCTGCAGGATCTGTACCACCGTCTGTAGCTCGGATTGTCACCTGCATTATAATAAAATCAGCTTTAGTTCACATCATATTTATGTCAGTATCCCCAAGTATTTCACGGTATCTTTTCTACATACTTGTTTGCATACTTACATGGAATTCTCTTATGTTTTCAGTAAAGCTTTGTCTCAGCACCAACGTCCCGCGATTTTCAGCAATGTTCAATACGTTGAAGTATTCGATGGCTTCATCTGCCAAATAGAAACGTTTTGATCTCTCTGAATAATTTGTATGTTTAAGTATATTACATTTTGTATTATAAACGGGAGCTGCAAATCTATATAATGTAAACCTATTTTTTACAAAACGTTTTTCATGCTTTTGCGTTTGCTCAACTTTCAAATTCTTATCTATTTTAAATCTTCCTTTACCAAATAAAGCATTTGTTTTTACATTTCATACGTTATCATTAAAATCATCTGACATACCATCACCAACTATGGAGAAAGTGACAATTCCAGCTTCGAGACCATCCTCGTCTGTTGCTTCAATGGTATCCAAAAAGTCCCCTTCAACTGTTGCGAGGCCACTTCCCACTATAGCGCGTTCCTGTTTAGTTATCAACAAGTTAATGATATTTTCTTTAATATTAGCTATATTAAGAAGAACTTTGGGAATGAGCATAATTTTAATGAAATCATACAGACATTCTACTTCTTTTTATTATTTTAATAGAAACATAGAAGTCTCACAAATCATAACGATTATCATCTATTTTGTTTAAATAAATTAATAAATTACCTGAGCAAATCGGATGGTAGTACCACTGATAGGGAACACAAAAACTGGATCATGGAAGTTGAAAGGCGTGATGATCAGCTGGTACGTTTCATTGGACATCATCTGAGGTATGCCATGGTCGAAGGCCTGGGGATAAACATAATTATTTATTTTTCGGGATCATTGGCTGTCGTGTAGCTGTGGGTAAAATTTCCACCCAGGACAAATATTTTGTGTGCAAGAATATGTCTGTTTTTTAGAAATAGTTTATGTAGTATTTTTTTAGCGATTGGGGTAACCAATGGAACTGTTAGTCTGTCTTCATATTCATGTTTCACACCTGAATTTAAATGTGATGTGATGATGTGTTTCTACCGTTTATAGCACTTTTATGAATATAATTTCAATACTAATATAGTGAAATTAACCCCCTGCGCCTTAAAAATATTTCCCGCCATAACCTTCGTCATTATTATTGTCATCATCTTTCTTACCAATATATGAATATTATACGTCCCCCAATATCCTCTAAGATCCATTGCAGTCTCGAGCTCTCCAGTGACATTTTGAATCTGTATCATAGTGAAGAGTTCTGGCACCTCTATATCTCTATTTGTGACGCTAAGGTCGAGAATGGCATATCCGACGCGAGAGTTATCTGTATCCGGCTCATCTCGATCCGGAGCATAGATATCTGGTTGGAGGCGTTCTCCCTGGAGGAAAAATACTGTTTTAATATCAAATATAATAAATCAAAGAAGGCAGTCTCCTTGAAGTTATGTATAGGATATATTTGCCATCTAGAGTGCAATATTTACCTGAAGAAGATTTTCTGTGACTGACCAAGAAAGTTCGTGAGGTTCGGGAAGTTCTGGTGCATTGTCATTGACATCCAGCAGCACTACTAATACTTCTGTGCTATTTTGATTTCTGTTACCATCTAGAATTAAGATACACTTTTAATTACTCATCGCAGTTGGTACTTTCTCATTATAATGAGATCATCCAGGTAGACTAGTAATTGGATAAAATGAAATGAATGAATAGACAAAAAATAATGCTCACATTAGAAATACTAAATATTCAGCCCGAATGTTCCTTCCTGGTGTCGCATTACAGTACAATGATATGCTCTACTAAATATTTGAAGTAAAAAATCAAAAAATATTATATTTGCTGGAAACCTTTATACGAGTTAAATAAATCTTATTGAAATTTGCATACCTCCATCAGCATAGAAATTGTCGATCAAGTTTAGGAAGATCCTATGCTGTGGTTCGTCACCGTCCCTATCCAGCACTTCATTGGTGGTGTAGTCGACGTACACAAGACCAGTGTCAAGGTCCACGGAGAAGAAGTCACGGAGGCGAGTGTTCACAGCGTAGTTTATTTGATAACGTACCGTATTGTAGATCTCTGGATGGGAAATATTTTTGAGGTAAGTACTTTTCCTACCAATGTCTTAAATGCACAGTGCGAAACTTGAATTGAAACAGAATACTTTTAATCCCGGTAAAACGTAAGATCCATCTGAAACAAAGCTATTATGACAAATTGTTGACTATGTCATAGATTTTTTAGCTTCGTAGGTATTGGGATAATCACTTAAACCGAAATATATGTAAAATACTTCAGGTATGGCCTTCTATAGATATTCAGTCTAAATAGATTAATGGGATACATTATTTGAGATCTTTTGTTTTGAGAAATTATTCTAACCATCTCTGTCCAAGTCGCTGGAAATTATAGTGACGACTTCATCATTGGTGGTAGCGTTTTCGTAAATATACACTGTCACATTGAACTTTTCGGTTTCTGCGTAAGGCTCCTTGTTATTTGTGTCAATGATCTTAATAGTTATCTGTAATAAAATAATTTCATCAGTTTCAGCTCTATTAGGTGAAGAGGATGTTTGATTGCATGCATAATGTGTTTTTGGAAAGCCCAGAACTATAACTGTTTAAAGGCATGTTTGATTAATTAACAGGTATCTATTTCTTATGCTTCTAGTAATAAACCAACTCTACTCAATGTTAGGTACAGAGTTAAATCAATAAATAATTTTCAACAAATACCTACATTTCCTTCAGTATCCCAAAAGTTCGGGTCAGGAGGACAATTAACAGGGTCTTCTTCGTAACACCTGTCACTGGCAATGATGGTATAGTAGAGGTTGTATCTCGGAGGCACATCTGCATCTATAGCTCCGCTTTGGTTTACCGTGATCTGACCTGATACGAAGTCAATCATAACTAGGTCTTCAGGAGTGTTTTCTCGGGGGCTGAAACCATTAAACAGTATTTGTAGGCATTGAGCCAAATGGACGCAACTCTAGTGTTTCTGCATAATTGTTTAACACCTGTATATAATGTTATTTTCTTTAATTTCTTTGTTTCTATCCTGAGATAGACATGGTTATCATTCAGTACATTGAATACAATATAAGACAAAGAACGTTTCATAGGAATTATATCAAACAATGTTCAGAATATCTGTATCAATCGTAAATCTAATAATTAAAATACTCACAATATAGTATATCGCACTTGGTTATATAACGGTCCATCGATGTCCGTAGCTAGTACAGAGCCAATAACAACGCCACTATTGGACATCTCTCTGACACTAAAGTCCTGGGTCAGGGTGCCGTTTGACCAGACCGGTGGATTGTCATTCATATCTATTATTATTACTGTGAATGTTGCTGTTGGTGTAACAAGATTTATAGATCAGTTAGCATTTCTCGCAAGGATATTGAGTCTTTGAGAATATTTATAATTAATTAATCTAGTTGTAGGTAATTGTTAAGAACCGAAAGAGTTACAAAAAGGAACATGTCTTGTTGTGAGTAAATTGAAATAAATATTTTGTTGCATATATCGATGACCAGGCAAAAATCAACTGTATCATCATCGTCATAAGCATACCAGTCCAGTTCTGGACATTAGGCTAATCCTAATATTTGGTCCTACGCTCTAAGCTTAGTACCCTTAGCAAGTTTAATTGTAGACTTACATTCATCATAGTCAAGTCCGTGCACGGTGTTCCGATCACGGACCCTGACAGTGAGATACATCACTTCAAACTCCTCGAAGTCGATGGTCACATTGTATCTGATCTCTTTTACAACCACACGACCAATGGCAGAACCGCGGTTGTCCTCATCCGGGTATATAGTCTCGATGTCAACGCAACTGGAAGATTTGGATTTTATAACTATTATCGTAGCTATAATCTATATTTCTTGGAATAAAGCTGATATAACTGAGAGTAACTATGATTTATTTAGCTAAACTCTCTTCTAGGCTAATTTTATTACTTTAATTTTCAATTATGATTTTTGAATGATGTTTTTATTGATCTATTTCATAAATCTTGATATATGATTTGCATTTTGTGCTGGTCGTCTGGATCTCAGACAATACAATATTTTATATTTCTTACTTATGGTATTCAATAGCTAGTGTCTCTCTTCCTTGTTTGGTGGCGTAAGAAGTTTCCCAGTCAATCTCGAAGACCAAGTCAGCCGTTGTGTCTGGGTCTGTCGCTGTGATCTCTCGCGTGATCTCGTAACCTTCAGGAACATTCTCTTCTACGTGTGGACTACCGCGAGGCTGTGGGAAAGTATAAAGAATTTTAATAGTGCTGTTATATATTTTCGTTCTTTGTTTTTATGGAAAACTGTAGCCCTATTTATCAGCCAAATTAAGTATCTCATACTTGTGAGGTAAGTTTTCAATCGCCTAGATAGTTTGCTATCTATCTTTGTAAGTAATAAAAAATATAATGCTTATACCGAACATTATTTACAACAAATATGTACAAAATACAATCTATATATAGAAAATTTCCTCAAGCCTGCCGCTGCTTCCGATTAACGGCAGGGTTCCCAGAAGGCTGGCAGCGTTTCCTCTTTGGATAGCCAAAAACATAATTAACATTATTAACCGAACATTATTAAGGTTTATTGATTTGGTTTGAATTGTCTGTCTAGATGAGAAATAAAGTACATAGATATACTTAAGCACTTACCAGTCGAAGTGTTGGTGGGGTGTTGTTGACATCATAAAGATTGATCACAAGCTGTGAGGTCTCTGTGTTGTACGGCTCCATGAGGGTGTCGTCAGCGCGTATCTAAAATATCATCATCATTTCATTTCAAAGAAAAAAGACTGGCAGCTGTATCTCAGCTTCAATTCCCTTTTAGGCTCTTTGATATTCAGCATAATCGAGTTGAGTAGGATTATAGTATATGCAAACCATCTCAAAATCAAAATCAAAAAGTCATTTATTCAGTTTAGGCCCTAGACGTAGTATTTATTAGGTGTATGAATTAATTTTTACAGATTTTTCGGCAAATTTATTTAAATTAAAAAAACAAAGAAAAACTAACTTAAGAGGAAACACTGGTGGTGTTTTTTCCATACAAACGTAATCCTCAGTTTCCTCTCTGGATAATGACACTAGAGCAATGATTATTTTACCATGCAATCTGTAGGTGCCACTGTATGTCCCTCGGTTTCGTTTTTCTCCATAAATTAATTATTATAAAAACTAAAAATCTTCTAAAATCACAAAAACTCATCATTTTTAACTGCCCTTATCAGACGTCCAGAAAACAAATATGACGAATATAAATAATAAAAGGAAAACCGACCGACATAGCCAAAGCCCTTCTTATTACTATTCTTGAAAAATAATTAAAATCGATTCAGTATTGGAGGAGGAAACTGGGGATTACGAAATAGCGATTTCGTCAATTTTAAATAGGTATAATCGATCCAAGCTGCAGTTGTCTCTATCGCCTGTATTCGGGCAGGGTTGAGGGAGGAGAGGCTTGGACAAATACATATACAGTCAAAGAAGTGTCGCGTAGTAGTCGATAATATATTATCGATACCTGCTCTAGTGTTGTTCATCGATATCGATATAGTATTACGTCTTTGGTAACCTACATGTAAGGTATAGTGTGCCCTAATTTATTTACTTATTAAATATAGATTCAGTCTACTTTGTAGTTTTGCCGCCGCGCCGGGGCACGCAATTGTTGTCAGTGCGATTAGAATGTAAAATTATGTAATGAATCTAAGCTTGTTTTGAAAAGAGTAATTGCTGAGTTTATTGCCGGCTCTTCTCAGCAAATGCAACCTTCCGAACCGGTATTAGAGTATTAGAGTCAGACTTTTCATAAGTGCCTGCGAAGGTCTATTTGAATAAATGATTTTGAATTTTGAATTTTTTTGAATTTAAAATTTTAACCAAGATTGTTCTTTTTTATACTTTTGAGTGATGAAGGATTAAAGAACAAGAAATGTGATCGTTCAAAGGTTATCTAATATTTAGTAACCTTTTTCAAAATAACAGGACAAAATATCTATTTTTAATTGACTTAAAAAAAGGAGATTATCAATTCGACACGTATGTATGTATTATTGGACTGCCAAACAATATTATAGATTCAAATGATAAATCTATTAGGACTTCCAAACAAATATACAACATTTTATAGGTGTATGTATGGTTGTAAGTATGTATATTTAACCACGCATTTCTCGGAAACTATTAATCGGATTGTGACTATACTTTTTAGTTTCGTACCCGAAGGGTGCCAAACAAGACTCCGCTGTCGGTCCGTGCGTCTGTCTGTCAGTGGGCTGTATCTCATGAACGGTAATAGGTAGACAGCTGAAATTTTCAGAGAATATGTATTTCTATGACCGCTATAACAAAAAATAATAAAAATGAAAAAGAAAAATTAAAGGGGCCGCTCATACAAGAAACTTCATTTTTTTTGTCATAGCAACGATAAGTTATTTAATATTGTACGGATCCCTCTGTGTATGAGTCTGACTCTCACTTGGCTGGTATATTTATTAAAAATCGACTTGTAATTTTTTTTTCTTACATTTACGAGGATTTGACCAAAGTTTTCAGACATTTTCCCTTTGACACAACCAACGCCCATAGCTCGTATCAATAAGCCAGCCCGACACACTTATTATTCCATATCTTAAAAACTATTGAACTGATTTTGATGAAACTTCCTCACAAAATTTCAGGCTTCCAAACTAATATACAAAATTTCATAGGTGTATGTTTGTCCACGCATTTCTCTGAAATTATTAATCGGATTGTGACATTTTTTTTATTGGTTTACATTTACTTCAACTCAGTGAGAGTTTTATTAAAATCGGTTCAGTTGTTTTCAAGATATGGAATAAGTTATAAGTGCGGCGGCTTGGCTTGAGCTTGGTCAAATTCTAAATAATACGAAATAAAAAAGTTGGTAATTGAAATAAAAAAGTAATTTAAAAAACTAAATCGATTTCTAAATACACAAAAAAGAAGTAATAATTTTTTTTTTATCGACTTCCAAATACACTAAAAAGAATGAAATAACTCTAATCTAACGCTGATTTGAAGTCAGCGACAGAGCACGACGTATTCCAGTAAAAATATTTCGCTGACTTTATGACAGTGTCAGATTAGAGTTATTTTTAATATTTTGTGAAGAAGTTTCATCAAAATCGGTTCAGTTTTTTTCAAGATATGAAGTAATACGCGTGAAGGCCTGGCTTAATACGAGCTACGTTTTATTATGATTCTATAATATTATTTCAAGGGCTTGTTTTATACGTATAAATAAGCTCTTTCACTAGTAAAAAAAACTACTTCATAATACACAAAAAAATATGAAATAACTGTAAACTGAAAATATCTTAAAGTCACGAAAGAGCACGTCGTATATATTCAATTAAAAATATTATAGCTGACATCAAGACAGTGTCAGATTAGAGTAATTTTTTACTTTCGCACTGTTCCCTAAGTTAAGTAAATATAAGGCATTAAAAAAAGAATGTTCACAATTCGATAAATAGTTTCGAAGAAATGCGTGGACTGTGGACAAATATAAATCTATAAAATGTTGTATAGGTATTTGTTTGGAAGCCCTAATAGATTATCATTATGTGAATATAATGCAGTTCCAATAATATTACATACATAAATGTCGAATATATAATCTATTTTTTTATATCGACTCAAAATACAAATAAAATAACGTATGGTTAGGTATTTGTTCTTATTTCAAAATCCCTAATGTCACTTGGAACAACAGAACTGCAAGGTATATCAACTTGCCAGTCGCCGGCCGAATCACAGAAATATAATATTACAAGTAAAGTAAAATCGAGGGGCGGGCGGCGGGCGGTCGGTGGGAGCGGTGCGAGCTACGGCACGCACACTTGCACCATGCACAGTCTGTTCACTCACACATTGATATCCGGGCCACAGCGCGACAGCAATAGATTTGTTAAATACCTATCTTTCAAATTTCTTGCAGCCATCCTTTCATCTTAATCTTGGAAATATTTTCCATCGTTTTCTATGACCTTGCGCCATCTCTCAGGTAACATACGAATGCCGTCACGAAAGAAACTTGCAGGCTTCGAGGCAATGAAGTCATCGACGAATTTACGCACATCATCTAGGGTTTTGAATTGTTTATCCACTAAGGCGTGCTGCAATGACCGGAACAAGTGGTAGTCAGATGGTGCCAAGTCTGGTGAATATGCCGCGTGTGGGAGAACTTCCCATCCCAAGTCCAAGAGGGTCTTCTGAGTCGCGCGAGCAACTTGGAGTCGAGCGTTGTCATGCAGCAGTATGATTTGCCTGCTTCCTTGCCCAGTAAATGGCCTTTTCTGATCAAGTTCATCACTCAATTTGTTCAATTGTCGACTGTAACGTTCTGCAGTCACCGTCTGACCAGTTTCCAGGAGTTCATAATAAAGTACACCCTTCATATCCCACCAGATACACAGGAGAACCTTCTTCAAGTGGATGTTCTGTTTCGGCGTCGATGTACTGGGTTTCCCAGGATCTACCCACGATTTTTTGCATTTGGGATTTTCGCTAAAAATATACTTTTCATCACCCGTCACTATTTTCCACAAGAAGTCCTTTTTTGTTGCCGGGCAAGAAGTGAAAGGCATATATTCAAACGTTGACCTAGGTTGTGTTCGGTCAACCAACACAACGACCCAATTTCCAAGTTTTTGAATTTTTCCCATTTGGTGCAAACGCTTGGAAATAGCTGTTTGGGTGACTCCTAACTGAGCTGCAAGCTCATGTTGCGTTTGCGTTGAGACTTCATCCAGTAGAGGTTGCAATTCCCCATCTTCAAACTTTCGAGGCTGTCCGGGGCGCGGCTGGTCACTAAGATCGAAATCACCAATTCTAAAACGTTTGTACCAATAATTACACGTTTCATAAAATATAACGTAGACACCGAGAACACTACAAATTGATTCCCGTGCGTTAGAAGCATTTTTTCCTTGTTGAAATTCGTATAAAATGCAGTGCCGAATATGCTGTTTATCAGGTGCCATCGTCAACTCTGCTATTCTGAGAGATTATGTAAGTCACGTTAACTTTTTTATCGGTGTTCTTAAACCTTGCATCCGATCCTTTCAAAAACAAAAAAGACTGCGAAAATATTTCTATTTTAAAAGAATTTTTAGCTCGAAGAAAAAATCTGTAAGAATTAAGTCATACACCTAATATATACTCCGAGGCCCTAGTAGTAAGGCACTTATGAACGTTACATTGGTACATACAGTTGAATTTACCACCGGTTTGGAATACACTTCTTCTTCTATCTGATTATATTAGGTATCTAAAGTAAAAGGAGCAAGCTTAAGTGACCTTGAATGTATTACCTGAACAAAAAGCACATTCTGCCTGTGGTAATCAAAGGCATCATCAATGGACACGAAAACATCACCTGTGTCTTGATCTATTGTCAAATAATCAGCCGCGTTACCCATCAGAGAATGTCTGAAAAGTTGAGAACAATGGAAAAGATGTTTTAGGAAACAAAGGATCTCGTTTCACTAGTAGGGCCAATTATAACATATTTAGAATGAAAAACTGTAAATAAAAGTAGCTAGCTGTATACTTACTCTACTCTATCGCCAATATCCCTATCTTTAGCTAGAACTGTCCCAACATAAAAACCAGCTCCTTCAGTCTCGTTGAAAGACACTGTGGTCACAGTGTTCTCGAAGATTGGTAATTCATCGTTCCAGTTTATCAAATTCACGTATAATGTTGCTATTCCTATGTGTTCTGGATTATCCATGTCTATAGCTACTACCTGTGAACAAAAAATATAAGTAAAGAGGATTAGAAAAAACACAACAGACTCAATCCTAAGGGTTTATACTAAAAATATATAAAAATAGCTAATTAGGAACTCTAATCTGATACAGTTTTGAGGTACTGCAAATGAATATGGCTTTACCTTTAATTCAATATGTTGGAACTCAGGAACTTCATAATCCAGCCTGCTATGGTTAAGAGTGCCCACAATGAAGGTTTGCCGTTGATAGCCAACCTCCGGGGCTATGTAGAATGCTTCATGAGCACCAGGTGGGTACACGCTCTCCAAATGTACTCTGTATTGCGCGTTTTGACCCTGGCAAAGGATATCATCAAATTATATCTAATATTTTGAAACAAAGATTTATTTGTGTTTGTAGATATTTTATTGACTATTAATAGAGTATTTCCTTATTATGGATCAGGATATTATATTTTTTATGAATCGCGGTAGAAAGTAATTTATTATTATAAAAATTTAAACGCAGCAATCTGGATGATCTAATTATAAGATGTAGGTATGATTAAGTTCTTATCTTTATAATGAAGTGTTATTTGCGACTCAATAATGCGCAATGTATTTAAAGATTTAATAATATAGGTACATAACATACTAATCATAAATAAACAACTATGATTGAATGGTAAAGTGGAGTTGTAATTACTTGTAATTAAGTCACTTACCAAATCCCTATCGTGGAATCCAAACTCATCTTCAAAGTTTAATGTCTGTGGCGTTTCCTCCATAATATCAATAGTGTACACATCCTGTAATGGTTCAGGTATTTGATCGTTGATATCATTAATAATGATCACCACGTTTGCTGCTGTAGCAAACGACTCATTATCATATTTATATGCCACTATAGACAGTTGGAACACTTCTCTCTCTAAAGCGTCTCTGTCAATTGGATCCACTCTAAATATTGCTCCGCTTCTGCCCCCTGGAATTGTTTCTATGTGGAAGAAGGTATCTTCTTCAGCAGTTTCAAGTCTGTAGTAAATAGGTTTGTCTATGCCTGTGTCTCCATCTATAGCTCTAACCGTGAAATTTTGACTGGTCTTCTCATCAAATTGTTGGACAGCAAAGATCTCCATCCAACGCGGTGGTCTGTGCTCCACGTTGTCTACTTGTACCATTAACGTGACTGTATGGTTGTTGGGTAGGGAGTCCTGTAAATTATGCGTAGTGTTTAAAAGTTAAACATAAAAAGCGTTATGAATTACCAAAATGATTGAAGCACTTTGGATAAAATTTGGGAATCATTTTTATTGTTTGCCTATTAATGCCTATTATCCATTTCACAGGACACGACGATTTGTATCTTTCTATTTGTTTTTTATTGTTGTTTTTAGATTAAACGAATACTTCAAAAGAATGTGAACAATCTTCACTATTTGAACGAGGTGCTATTTGTAATATAATAAAAACTTTTTAGTAGCTCCTTAGCATTTATCTACTCAATTATAAGCAGTTTTGTGCTCTACAATAATAATTGCATCATCATCACTTACCATGGCGAAATTGTGGCTATGCACAGAAAAAAAAAAGTTGGAATTATGTACTAACCAAAGCAATGACTCTAAATATATGAAGAGGGTTGCTCTCGAAGTCAAGCGTTGTGTTGATTCCAACTGTCATGTCCATATTAAACCAGTCACCGGCTCTGTTTTCACCGCGTATGTAGAAGATGTCCTCGTCTCCTCGGTCGCTTTCAATCCTGAACTGCATGAAGCGGGTGCTGATTTCACCATCAGCATCGGATACCTCGTATACGCAATCTGTCAGTCTGGGAGCCTCGCCTAGTTCCTAGAAAATGTATTAGGTATACTTGGCTCTCCTAGGATTATTGTGTAGTCAAAGTTAATAAAATACATGACTATGTCAGAGACAAACTAAAGAGAGACAAAATTATGCTTGGCTCAAGAACGGTTTAGCAGAAAAAGTGAATTTGCCCTTTTGTTAGTTTTAAATACTAAGGTTCATGTCATGATAGAGTTACTTGGAGTCACTAGGTGCAAGCGGTTCAGAATTGCGATGCAGACTTAAAATAGGTTTGCTCAGCCTAACTTAGTTTGGAATCAGATAGCCATGTGTAGAATGTCCCAGGAAATTATTATTATTCCCGTATTTCATTCGAACTGTCGATCCTAATTTAATCTATGTGTAATGTCTTTATTGAGTTTCATACATCAGAAGATAATCTTATAGATACTTACAGGAACTTGGCAAGCGTCAAATATCTGTATGATTGGCGGATTATCATCAATGTTGACTATCTGCAGCGACACCCCGGCGATTAATGTTTCTCCTTCCACCCTCACGTTGAACATGTACTGTTGCATCCCTGGAGTCTCGAAGTCTTGCCTGGAACATTATGATGAATCGAAATAATAAAATGTTTGTTGGTGACTGCAAAATGGTAAACAAGCATTAGGTTGGGGATCAGGAGGCCAACCACCATCTCTTAAAACAATAATATTATAACCTTCTTCTTCGTCTTCTGGCCTTTTTAACGTCGGATGTAAAAGAAAGACGTGAGGTTCATCATATGCCTGCCCAGTTCCTGTTCTGTGAGGTTATTGTAGCAAAATTATTGTAGTTGGTCCCCAGATTTTATAAATGCTTTTCAATCCTGATATGTAGTTTTCGTTGATGAATAGGCGTAGTACATACCTTTGTGTGATGACCAGATACCAGTCTCCGCTGTTTTCAGGTATTTCACGTATTACCGGTTGGAGAAGGTTGAAAGTACCAGATAAAAAGGGCAGGTCGATCTGTGGAATGTTTGTACCTGGAATTATTTACAAAATTTTATAAACCTGATCCTGGATACTTCGCTCGCGTTCTCTTTAAGACTCCATCTCTTCTACTGGAATATCACAACGTTAGTATTCTTATTCTGACGTATGACCTCGGACACCTCTGTGGTGCAAGAGTCAATAGGCTACGGTAACCGCTTTCCATCTGGTGGGCCGTATGCTTGTTTTCTACCTTAGCAGTATAAAATAAGAGAAAGCCAAGAGTCTGAGTCTGCCTCGCGCACCAAGGGTTCCGACCTTCCTAGACGTATAATTTCTTGGTTTGGGACATAATTGTAGAAAAATACCGGTCGGCATACTATATTTTTTTGTAAACGAATTTAGAAGGTTTCGAAAATATTGTGATAGTTAGAAACATCGTTCTATTTTCCTGTAATATTGACATCAAAGTCTATATACTGTAATTTTTTCAGAATGTTGCCTTTGTGAACTTCAGAGATAAGGGGGGGATAATGAATTTTTTTGGACATTTTCATCATAAGTCAAAAACTACAAATCTATTTTGGAATGTACAAATGAAACTCTTCCATATGATACCCCACGTCCCATAACCCCCTTTTTACCATTTTGGTTCGGCACCCTAAAAAGTTTGCGACAACGATGTTGAAAACACGAGAATCGGGGGCCTGCATTTCGGACAGGACCAAAAATAAGCCACGGTATGTCGTGGTATAGACCTGCGTGTCTACTGTAGTGATGAAAGCTATGGTGCTGAATCCAGAGGTCTTATAGCGAGCCACTTACCAGCATAATTAAGCTTTGCTATAGCCACATCTCCTACAATCTCCTCTTCCATGTAAATGACCTGAGTTCCCATTGTGGCTGTGACGGGGTGGTATCCAGCCATGCACACGTCTTCTCTGTCGGGGGCTGGTATAAGTGGTCTTTGACTCCATGGTATACCTTGAAAATTTGTAGAATAAATAAATATTTTATGTTCTTGAATAATTTGGAGCAGATTTTATATAGGTTAACTTATTGAGTTGAGATCTGCAAATGTAAAGAAGAATTTTTATATACAGGGTGTTGTTTTGGTCGGCGACAAGCGACCCAGGAGCGGTAGTACAAAATATATATTCCCCAAAAATGGACTTAATTCCATTAAATACTGTAAATATGATGAGAAATACCTTATTCAATTTGAAATAAAATTACCGCAAAGTATGGTTACTAGGCACGTGCACAGACTAGAGCTAGGCACAAGTCGCCATCGCCTCACCCCTTCACTCCCTTATATTCCCGTTGAGTATTATGTCTACACTTTAGCTTATTACATGATTTTCAAAAAAAAAAAAATTTTATTTTTATTATTTAATAAAATTAAGTATTTTTTTATATTTTTTTTAGCACCAGTATCATTTGTATTATCGACCCTGAGTCGCTCGTCGCTAACCAAAACAACAACCTGTATTTGCATAGAATTTGTGAAAAATAGAATCATTTTAATTTATTTGTGAAGTAACTTGAGGCATTGAGAGTATGGTAAGAGTATGCTCTTCCTAACAGAGATATGGTTTATATAATGACCAACATAATAAAAGGAAATACAAACCATTAAAATCAAGTTCGGGTAGATCAGGTCTGGGCTCTCTTGGGATAGCGGTCATGTATAAACACCGTTCTGAAAGAAATATCTATGTTTATTGCAGGTTTTTGCCAAACTTACAACCTAACTGTACATGTACAGTCTAGTACAACCTCCACCATTCAAACGAAAACTTTTCGACGAATCGAATTGATATTTCCGATTTCCGTAAAGAAACATCCAAAATATTCGAATTCGGAAATTAAAATAGTAATTGCGGAAAATCGCCTCGGTAGTTTTTGAATCCGTTTCCTATATCGAATCCGAGCGTTTTAAAATAGCCCTGCAGGTGGACTGATGACTTATTTTGGGAGACATTTGAGAAGAAATTTCTGACCTAACGATTGACCATGAATATAATAAATTGGAAATGTCAATTTTAATGTGTTACCCGCACTGTTGAGTTCTGCATTACAGCTTTGCCGCGCAGTTTAAGGTCAATATGTATAATAATTAAATGCATACCATCATCATTGGCAAGTACCAGTGACACTGCAATCATCAGCGCCACCGCAGCGAGGCGAACATCAACCCCCATCTTGCATGGTCTTATGGGTTACAACTGGAAAAATATACAATTTCACATTATATGGGTGAAATGGGACACTGATGTCGCGAATGTAAAACAAACTTTTCATACAAAAAGGTCAACCTGTGTCAGAGTATCATTGTCATTTAGGTATTAGGTTCATACTTCTACTACTTGTTTGCTTTCGTAGCTTCACCCCATGAAACACTGAATATTTGCTTCATGCTTCAACTGCATCAATGCATATTATTATGAACTACTAGCTGCCCTACTACTAGCTGCTGGATGGGTGACCGCCTAGTGGTATTTCAAATCGAGCGTTTCCGTGCTTCGGAAGGCACGTAAAGCCGTTGGCCCGGTTATCACTTAACTGTGATAGTCGTTAAGCTAGTTGGATGCCTCCTAGGCGGCTTGAAAAATTCCTACAGTAGTTGACCACTAGCCTACCTCCACCGATCCGCAGTGGGCACGCGTGGTGGAGTATTGCCCATTCCCTTTCACCCTCATTTGTGAAAGAAGGCTTGTGCTCAGCAGTGGGACATTATAGGCTGATGATGATAATGATGATGATGAGTAGCTGCCCGGTGCGACCTACCCTACCCTGCCACCCAACGGTCGGCTGTCTGACACGGCGGTATTTCAGCAACCACTAATGCTATTGATTTTAAATTTGGAATAGTTTTACATATTACTTACCCAACTTTATAGCAAATATTTATTTTTTGCTAAACTGGCCGAAATGTTGGACCGAAATTTCATAGTTAGGGGTCAAGTTCAAAATGGGGTATCATATGAAAAGGCTTTGTTTTAAGGTACCAGGAGAAATCTATAATCTCGAATTGAGTCTCTGCTTTCCTCACGTGACGTAACGATGCCCAATCAAAACACAAAGAGTATGATTATCAATTAGATTTAAGTAGATAATTATACGTACTTTACATATTTCATTTATCAATTAGGTAGCTTCCTATTGAATGAATGTTCAACTAAATATTATTTATTGAATGAAGCCAGACATACATGCTCATTGAGGAGGGGGGAAGAGTCTGTAACGCGTGAGTAATTATATATGGCTACGGTAACCGCTTACTATCAGGCGCCATTGATTTCGTCGTAAAAAAACACTTATTTATTGGTAGAATAGCATAGGCACTAAGATGGTAAACAAGCATAAAAACCGGTTACCGTAGCCTGTTGTTATTTCGAAGGTCAATAAATAATAGACATAGCAATTCGTATCTGTATCTCGTCTTAGCCGTAATTTCCCTTCCCCGATAGTCATTTTATAATCCACTTCAATGAATCATGGCCAATATCATGTATGCAATAGTTGGTAAATTAAATTATCATGGAACAAAATATATGAGGAAGTCATGTCGGTGAACGCCTCAAGGAGTACAGCATCGGCTTCTTGAAGAAGGGCCCTGGTGTTGCAAACGTCAATAGGCTACGGTAACCGCTTAGCATGTAGGTACACCAACGCGACATGCATAAGTTTAATGTATTTTTTCGAAAATATATGTAGGGTAAAGTAGGGTTAAAGAGAGACGGGGCCCAAGTCTGCTATTACAATTGTGTTCCAATGAACTTTCAGTGGTGTCAAAATTTACTAACACAATAGCGTCATAATGGCGTCATAATAGCGCCATTATGACTTCATTATGACGCCATAAAGGCTATTGTGTTAGTAGACTACCAAAACTATAAAATGTCTCAATTTTGACACTACTGAAAGTTCATTGGAACACAATTGTTAATAGCAGACTTGGGCTCCTGGTTTCGTCAGACCCTCGGTGGTTGCCATCTGTGCTGAAGAGGAAATCGGGTACCTTTCAGAACGTTGCCACTGATTCATTAATGTCGCATTATACATTTAGCAAAACATGGCGGACTTCTATCAAATGTATAGAATTTCTATGTTGGTAAGGCAAATGTCTGACGATTATGTGAAAATTTTAGAGCCCCAGAGCTCCCTCCATCGCTGCGCTATGTAGGCTGTGGCTGTAATGGTGCGAGCAAAAGAAGTAAACCATATAGGTTAGTATTCGTGTCGTAACTATAATAAAAATAAATGTTTTGCCAAAATAATCGATGGTTTTATATTTGATTATGGTAAATTACTATTTTTTTTGTGACGATATAAACTAGCCATTGATTAATGCATTGATTTGAATCTATTCCGTACCAATACAGCACAATTATTAGCAGGTACTTCATATCTTATTATTATTAAATATTTTTATTACCTTATTATAGTAGACCTTATTAATCGCATATAAAAAAAACACAAAACTGAACACTCAATATCACAAATTCGTATAACTTTTCGCAAATAGTTCACAAAATAATTGCAAATAATTCGTCAATGTTCCGGCTCCGTTTAATGAGACTGTATAATATTTTACGTGTGACAAAGCTGTTGATAGCGATAAGATTCAAATAATGATAATTATTTATTTTACATACATTGAGTAGGGCCCGAGATATCGATAATGATAACAATAGCGGCCCCGCGATGATATCTGGGGGCACGGGAGTGCCCCCCGCCAAGACAGCCAAGCGAAGCGAAAGGGCACTACCTACCTTTTCTCGAAGCGCTTCGTCGTTTTTTTGAACCCTCATAACTTGGGTTTGGATTATACCAGATAAACAAAATTCTCGGAACATGATGTCAATAGTGAACTTATTAAGCATATTAAGTTTCAATAACATAACTCTTATACTTTAGATTTTATTGATATCTAAAAAACCCCGATTTCGTCACTGACTCACTGATGATCATCAAAACTCATAGGGTACTTCCTGAAGTCCTAGAAAGCTGAAATTTGGTATGTAAGCTTGTATTAGTACACAAACAACAAAAAAAATATAAAACTTGGAAATTTCAAACAAAAAAAAAGAAGTGAAATCCCACCAAAAACATTTTCATGTAAAATGTTGCCGCCAAGACATATGGCTCGTACTGTCAAAAAGTTATCAGATCTCATGTAGAGCCAAGCTTATAACTACATGCACTTACTCTATACGCCTTAACTTCACAACCTCTACACACTGTAGTCAAAATTTGTGGCTTGGCCGTTTCAATACTACAAGAACTATTGAATAACAAAAAAGCAATGAACAGTGAATACAGTTTTCACCTTACTCCCATGTGACGGTAGCGAAACGGCCAAGCCACAAATTTTGACTACGGTGTGTAGAGGTTGTGAAGTTAGGGCTTATAGAGTAAGTGCATGTAGTTATAAGCTTGGCTCTACATGAGATCTGATAACTTTTTGACAGTACGAGCCATATGTCTTGGCGGCAACATTTTACATGAAAATGTTTTTGGTGGGATTCAAATTATTAGAAAAAATTACAGTTTAAAAAACTAAAAAAACACGCTTTAAAAAGCCCTGCACTAAAAAGTGTTAAATAATTATAAAATTGAACCTACATACACAGAGTACAAGAACTACGCTGTTTTGTAGCGTAAAAATGTAAGCCTATGACCCGTGATTCAAAGTCAAAGCTAATGAAATTAATAATGATCGACAAAGCTACTGAAATTACCATCGGTTGGGAGTAGGCCTTCGACAGAGAATAAGTAACCATGGATTAGTATAGGACTGTTGCCATTAGAAGGTTAACCTAACTATTAGTAAATAATACCCATCCTTCAATTTAATCTGTCGTGAAAAGCCGGATGTTTATCAATATTTTTATCAGATCAACGCAATCTGAAATAATCGGTAAATAACTTTGCAATACCTAAGCTAGGTGTACGGTCAGCGTCAAAAGTAGATTGGCATTAGTACCTTTTCAAAATAATCTATTAACATTCTCTTGATAGTTGTATGAAAATTAAGAATTGCCGGTACTAAAGTGATCAGATACATTTGACGCTGACTTTACCTAATTTACAATGTAGCGTATTTGGTAGTCATTTACTTACTCACTTTTTAATCGTATATTCTATAAATCATTTGGAATAAGTGCAACGGGGAACCCCCAATCCGTTTTTGATGAAAAATATTTGATTCGTAATATTCTTGCTGCTTGGTTTAAGTTATTTGTCATGCAAGGATAGTGCGATCGCTAGATCAGCTATTCAGTAAGCAGGTTAGATCCATGTCTTGTGCCATTGCTTACGAAGTCCAGGGGCCCAAGTCTGCTATTACAATTGTGTTCCAATGAACTATCAGTGGTGTCCAAATTGACACATTTTACAGTATTGGTAGTCTACTAACACAATGCGTCATAATGGCGCTATAATAGCTTTTACTGGCTTTTACGATGATTTTCCACTGAAACTATAATCGTGCTACAATTATCTCTTAGTTATCAGTTTTGACAGTTCTTGTAATAAAATTCTTTTAATTAATTAAAAGACCATTATGACTGCGCACATCGGCTCAATGATAATGGAATTGCAATAGTATCGTCGTGTCAGTATGACATTTTAGCAGACTTGGCCCCCTGGTTGAGTGAGATCTAACATCTAACCCTTTACCCTGAGAGCAATATGACGATAGAGAAAAACGCTTACGCGTTTACAATAATTAGGTACCTATAATTATTGCAAATATAATTATCCCTATATAGGCACGTAATAGCCACCACAGCCTCTCGCGAATTACTAACGTAGCTAATGTAGTTAGAAGGTAATTCTTGCTATCTACCGAAAATAGAAAAATCATTGGTAGTGTATGCGAATATGTCGGCATTTCGGGGCCCCCGTGAGGTGTGGAGGCCCTGGTTTCGGGCCCCGTATGCCCTTATGGTAAAGACAGAACTGAGTGCTGGTTAACCCGCTACTGACTGAACGCGGACATAGGCTGCTAAAAAATGAAAACAGTAAGGATGATTTTACAGGAATGGTAATAGGAATGAGACCAAATTATTCTGAAATCGCGAAAAACAAATACACATTGATCGAGCTTGGTTGATATTTTGATAGAAATTTTGCGGAGTCCATGAATTACGTGAGGTAAAGGACAATGTCGAAAATCGCCCCAGAACCAACAAACATATGACTTACACCATAATTATTTACATATTTTATTATTCACGTGGCAAATATTCATATCAAACGGACAAGTGGGAATCAAAAACGAATATTTTAAAAGTATCGTAACAACTACTCACTCCGACATCTTTACCGAAATACGGTTAGTGATGATCCTACTGACTACATCGAATCGATCGATTTAAATATAATCGGTAGAAGTGTAGTTCGTTATTTATTTTACTGTTATGGAATGTAAATTATGGTTTATTATGACTTCTATCACAACATATTTTTCGGATAATCAACTATAAAAATAATAAAATTAAAAAGATTCTATTTTATAACAACTAAATCGGTTACACTCAAACCGATTACAGCACAATTCGGAATGCAACCTTAGTCGAGGAGCATCCCTAATTCTTTCTTATGTCATGTCATGTCAATTGTCTTACTCTCGATTTATTTGTTTATTATGTTGTTTTTCAATTCTATTGCTTTATTTTGTTATTATTTATTTTAGGTACTTACTCGGCTTATAATGAAAAACTAATTTACGATATGGAAAGTGTATGTGTATGTATCAATTGTGGAACTGCTGATGGTTTCATGGTGTTGGAAAACGAGCAGATTCAACACAGTTGAAGGCAAAGAGCTGATCATGCAGCCATGCAATCCTCACCTTCATCTTCTTCAAGGGCTACTCCAGCAACAAGTAGTATATTGTGATGTGCCAATTGCGGTATTCATTTAGTAAGAGAACACTGTCATATCTGAAGCAATACTGCCGTTCATAAAGAAATACAACAACAAGTCCCAATACAAGTGGTAAGTGTTTACTTCTATTTTAAATTATTTGTTCTTAATTATACAATCATAATATCTGACCACACTGATTCACTTTTTCATTGGTTTATCATATGCCATTGCTAATACTAACTTAGAGCTATGACAAATACTAAAATGTATATTTTTTTTCTTTACAGGTAACTACAAATGACCATAGTGTGGTGACTGTCATACATTATTCCAAGACAGAACCCTCACAGCTACCACACAGGATTCAAAGGATACAGGAACTGTGGGTCATTAAAAATGTTTGTTTGGGATGTGGTTGTTCATTGTTGCGAACTTGAAGTCACCCAGTGTAGGAGGACAGGGTAACCAACACATTATAGATGTTGCCCCGGCACAATTTTTAGATAATATTGTAATTAGGTACCAATGTAGATGATGATCTAATAAATAATTTACTGCAAATCTCTTGTCATTTTTCATTTAACCTTATTAAAATATATGTATACCTAAATGATAATGTGTAGATATACAAAGTACTTCACGAATCCTGAAGCTAGAAGTTACTACCTCCATTATTTTTGTCTCAATATCATTGTACAATGTACATATTATAAAAAAGTCCCCTCGCTACATCTGTCTGTCAGTCTAGAATCTCAAAAACTACCTACTGAACTGATTTTCAAACAGGTTTCACCAATGGACTGAGTGATTCATAAGGAATGTTAAGGTCTAGGTATAATTCATTATGGTTTTAAATAAATTGGCTGAAATATGATGATGATTGTTGAAGATGCCGGAAAAAAAACATGCCATGCAGATAAAACTGCTATCCCACGCGCAGCCGGGGCAGGTTGCTAGTATAACTATAAGAACCTATATATTAAAACCACACAGAGCATTGAAAATCAATAATATTATTGACTACCTAAATACATTCCTACATACTACCTACCTATATTAAATGTCTTTGTTGACTACTCAATTATAACCTCAAAATCTGTTACGTTTCTTGTAATTATGCGATTTTCCCGCTTGTCCGTTGCTTAATTTATGTATGAAGTGAATTTATAGGTGATTTAAGATATTACAAGCATTTTTTCATTGCTGTTGGATCTGGGGCGAATCATGTATGGAGTAGTATGGACGCAGAACAATGTCCTTTGGAGATTTTTCGACCCCCCCTCCACTCTTGGTGAAATGTCGTGAGATTTGGCTCGACAAAACAATACCTACTTATATTTTAATTTTTTTAGAACGTAGTCTAAAACTACAGTGAAAATGTCGAACAATAAAATAAAATAAGGGAGCTAAAATTCTTTTTAACCCAGTGTTCTCGCAATTTAATTTCTTTTCGTGATTACGTAGTTGTTCGTTTATTTATTTTTGCAACTTATTTTGAGAGAAAAAAGTACCTAAGTTACATTTATTATGTACTTATATGATACATCCGTAACAAGTGGGAAATTAATCCACGTAGTCTAATACACTACATCTTGTGTACGTAGGTACTCGTAGGTATTTTACGTAAGTTGAATGGAAAATAATATAACAATTAATATTAATAAACTAAGTGTAAACAAAAATAGTATATTATCTGTTGGTTTGGTTATCGCCGGTTCTTTATATGTGACGGGCGACGCGACGCGACGGCGGACCTCTGCGATACTGCGATTCAATATAGGGTCACACACACAGGAGTTTATGGGTCTTGCATGCCACCCACGTATCCTGCTAATTCCTATTCCTAATTTCTTGTTTTCCGAAAGTTTCGAAAGTTAGTGAATGTATGGATGTTTGTTACTCTTTCTCGCAAAAACTACTGAATGGATTTGGATGAAATTTGGCACACATGATATGTTCTGGTTTAACATGTCCCTTGGGAACGCGGGGCGGAAATATATATGTTAGAGCGGAATATAGGCAATGTGGCTCAGCGTTCCAAGGGGCCCTGCGACACGTGAAAGAAAAGTTAATTGGTTTTAATTTGATGATTCCGTTGTTGTTTTACAACAAAACATTACAGAAAATCAAACTTGCATTCTGCTTATAACTTACGAGCTTTCGATCCCTCTATTTTACCCTCGATACCCTTATTATTTCTTAACAGATGTAGTAAGCCGTGCCGGAGACATAAGGATCTTTCATACCGAGACCATAGATGTAACCGCGGAGGCAATTATGACGTGCATATTCGTTTTAGTCACGTTATTTTGTTGTATAGTAAAATACACATTAACTAAAAAGGTAAACAAGTAAATGACGATAACCACGGTCCAACGTCCGTTTTGTTCTCTAGCATAAGAATGTGGAGCTCATCTGCGCCCGCGCACCCAGCCACGCCAGTCAATCACTACACGCCGGCGATCCTACGCACCCTTATCTAACAAACTAGTGACAAGTAAGTCTTTATTTATTTATGCTTGTGTATTTTATGAAGGAATTGTTAATAGTTAGGTCAATTTTAATTTATTAGCATTGTCGTGGCTAAAGACATAATACTGATAATTTCTTGGGCGTTGCCATCTCATTGTATTTTAACTTACCTATTCCTTTATAAAATAAACACTTTTGAAACAATATTACAAGAGTGACATAGGTATATATTCGGCTGATTTCTGTTGTATTCATAATTTTAATAGCCATATATTGTTTTACCATGGTTTTACCGTAATATTTAGATGTTTGCAATTTACCTACGATATATTTTCCCAATTCAAAATAGTGGGTAGGAACTTACTTCACCGAATAGTCAAGTTAAATCATAAATGTCATGACATGATTGATGGTGCGTCTTCGCCAAATAAATTGGATTGTCTACGCTATGCGAATCGAGCACGAGCCGAGCCACTCTTCGTTCGTTGCTCGCGATTTCAAGTGTGGACGTACACACGGCTACAGATCAAGCTATACATTTCCAATATAAGCTGACCTCTAATTGTACGGAAATCCTATACAATGCGAGATCAGCATATACTGGAAATGTATAGCTTGATCTGTAGCCGTGTGTACAACGAGACTACAACACGAGTGCGGTGCGTGCGAATCCCTGTGTTTGTCAAAATTGGCGGAGCGCAGTTGAGCGCGAGCCGAACACTCGTTCGAGTTCGTAAGTCCGAATTCGTTCCCCACGTGTGCTCGCTCGGCTAGTGCTCAGTTCGTAACGTAGACTTTATGATTTAACATTTTGTAGGCTAGGTATCAGGCAGGCCCGTAATAACCAGGGGGGGTGAAAATATAGGTGTTCAATCACCCCCCGAAATGTTCGTACCACTACCGGTACCTAGCATAGCATATTTAAACCATTTAAACCATTTAAATAAATAGACACACAACATACAATAGGCACACAATAGACAATAAATACATACACAATAACATTTTTTTAAATTAAATAGTATACATTCAGCTGTGTGTAGCTAGGTAGTCAGCTCAGTGTACGCTGTGCTTGAGGAACAGCACTGATTTGCAGCTGACTCCCGGTACTAATGTGCAACAGATGATGTACGCGCAACAAATAAGACTACAACGTTCGTTTCATAGGAAAAAAAAAACAACATTAAAATAAGCACGAAACGTCATAACATCACAGAACAGAAAGCACAATAAAGATTTAAAATAAAAAACTCAAAAAAGTGAAAAATAAAATAAAAATCCACAAACAAAAACTAAAATACAATACATACACAACAACGCATACAATATAATAAAAAATATCACGCGTTGTACCACTGTGTAACCTTTTTTTTTTTCGTGGGGAAATCCTCAGGATATCCGACCGCCCCGGGGGTAGCGGCCAGGTTATGCCGGACTTTTACCGGCTAAAACCCCATGGTGGTCGCCATCTGCGCTATAGAGAGTGGGGCGGGCTGTCCTATATGAATCTTTACATTGAATTTAGGTTAAAAAATATGAGCACGTGTTTTTATGAATTTCGTCATTTCCTCCAACTTAGATTCTGGCTATAGAACATATAGGTACGGCACTGGCTGAGGCCTGCTTGAGTTGCTTAATTAATATTTTTATGTTGTATTGTGTTTGACCACTATTCCTTACCATGATATGAGATAATGTAACCGAAGGTGGTAACCAAGGCCGTAGGCAGGAATTCAATTCGGGGGAGTCGACCTTTTTTTTATGGGTTTGCGTTTGGCCCCTGATCCACCCATAAAGGACGATGACGTAGCCTAAGATGGAACACGCTTACTCCAACCCTATTCGCTCTGACCTGTTGAAAGTCCCTCGATTATAAGAGTCGAAAAACACAGTCGTCGGAAGCAAGTTCCACTCAGTCCACTCCCTTGCTGTCCGCGTTATTTTTCGATATGTCAACAACGTACAGGAAATAAAAACCCGGCGTGTTGTGGTTCGGTGTAAAAATGGAGATTGTGGTGGTGGAATTAGGTTGAACAATTTCTGCGCACACTCCAGAGCTGAGAGTGACGATGATCTCTGGATTGAACTCGATATCACGATAAACACTCATCCTTTTTTTGGTGGTGTAGGCATTTCGGGGTGGGGTTTGAATCCCCAAACACCACCTTGCCTATGGCCATGGTGCAAAGTGCACAAAGTATAGAAGGCACCGCTAGGCTACAAGTTTTCAATTTTAGTGTGATAGGTAGCCTACCATCAGGAGAGGAGGTATTACAAAGTATCCTATCACCATGCTATCAAGCACACAAACAAACCACAGTCTTCACCAACCGCGCCAGCTGGTCCGTCAATGGGCTATAGCTTTGGCTTATGGTTTACCAAGGGCGGTTCCACCTTTCGATTCGGGTCGGGAGGGGGTCACGCACTACTCTCAGTCCATCCAGTTCGTCCAGGCTGGACGGATCCCAAAAATATACAATACTTGTTACAACTTGGGAGAATAATCGGGAAGAGAGTAGCTCTGTAGTAGCCCTGAGCCAGGGGGGGACGTAATGACCCACATGACTCCTGGAGCATGGTGTAGGTCTCTTTTTTATATAGTCTATGTTTGACCTCAATCTCACCATGGTAAGTGATGATGGTAAGCACTCAACGGTTACTTGGTAACTTTACGTTTACCACTATCTACTTATGATTTCCTTCACCGAAACCTGAAATATTGTTACCACATGTTGAGTTTGAGTCAAACGCAAGCCTCTCCCTCCATACTAGTTAAAGTAAACTGGTCTGCTTGAGTTGGTTGGATTGAATCTACTTTGTAGTTTTGCCGCCGCGGCCGGGTCACGCAATTGTTGTCAGTGCGATTAGAATGTAAATATTATGTAATGAATCTAAGCTTGTTTTGAAAAGAGTAATTGCTGAGTTTATTTCCAGTTTTTCTCAGCAAATGCTATTCATATGTCTCTGCGTAGGTCTATTACGCGAGTGATCTCCTCTCTGGTAGGATTGCATCTTTCCCGTCTCGCTCCACAGAAGAGAAGGCCAATTACATGTTTCCATTGTATAGATGGGTCTTAGTCATTAGTTAACAGATATAAATAAATAGGTACATTAGAAAAAATAATATACTACGGTAGAATATAAACCGAAGTAGGTACACAGTTTTAGGTGGTTTAGGCGAAGAGCTTAGGAAACAAACAGGATTTGGGACTAGAAGTGGCTATTATAGCGAATTTTGTAAGTTGTAATAAAAAAATAACAATTGGTGATAGGAAATACGCATTTATCCCATATGCATAGTTTATCAGGCTTCAAAAGTATTTTAACTAGGTATAGGATAAAGAAGGAAGGAAGCGCTCGTGGTGTAGCATGATTAGCCGTTCTAAATCGATCGGCAAAGTTAAGCTACGCCTGTCGTGGTCGGTACCTGGATGGGTGACCGCCTAGTGGTATTTCAAATCGAGCGTTTCCGTGCTTCGGAAGGCACGAAAAGCCGTTGGTCCCGGTTATCACTTAATTGTGATAGTCATTAAGCTAGTTGGATGCCTCCTAGGCGGCTTGAAAAAATCCAACAGTAGGTTGACCACTAGCCTACCTCCACCGATCCGCAGTGGGCACGCGTGGTGGAGTATTGCCCATTCCCTTTCACCTTCATTTGTGAAAGGAGGCTTGTGCTCAGCAGTGGGACATTATAGGCTGATGATGATGATGATGATGATAGGATAAAGTTAAGTCGTACGCAATTATAAGGATGTATATGCACTCAGAACATTCTTATCCCTTTCGTTTAGCGACATAAAGGTCAGAAATAAATCAAATACTATGAAATAGATAAGTAATCTCGACATAAACAATCCGCTTTCTTACCTAAACGAAGTATGACGTGTTTACTATCGAACAGTTACTTGCAAGTTGCAATTACTCGCCTGACTTGTAGTCGAGTTCACTTGCTCTGACCCTTGGCTAAAGATTAGCTTTGAAGCCCGAACACGCATTAATTTAAACGTGATCGTCGATTAGTTTAAAATAGGTCTTATCTCTATGCAGTGTGCGTCATCGTCAAATAGGCCCTTTATTTTCTCCATAAAAGTAGGTATAATTTCTAATGATATTTTTATGCCTCCATAGAAATGTCCGGCGCTATTTCGTTTGCATGGTACCCTACCCTACCCTAACATACGCTACTCTACCCTATTTTTATGGCGTGACCAAGGGAAATAGGGATTATATTATAGATAGAAGCTAGATAGATAGATAGATAGAAGAAGAATATATTTCTTAGTTATTTCTCAGTTAGGTAATGGTGGTAGAAAATGGGCAATAGACATTTCTCAATCGTCATCTATCAGTAGCATATCAAAATATCGCAGCTATTAAATAGTGTTTCAATCGATCTACAAATATTATTTTGGAACTGAAAAGAGTGTCGTAGGTATTGTTCTAGTATTCTTTTACATTGTCTTCATCTGGAACCATGTGGTCTGAGTTCTTTGTTATTCCCGTATATCCTATGGATCAGAATAACTGCAGTATTTAAAGGCTACTCATCTACAACAACTCCTACAGCTCTATATTTATTCCTTTTTAATTTTTTGAACTTTTATGTAATTCTAGACTTTACATCCCCTTTCTTTCTTTATTTAGAACTAGCTGTTCTCCGCGTTTTTACCAGCATCCCTGGGATGAAAAGTAACCTATATCACTCGGGGGTACTGTATCTTCTTATTGGTGGAAGAATTTTCAGAATCGGAGATTACCTCCAACATCCTACAAACTTTACCTCTTTGTAACTTCAACCTGCGGTTTCACTCGCTTTCCTGAGGGATCTTAAGATTTACCCAATTAGATGTTCCTTGTGATATTCTAGGATATGATAAAACATCGTTGAGGTGTCAAGAGATAATAAACTTTAGAATTTCGAACGTCTCATGCAACAAAAAACCATATCACATCACTCCACAGTCGATATTCCTTTCTAGAATTCATTCTCGTCTCGGTCTCCAAAATGTATGATTAGACAATTGTTAGGTAAGTCAAGTCTTCATATTATTCGTTAAGAGTTCAATGTCGTGACTCATAAAATCATACAGTACGATAACGAGTCCAAAGTTGAATGTGTGATTATGGTTCCGGGAGAGGAGGACACGCATTCTCTGAGTTTTTATATGCGGTTCATGTGCGTATAGTAACGCACAATAATATTCATAATGTGATAATTTATGTTCTGTTCAGATTTGAGTATTCAGTAACATATTTTGTCCGCCATTTTTCTTTTCACTAAATTCCGATAATGTCTAATAATATGGGATAATCTTCACACACGACCATCAAACTAATCAGAGCTTGTAATAGAGACACCAGATAACTGATCTACTACATATGTGTAAAACTTTTTAAATGTAATAGTTTGTTAGATCCAAGACCCAGAACAAACAGACATGGACATGCACACAAATGTTTGTCATGGTTGGGAATTGAACCCACGACCTGTGGTGTGACAAGTAGGTTGTCATACGAACTACGCCAACCGGCCCGTCATTATTTATAGCGGTGTTAGTTTGATTTGCTCTTCTTTAGCAGAGGTCTTCAGTCTTCACCGGTCAAAACATGGATTATATCATCTCCAATTAAAAAGATGACCTAATTTAACTATGTTTCATTGAACACGTCTCATTATTTTTAAATCGTCAGATAACCTCTGTAATTATAAACATATCGAAACAGTTCACAATAATCGTTCAGTCGACGGAGTGAAAAATAACAGTTCAGACCTTTACGTGCCTTTACATTACAAAATTATTATTAAAAAACGTAAATTTTTCAACTTTCGAATGGTCTTCGAATTCGAATCTCACGCTCAAATAACGGTGACCGTAATGGCGGGAAATGGTGAAGTTTGTAAAAAAAGTTTCAGTGGAACTTGTACCGTTGGTAAAAGGGCGAAAGGGTCCATTGCCAAAAAGGCTGAGGCGTATCTGCATGCTGTGAGCCAAAGTCAACACCCACAACCTAAAGGTATTTCTAAATACAAACAAAAAAAACCGGCCAAGTGCGAGTTGGACTCGCACACGGAGGGTTCCGTACAATAATAATAATGTAACCTTACTCAAATTGACTGTGAATTGAATAGTAGGCGCAAAATTTAAAAGTACCCTTTAGGTTCAATTTTTTTTAATTTTCGGAATTTTCCCTTGTGCTGTAAGACCTTGCTTTTTGCCAAATTTCGTGATTCTAGTGAGTCAACAGGAACTACCATATAAGTTTTCTACCCAAAACCTATAGGGTACTTCCGGTTGACCTAGAATTGTCAATTTTAGTTAAAAGCATGGTCTTACAGCCCACGTTAAGGGAAAATTCCGAAAAATATTTTTTTTTTGAAAATTAAGTTAAATTTTGGTACTTACAAGATTTTGCGATATTCTAAACCTACCTAATAGGGACTATAGACCTCAGTATCTGGTATAAATTTCAACTTGCTAGGTCAACCCGTTCCTGAGAAAATCGGCGGTGACATACGGACAGACAGACGGAGAGACTGACAAGAGAGTGATCTTATAAGGGTTCCTTTTTTTACCTTTTACATATTAGGTCGGAAGATTCATTCATTAAGTAAGTGATCAAAGAAGAGTCTTCAGATGGAGAAGAAGCTACTTGGAAGCAGGCGTTACCAACACACCAACTAGTAATGAGAGTCTAAATTATTAAGAATATTTCGAATATTATGCTAAAGGAACCTTTTGTTCTCAGTGGTGACATCAACTCAACACCCAACTCTACCGAAGCTGGAGGTGGTCTCCAGGGTTACCTCGATACCTATTGTGGAGTCCGGGATTGAAGTTACGGAGAAAATGTACCACAAAATCAAGGTAAGAATATTAAAAAGACAAAGGTACCAACCATGGTACCAACATGATTTCAAAAAAACCGGCCAAGTGCGAGTCGGACTCGCACACGGAGGGTTCCGTGTAATATTAACTAACTGAAGTTGAGTTGAGCTATGAAAAAAAAATCGCCAAAAATATTGAATGAAAGGTAAATTGCGGTTTACGATTTATGACGTATTAAAAAAAACTATTTACTAGATCTCGTTCAAACCAATTTTCGGTGGAAGTTTGCATGGTAATGTACATCATATATTTTTTTAGTTTTAACATTCTATTATTTTAGAAGTTACAGGGGGAACACACATTTTACCACTTTGGAAGTGTCTCTCGCGCAAACTATTCAGTTTAGAAAAAAATGATATCACACGTATGGGTTTGATGAAAAAATAAGTACGGGGAACCCCCAAAATGTATTGTTTTTTTTTTCTATTTTTGTGTGAAAATCATAATGCGGTTCACAGAATACATCTACTTACCAAGTTTCAACAGTATTGTTCTTATAGATTCGGAAAAAAGTGGCTGTGACATACGGACGGACAGACAGACAGACAGACATGACGAATCCATAAGGGTTCCGTTTTTTGCCATTTGGCTACGGAACTCTAAAAAGTAGAAAACGGCCAAAATAGCGATGACAAAAAAAACAGTTTTAAAAATGGAACGCATGCGGTCACTTTATTTTTTAGCCTCTCTCAATTTAGAAACATGAAAATCTAGAAGACGACCGGACAGGGCACAAAATTTTACATAAAACGTCAAAATGCTTGTCATAATATCTAACCATTTAAAATTTGCCAACAGGAATCAAACTCTCTAATCAACTGGTACTTATCGATGGGAGAGAAGTCACTATCGACTGGTGTGAAGCTGGCCATGCCTGCAGTACACATGTTGGAGACACCCATATATCAACTGGACAAATTCCTGTGCATGTCGCTGGACGTTGTTGAGAAGAGAGTGCCGTCCATTTACATGCCTCCAGAAACGGTAAATAGTTTTTAAAAACAGCAATAAAGTCAGACGCAATAAAGTAGGTACTTCCAAATCAATAGAATAAAAGAATTCTTGAAAGTAAAAATACGCGAACAAAACATGTTTACATGCATTATAAATTCTTGAATGATATACTTAGGTTCATAGTCGGTTGATACTAAAATTATCTCAAGTGGTCAGGTCACACCAACTTTCGTGCTGTTCATTCTCCGATAAAACAGTGCACCATATTTCTTTGATGACACTATAAAATCATTCAACTATTAGTCAATATTCGTTATTTCATTAGATTGGAGGTTTGGAGCCTTCAATAAAGTAACCAAAAAGTTCACTGAGGGTTTCAAAAACTATAAAACACCTGGGTGCAAAGTTAAGAACTTCACCAGAAGAAAATTATTAGACAAAATTAGATTTTTATCTGGCTGGCTCTCGCCCTCAAGTTGATCTGTCGTCAAACCTACCAGTGTGATCTGACAGCTGAGAGCCAGGCTTCAACATTCATCACTTACCATGTACCTACCTACCTACCATGGTGATGAGATTGTGCTCAAAGTGCCTTAGTATATTTAAACGCAGATAACCGCTCCGGTTGTAACTTCTATAGATTTGACCCTAGTCCTTGTGCCTAGGTCCTAAAGCCCTGAACTAAATGAATGGCTTCGACTTCTTTAACCTTTCTTACTTTGAATCCTGAGCAAGCAGAAGGCAAAGGGAATGCCTTTGCCTTTTAAATACTCTCTAAATATTCCATTTCTAGATGTACACAGAGACCCGTCGATATGTGATGCGTCGTGCAGACTCGGTCAAGCAGTTGGGCACAGCAGTCCTGGATTCTCGTGTCACTGCTGTCACTGCCACTGCCCTGGATAGAGCACTGACGACTGCTGACAAATACGTGGACAAGTACCTGCCTCCTGATCATCAGGATGCTGCTGACGGTATGTTGAGGTTAAGTTGTGCTAGTTTTAAAATATCATTGTTATTAGTTAGTAATTCTAGCATCTGTAGTATTGATACGTGATCTTTATCACTTAAACCTGAGGGAATTATTGTGCAGAATATATTTTATCTGTGTACTAAATTTCATCCCAATCTTCATGTCGTTGATGCGTGATTGAACCACAAACATAAAATTTTACAACATTTATAATAATTATTCAGATGAGATAACATGTTACTGCTATTTTTTGGAGTTTCTACGTTAACCATTTATAAAATATTTAGAAAGTAAGTTAGCTCTTTTTCAAATTCCAAAATTGTGTAGTCAATGTTTCTTGTAACAGGAAATTTAAAAATAATATATTATCATCATCAATTATAATCGAAATACTATCTATTTGATACATGTAATCAGTTTTATTTATACATTGATTAATTGAAGTGCGATAAAGAATACAAGGCTACTTGATAAAGTATTTAAAATGCATTCTTTGTATAAGTATGCTATGATTTGTGAGTGATGTCCCGAAGTGCCCCCGGTGCTGCATGCGTCCATATGGCTTCGGTAACAGCTTACTATCAGGCGGGCCGTATGCTTATAAAAAAATGTTTTACTTATATAAAAACAATAAAGTACAGTATGAGGCACGAGTCGTGAGCACAGATAGGCAGTAGTGGGAGCAAGCTCGCGCATGTACACTTTTGACCAAATCACAGTAGCCAAATGACACGCAAGAATCCAATAGACGACGAGCATCGACTGACGAACCAATCGTGTGCAGCTCGGCGCTCCCCCCTTCTTCATTCCGCCAAACAGAACGAAAAATTTACTACTGCGCAGGTGTCAATTTGTGCTCAAGACTCGTGCCTCATACTGTATCACATTGATAAAAGAGACATAAACGTTTAAGTACAAGATAAATAATAAATGAGCGAAATGGAGAGTACCATGTGTATTTTTAGATACGTATTATCACTCGGAGAAAGCTTCTGCTAATAAACAACGTTATTTTTAGTAATACCAAAGAAATATTTTATAAATGCTGTATAATGAATTTAATTAACAAATATACCTCATACGAAGATATGGTCGTTTTAAAATGACTAATTCCATAAAAGTACACTGAGAAAAAGAAAATAGAGGAAAAACTCAGATTCTAGATATTCTTGGCTGAGGCTCTATTTTTACATTAATTTAATTACACAGTCACTATTAATGTATGAGTAAATGAGGTCTTAAGAGGTCTTAAGTAACTCCAAAATAATTATAAAGTCTACTTGAAGAGAATTTACTCAAAATTAATACCTAATTATAATGTGCAATGCACAGCACAGTCAATAACGACTTCTTCCAACCAGTTTTCAAATCGCAGCCAGCAACAGCAAGGTCACATGTAGATAACTCAGATTCCGGGTCAGTGCCCAGTCTGCCATTTAGTCTAATTATTACTCAATTTGCACCTAGATTTATTTAGCTTTAAGCCTATATTCCAAAACAATAAGAACCATTTTGAGTTGCATCCAGTTTATTTAATTTATTACCCTTATCTGTGCGGGGGTGACAAATTAGAAGATATCGCCGACGTCTTCTGCTACTGGACTCTAGACCATGCGGGCTGATAGTGTACTCTAATAAGTTTCGTAATGTTTCGTATTAAATGAGCATGAATCATAGTTATTTTTAGCGATTAATGAAGCGTAAACGAATGTGAATTAATAGATAATTTTTAATCGAAAGTTCGAATGGGCAAAAGGTTTACTTACATGTATTATTTATTTATCGGCCATACTATTGTAACTGTTTGTTATTCGACTACAAGCATATTGCTGCCATTTGTTGAAGCAATGCTATGCAAATATTTCAAGAACACACTCGTTACAAGCAAACTCGTAATTACCTACTCCATTCATATAACCACCAGAGCGACTGAATTTCTTATAAGACATGTCTGATAAAGACACAAGACATTTTTCTTATAATGTGCAAAGGGGCTTAGATGGTAAAATAGGGGCGGAAAGCTAATAATCCCTTATGGGAGAACCTAGCTGTATTATGATAAAATGGGCGCCATTGAGCTTGCTGGTCTTACCATAGTGGTAATCATAGTGACGAGCGCTGACGCGGTAGACGGTGGGGAGAGCGAGACGGGGCTGGCGCGCGCGGCGCAGGCGGTGCAGCACGGCGCGCGCCTGCGCAGGAAGCTGCAGCGCCGTCTCACCCGGCAGGCGCTCGCCGAGGCCAAGGCGATCAAGGAGCAAATACACGTGCTCGCCTATGTTGCCGAATTGGTGAGATGCTTAAACCTTTCTATTCAATGCGGACGGTGCCATTTGTCTTCCCTACATGATGTCGACAATCCGTTCATCTCTTTTAGTTTTTAGTAATACTTTTATATCTTTCTTTGATCTTTGGTAAGCAAGAAAACTCTAGAAGATAACCCTCTCTTGTTGAAGATGTTATTGCTAGACAAAAGGAAACTAAAACGGAGTTCCTGTCTGGTTGTTGCGATAACATCACTTTGCTTTCCATACCTCTCTAGGATTCGCACCAATTACCCCCGATGTCTCGTTACTTGCCAATTGATGCAACTTCCGAGCAGCATTTTTAATGGTATCTTTCCCTATAAGGTGGTAACCGACCCAGCTCTCGCTTGGAAGAAGGCCAAAGCGCTCTACAGTAACCTGAGCAGCGCGGAGCCAGAGAACCAGGCGCGGCCGGAGACCTTCGAGCAGCTGATGGTGCTGCTCGCCAGGGAGTCCGCCAGGAAGGCCGTCCATCTCGTCAACTATACACACACTGACTTGCCCAGGTAACAATCTTCTAAAGATTTCTCACTTATACTTCTGTTTGTGGATCATTTGTACAGTGTAAACTTGGCCAGCTAATTAAAACTTCAGTCAGCCATATTATTGGTAAATGCACTACTTACGTGAAATCATCGTGACAAAACCTTATGGCTGAAAAGTAATTTGTAATGTCAACATGACTATTGTCCTTCTCTGTGAGGGATTTGTACCACCGCGCACCGTGATGGATATACTGATAAAATTTTCTTGTTTACCCACAGAAACGTCCGCCAAGGCCTGTCGATGGTGACCCACCACCTGTCGGTCGCTGCGGACGCCATGCTCAAGGTAGCGAGCGGTTCAACTTGGGGCTCCCATGGGTCTAGAGGGTCCGGGGGCTCCGCCCTCCCAAGCGTGCTGCACCACTCCCTCACATTACACCTCCATATCATCGCCCCCCGACACCTTACTCAGACCTGTCCCTCCAACGATCCATTATAGATATATTTACTTCTTATCTTTGCTTTTGATATCATTCCCTAGAAGGATATAGTGATTCATTATTTATATAAAGACCTTGACTCTGAACTCAAGCAATAAATCATTGCCCAATCCAAGAATCTCTCTGCATAGGATTGACACCTGACACAATGATGATGGTCTTAACCCTACTTATCTTTAACTTAAAAGACATTCAGAAATCTTACAAGTCCATACATTTAATTCATCTGTGGAAATAAAGTAGCCATAAAGTAAGGTTTTAATCGTGATGTTGTTTCCAGACGGTGCCGATAGACAGTGTGATGACAGAGGTCCGTGGCTGGAACGTTAGGTTCCAGCAGATTTTGCAGCAGTTGCAAGATTCTTCCAAGTCTTATTTGGTAAGTTTGCCTTTTAGCATATCCTCCTTGCATCGTATGCCTCTTTGCTGAGGGACGTGACCTTTATGGACAATCTTCTCGCTGACTATTGCTCGCCATCTCTCTTCTGCAGCACATACACTGGTGTTTAATGTGGAGCGTATTTGGTCAGACCAACGCATCGAACCCCTCGGCCACAGAATAAATAATAGTACTAACGTACCTCGGCTTCTGTCCCTCTACCTTGCCAGTAATGAGCAATTTCTCAAGGTTGTCTCTTTTAGCATATAACGTATACAAATTATAATCTTTGTAATATATCTCTTATCGCTTCTATCGTGTTTATCATATTTGCTTTTCTGTCACACTGACATTCTGACTCCTGTGTGAGTTTCAAAAGGTGTCTTGTGCTACTCACTTCACCAAATGAACACCAAAGTACTTGTTCTTTTGTGTCTGGATTCCCGTGCCTTCTCATTCTTGATAGCAGTAGGCTCGCATAACTTTAGATTAATTCTTATGATGATATGTACCAATTTTCGAATTAATTTTCGTCATTTAGTTTTGGTATAAGTTGTTAGATGAATCTCGCTAATTTTATAAGCTAAATGTCCCCCGCGGATTCACCCGCGTGCCCGGGATAAAAAGTACCCTATGTCCTTCTCCATTCCATTGGCTATCTGCATGCCAAATTTAATGATGATCCGTTGAGTAGTTGAGGTGTGAAGGTGTAACAAACAAACAAACTCACTTTCACATTTATAATAGGATAAATAGGATAGGATGTCAACGTTGGATGGATGTTTGTTACTCTATCACGCTTCAACAATTGAAAGGATTTGGATGAAATTTGGCACGCTGATAGAATATGCTCTGGATTAACACACTTTTTATCCCGGGGGAGCAATATACCCCTCGGGTAAGCGGATGAAACCGCGGGGCGCAACTGCAGCAGCATTAAATTGATGGTTTGTGATAATTTTTATACAGTCCTAATTTTGTTTTCCTGTTTTTTAAGGAGCTGTTAGCCATCTTCCTTGCTGGAAATGAGGAACGTGAAAAAATTGCCCCGAGGTGTGCGTACGAGCAGAGAGATGACCTAGCATCCATTAATGGTCTTAACTGATACCACTATAGTTTTTAAGTGCCATCATGACTCATTTGCTTTTTAATTTCGAATTCATCATCGAGGGATGATAACATTTTTTTTTATCATTTTTTTCGCACTCCATAATTTTAGTTCCTAATTATAAATTATGTGTCATAATATGTATGTATTTAATGATAAAAAATATGATTTAGATTTATGAGAATTGTAACCCAGTACAATTATAATATTTGAGGTTAATGAATAAAATATCTAGAATATATAAAATATGTGACTTTTATTAGAATACAATGTACAGTATTTTTTTATTATTTTAATTTATTTTTTTACCTAACTAATATGGCTTACCGATGTACCTGCGCAGAAGATACATTTTCAAAGCGTGGGAATCGCTATTGGTCGGCAGCTGTCGCCATGTTAGCGCGCGCCGTGCGGAGGGGCGTGACTTGCGAGTGAGACGGAACTGACAGCTGCAGTGTATTATGAACCTTATAGTAGTGATCTAAGGTTGATTGTAAGTTTTAAGCATTGTTTCGTTCATCTTCGGGGCCATACTTTATTTTCTGTGCGAACGAAGATTCACGACGCGCCATATAAGTTGGGTAATACTGTACGCAGAATAAATAGGTAATAGTTACAACCTATACCCTAATATCTATTCGTTACATCGTAAAGTGATTGCTAAATAATATAATTATCCAATTATAGTACTGTCTGGAATTACTTAACTACCTATGAAAGAAAAGACAAAACAATTAAACAATACCCATTTATTTTTAGGGTACCTACCCCTCAGAGTAAATAAATACCTAAAGGGGGCCAACGGCCCTATCCATCTGTCCGTCTGTCTGTCAGTGGGTTGTAGCTGTATCTCATAAACCGTAATAGTTGAAATTTTCACAAAATGTGTATTTCTGTTGCCGCTATAACAACAAATATTAAACATTAAAGAAACGGGACCCTACGTTTGAGAGTCCGACTCGCACTTGGCCGTATTCCCCTGTTTTCTTCCTGAATAATGCCTCTAGAGTCATCATTTTTTTTTCATATGATCAAGTTCTGCTTTGGACACGTCCCTGTTACTTCCTTTTTTTCAGCAACTAATTATTAAAGAAATCATGGCCCTCCAAAGTGATTAAAAGGACTACCAGACAAATTCGAAAAGATTTTAACTTAAAAGAAAGGACCTAGATAACCCCTTACTTAAAATTTTAATGTAAAAAATAATTGAATCGGCTCAGTTTTCGAGGAGGAAAATGGGGAAAACGAAAATTTTAAAATTATCGCGGTCCGCTGCATTGCTGCGGAGTTCGGAATGTTATCTCATATACCTAAACATCGAAATATTATTTGTAAATAATACCTATATCGATGTATTAGTACCTAGAATAAGTGCTGCGGCAGCATTGCTGTGGCAACACTAAGGAACGAAATTCAAAATCTGCCACATATCTGCCATCATTCTGCCATCAGCATCGGTATTTTAATAATTTTAAATATTTTGTGATTTTTTATAAATAAATGTCTAATACAAAAAAGTATCATGCCGCCAGCGATTATTGCGAGTCGCTTATAGAGCGACTGCGACTAGCTGAGGTAACGATTAATCCCACCCAAAGGTTAAAAGAATCATCTCAACGTTCATATTATGTGAGTTTTATGAGATCATATTATGTTCATATATGAGAGAGAAGACGAGGAGCATAGATGATTACGACAAAATAACTTCCCCAAGTGTGAATGATGTGGTTTAGTCTATGTCACGTGCTATAAAATAGTGTATGATAGGTAGGTACTCGTGATATAATGCCATTATTGCAAGCCATGCAATGCAGTTATAGACGTAAACTGTTAACCCCTTTGCACATTATAAGAATAATGTCTTGTCTTATCAGACATGTCTTATAAGACATTCAGTCGCTCTGGTTGTTATATGAGACCATACACATTACAAGAAATGTCTGATCAGACACGCCCATACATTTTATGTCTTGTGTTTGATAAGACACAAGAAATTTTCTTATAATATGCAAAGGCGCTTACACTGTCACACGTAAGTATCGTACGTAACATAGGTACCTACTATTTTAATAATGGAGCAGCAGTGAATGGTTTTTGTTGCCGTATTATGATGCCCATATCGACTCATGTCCCAATAAGAGAAGTTAGTAGGTAAGTTAAGTACCTACAGTAGGTACATAAGAACATGGATAAGTAGGCTGTCAAATTCAAATGTCGAGGATATAATGATTGCTCAGCTGTTACGTATATTTTTAGATGGGAAATGAATATACAGAAAAATTTAATCGTTTGATTATCAATCCACCCATGCAAGATGAGTTCGCTTATATTATCCTGATAATAATTATGTCTGCCTTAGCGGTGTGGTTAATCATTTGTTGCATCCAATCTGGTGTACCATTTTTGTTCCAAACACTGATGCACCTGCCTTCGTCCAATGGTTTTTCGTCACATAATGACACCACGGCAGAATTAATCGAAAACAATTTTATTAACAAATATTCAACACGTATTGGGTAAATAAACAAATAACAAAAAACTAGATTTGTTTCTATTGTTTTTTTTAATTTAAACCTACAGGAGAGTAGCCATCAAATTGCTTTTACGATATTTATCTAAGTATAGGAAGGAAGTTCAGAGTCAGGGGTAAGTGTACCTATCAAATATAATTTCCTTACTCTGAGATAGGAACTGACACAGCACCTCTCGCTACACATGGAACGATCATAATATATATCTCTTATACAATTCTTTTGTAAGGTAATCGTTTACTTAAGTATGTACCTACATGATTTCACCATTTACTAAAACATACCGCTTTTTGATTCATAAAATATCATTATAAGAAATGAAACGTAACTTTTGCCTCAAGTACCCTCGCAACACGTCTTACAATCTCAAGAAGCTCTGCAAACATGACACCAGAGATGAATATTAGACGGGAACTTGCAGAGTGACGTTGCTTTTTCGTTGTATTTTCATAAATTCGTGTATTTTAACTTTTATTTTATACGGTAGTAATAAAAAAGATAAAAATTCATCCATGTGCACCAGTCAAGTGAAATGAAATGAATTATGAGTAAAGTTTTACTAGAGCCTAGAACGGTCACCATTTTAATAAATCCTTCATATTCATTCATGGTAAACATTCATACATTCATTATTCATAGTAATTTTTAGTGCACTAACACCATCATAATATACTAGTTTATCACAAATTACAGACTATTCTTCTAAATAACCGTTAAGTAGGTACATAGCTTGGAGGCGGCAAACACAGGCGACCCCCTCTGCCAAAGTACATTGACCATATGGCCATATGCATTTATAAAAACTAGTTCGAACAACATCCGCTACCATTTGGTATCGTTCCATGTCGTAAGATTGTGCTCCGAAAAAAATGGTAAATTGTGCTGTTTACTCATGCAAAAGGCGATCTGCCACGTCAAATCTGCGAGAACATGGCGTTTCCTATCATTTGTGAGTATTATACCGAACCAATATGTTTGTATTTTAGTGTTATCTCGAAATAAAATAACATAAATTACGACAAGTAAACGACTGAAAATACGGTGGTACGATGGTAGCTAACACGTAGTACAAGGAGCGATTTGCGTAGTGCGGGGACATAGATTTGAGTGAATGATTGAGATCATAGAGTAATGAGTAGTACCTACTTCATGTGTACGTAGATACCCCTACTAATTAAAACAAATTATTTTTTTGTTCATATTAATATTAAAATAAATTACTTGTATAACAGATAAAAATAGACATAGAATAAAAAAATAGTCACAATTCGATTAATAGTTTCGGATATATGCGTCAACCTTAGATTAAGGATTAGGTAGATAGGCTGTCAGCGAATGGCGAAGAAGATAGCGATAATTCGACATAGTTACATATAATACAGCTACGTACAATTAATAGTGCCATACTTACACTTTTACCCCATTATGTGGGTAAACCAAGGATGTAAAAAAAAGTCGGATATATTCTCGCCAACAAAAAAACTGTGTCACTCAAGTCGGCCACCACGCTGTACGTACAAGCCGGCACGCACATGTTAGATATTTAGTTAAATCTGATAGTTAAATGCTTACTTAATAAATTCATTATTTGCAGTGGCAACACTACTGAACTAAATGTAACTTCCGGATGATTATTAATTGATATTAAGCTTGATGTTATTTTTAAATAATAATTCTGATATCAATTGGATTAAAATAATTGCAGAGTCATCAAGTGACTCCTAGGATAATTAATTGTTGATAAACATTTTTACTGTAAAGTAAAGAGATGTGAATTAACTCCTGATGATTAATATTTCTATTGAACAATTTAATTGCTTTGACGAATCATAATTATGATCATACCTATATTCGATAATAGTTATTTAAATAATTAACAACTAGTACTATAATTTTTATTGATAATGGTTTACTAAAGTTATTATTAAGAGTAGTGACATTTGTTGATAAAATGGTTGAGACTTTTAGTTGTTGAATAAAGTATTATAAAATGGGCGGGAAGGTCTGGGATTGTCCAGTCGTCGTTTGTATTTGGAAGTGATTACTTATAGTGGTAATAATTAAATCGTGATAATGTGAAATTACTGTTCGACGTCCGTCGATATAAAGATAAGTATATTTGTTATTCTCAACTGTAAAGATTGATAATTTTATAATAATGTGTGGTTTGTGTATTTGTTGTATACAGAGAATAACTCTGAATGTGTAGTGGCCGTACATAAGACCTTAATATTGAGTTTCTTACCGGTATCTTCTCAATATGGTCGGCCATCCGAACCGGTGGTAGTTTTGGAAGTAAATTCATAGTTTTGGCCATTGATATAATATTTGAATAAATACATTCTAAAGTCTGGCCTAAATGATTATTTATTATTCTGACCTAAACCCTTTAGTACTCAGATATAGTTAGGTATACCTGATTGGGAAATATGCTATATAATTAATTTAGTATTATCATCCTAACGTTTGAATTGTAAGTGTAATCTGATTCTTATTGTCTATTATCTGAACTGATTAATTTGTTGATAATTATATTAGAAATATAAAGGAGTAAAATCAGTGTAAATATTGAAGTTCAGATTAGAAATCTAAAGGTGAATAAATTAAATACATTGAAGTGTAGTCTTGTGATTTATTAATTAATTCCTACCCTAAATTGCAACTTCAACCTGTTTCTACATTCAGTAATGTAGATCTTTTATAAACTATAAACAAACTGTTTATATATAGCCAACTTGACACCTGATAGTAAATTGGTAGATATCTACTCTTTCCCAATGATGTTGAACCGCTTAACCTGACATCAGAAGTGGGATACGCTTAATCTGTGCCCTTATAAACTAACATTTTGACTTGTTTTTTCTAGACTGTCGAGTTTTGGATCTTGAAGTACATTGAACACTGGACCAGTTAAGATTGACGATAAGAGCCGCAAATCATGAAGCTGATTATTTGTACGACGACAGAACGTTGAATTCCCCTAGAAGCCTTAGACACCCTGTTTGAAAGAAGATCCATTGACGATAAGAGCAGCAAATGATGAAGCTGATTATTTAGTCTGGTAGGGCCTTGCAAAGGCTTTATATTTTTATTCTAAGATCTTTTATCTCTGTAAACTGATGTCCCAAAAGTTGACAAGATTCACAAAACAACTTAAGTGTGTTACGTGAAAACTTAATTGATTAGTATGTGCGGAACAAGGTTCAGTGTAGTTAAATTGTAAGAATGTTTCAAATACTTATTAGTAATTATACCGATATAGGCATAGATGTATTTTTGTCCATCCAGTTAAAAACCTTTACATATTTAACACAAAATTTTGAGGAACTTAGATTTTTGGTAGCCGCTGCGGGAAAGCTAATAGAACGTTCAAATAAATTTCATATAATGTAAAGAAAATGAAGAGGCTGACGAATTCTACCAACACACATACGGTGTAGAAATATTAAAAAAATAGCTGTTCCCCGTAGTTTCATCCACGTTCCCGGGATAAAAAGTGGCCTATAGTACTCTGTATACCTAAAGTGGCTTCCTATCAGTTTTTTAAATCAAGACTGGTATTTCCAGGGATTGTAAACAAACTACTGCTTTATTGTATAAATATGGATTGAATAACAAAAGCACATATAAATAATAACATTTTGTAGGATAACTTTAGATTTCACCAGAAATATTACAGTTTATAACAGGGAGCCGCAGAAAACTTAAAAAAAAAAAAAAACAAATATCTAGTTTAGAACTGTTCGAATTAAATTAATAATGGTGTTATGATGGGGATATAGGTATTTCAAAATTGGTAAATAATTGAGCAAATTTCTTGTTTAAAAATTGAAGACAAGTCCTTTTTTACTAGTGTATTTTTTTAAATATATTTTAATTATTTTTGTAAATTTTGGTGAGTTGTTATAAATTTAACTTAATTAAAAATGTCTTTGATAAAATTTCATTTCAATACATCCAGTACAAAGCTTATTGCGGATTTAGTGTTCTACCCTCCATATTAGTTTTATCATAGTACGGCATAATTCCTCGTCTCTATATAGCAATAAGGAAGGGAATGAAATAAATTTAGATATTTATTTCTACTAAGACTTACGACGACATTTTCGAATTAATATGGAATCGTATAATGTTCATTATTTTCGTGCGCTAACTAGAGAAAATCACTAACAGAGTCAAAAAGGATTCGGAATCCTAAGTGTTATATTTTATTATTTTTAATTCTGGAAATAATTAACATAGCTGTACATTTGAATTGCCTTGATTACCTGGTTTGAGCCAAAAAGGATTCGGAATCCTAAGTGTTATATTTTATTATTTTTAATTCTGGAAATAATTAACATGGCTGTATATTTGAATTGCCTTGATTACCTGGTTTGAGTCGACTGAATTTGAGGATCATGTATCCGAAGGGTTTATGAATCCCGTTACTAGCAAATCCTTTATGAAATTATATTTTTGTAAAAAAGATTACATAATAATTGAGCATAAATTATGAATAGCAAATAGATAAACATATTATTTTGTGAAATTTGGAATTGGTGAAACACTGTACGGGAAAATTTTAAATATTATTCTCACTGGCAAAACGTATCTAAGTAATTGTTACCCATAACATTTCTTCATAAAAAAATCATTTTTAGCGAGTTGGAAATGGATTTGACTTGTACATGTGCTAATTCCATATTTTTTTTTCGGAATTTTTAATAATTGAGAGTAGTTCCTGTTTGATGTTGGTGTAGTAGATTGAAACTAAATATTTGATTCACATAAAATAATTTGTTTGAAATATAAAAAAAAAAGTTTGACATGCGGAAGGTTTGTTGTACACAATGTTTTTCGTAAGCTAAAAATATTAAACATAGCGCCTCGGATTATATAATGTACTCTTTGCATAGAATTGTCAGTGTGGCCGAACGGTAATAATTCATTTTGGCGTAGAATTTGATAAATAAGTACATAAAATAAAAACTAAATGCACCATATCGTAGGAGTATTCTATAATGTATTTCTCAAAAATTATGGATGTGTTGTTACAACAGAATCTCTTTTAATTAATTTAAATTTAATCTTGAGAGATTATTTCAACAGCAGATTTAAGTTTTTATGACCTTTCATAAACACCTTATTATAATGGTACATTACTTGAAATTTTTGGGATAATTCAATATTGCCATGGATTTAAGTTTTCCTGTAATGAAAGTATTATTTAATAATGATGCCAATGATTATTTTTTCCGAATATTAATCCTGTTCTATTAGTTCATTGAAAAATAATTTGATAGATTGTTTGCCACTGAAGTGTTGATAGATTGTGTTTTGGCACTGAAGAGTGTTGATAGATTGTTTTGGTACTGAAGAGTGTGGCATAAACTGCTGAAGTCTCCTGCTTTTTCTAGTCTTGACTCATGCGCAGCAGGTGGGGGGCTAGAAGCTACAAAGCGATAGGCCGTTGTTACTTTGTCTTGTAAAATGTGAATTGCAAGTCTGTAGCAATGCAATTAAAAAAAATATATATGATAAGTGAACTGCTGAAGTCTCTTGCTTTATTCTAAGTCTCTCATGTGCAGCAGGTGTGGGGCTAGAATATATTGTCGACAAAGCAACAGGCCGTTGTTACTTTGTTTTGTATAAATATGAATTACAAGAACGGTGGCAATGAACAAATGTTAACTATTTTTATTAACTTTTTGGAAATGGAAATATTCTTTACTAAAATGAGATGATATTGAATGGAAATGGTATGGGATCGAACATAGAATATAAACTGTCTTTATTTTTAAGAATGGGTGTTCCTTAAGCTATGCTGAGCTTTTGGTTGTGCGACTATGCTTGTGGCAAGGAGACTATTTAAATTTAATTAATCATATTTTTAAATGTATAAGTTTCTATAGTGGTGACTGTAGCTATGGCACCGATGTATGACCTGTGGCGATATCTGTTGTTGTCTGTGGTTGTGCCCATGGCTGGAACTAAGTAATTATGATGTACTGTTTTTCGCCTGGGGTTCGCTCACGCAGAATTAATTAAATTTCATTGGTCAACCGATTTCGATGAAGTGATAATTTAAATTTAATTATCTTGTAGATTCAAATGAGGTTTGTCAAGCATCTACTTTCAGTTAAAAAAAAAACATCCATATAAGTCCTCCAACTATTTAAACATTTGTAAAAAAACCTTGCCTTGTCAAGCGGCGTGAAATTTTGAATATTTCTTATTTACTGAAAATAGAATCAAAATCAGTAGATTGCTCTGAATTGATGGTGGAAATGGATTTGAACACTCCCTCTAGATCGTATCAGAACTTTCCAATACTTAATGTCCATACACTTGTCAATTCTAATTAAGGACACGATACCGACAACTTTATCACTTTTATTGGGCAACACGATTTTGACCTTTTCTGCACAAGCGGTATATCGGCGAGGCGAATACTTTTTCGAATAATACGGATTGTTATTCGGAAAAGTGTGTTGTGAATTGTATTTCTGTATTATTTGCCATTAAATAATCTAGTGTTGTATTTATATGTTAAGAATGTTATTGATAATTTCCATATAGTGTTAAACGTGTTACATAAATGGCCACAGATATGGTTCTTATACTGGCATATATCCGCGAAGACCTGTTATTGGCTTCCTGATAACTATTGATATTTTAAGTTTGTTATTGTATAGCTATTGGTTTTCCCACAATGAATAAGTGACTATGAAAATTTGTTCAGTAGTTTTCAAGCTTTTGTTCTAAGGGACTGCCGTAAGAACGACGGCAATTTTCATAACCTTATTTGTTTTCTGATCAGTTTTTTTGGTAAATATATTTTAATGTACAAACATACTGGTTCTACAGTTTTATCATATATTTAGATAATTTGTATGTTTAGATATTTTGTTTCTATGATTGTGCCGATGGCAGTACCTTCGACTATACTCGTTGCTATACCTGTAGTTGTATCTGTAATTATACCGTGGCCTTGTTGTACTGCTGGTTGTATTTAAGCCTATGGCTAGACCTGTGGGTTTCCTTGTGGTTGTGCCTGGACGCTAGGAATATAACGGGTGTCAATAATAAATGTGATGTTAGTACTTCGAGGACGAAGTACATGTCAGTCTGGCCGTGTTAGATATTTAGTTAAATCTGATAGTTAAATGCTTACTTAATAAATTCATTATTTGCAGTGGCAACACTACTGAACTAAATGTAACTTCCGGATGATTATTAATTGATATTAAGCTTGATGTTATTTTTAAATAATAATTCTGATATCAATTGGATTAAAATAATTGCAGAGTCATCAAGTGACTCCTAGGATAATTAATTGTTGATAAACATTTTTACTGTAAAGTAAAGAGATGTGAATTAACTCCTGATGATTAATATTTCTATTGAACAATTTAATTGCTTTGACGAATCATAATTATGATCATACCTATATTCGATAATAGTTATTTAAATAATTAACAACTAGTACTATAATTTTTATTGATAATGGTTTACTAAAGTTATTATTAAGAGTAGTGACATTTGTTGATAAAATGGTTGAGACTTTTAGTTGTTGAATAAAGTATTATAAAATGGGCGGGAAGGTCTGGGATTGTCCAGTCGTCGTTTGTATTTGGAAGTGATTACTTATAGTGGTAATAATTAAATCGTGATAATGTGAAATTACTGTTCGACGTCCGTCGATATAAAGATAAGTATATTTGTTATTCTCAACTGTAAAGATTGATAATTTTATAATAATGTGTGGTTTGTGTATTTGTTGTATACAGAGAATAACTCTGAATGTGTAGTGGCCGTACATAAGACCTTAATATTGAGTTTCTTACCGGTATCTTCTCAATATGGTCGGCCATCCGAACCGGTGGTAGTTTTGGAAGTAAATTCATAGTTTTGGCCATTGATATAATATTTGAATAAATACATTCTAAAGTCTGGCCTAAATGATTATTTATTATTCTGACCTAAACCCTTTAGTACTCAGATATAGTTAGGTATACCTGATTGGGAAATATGCTATATAATTAATTTAGTATTATCATCCTAACGTTTGAATTGTAAGTGTAATCTGATTCTTATTGTCTATTATCTGAACTGATTAATTTGTTGATAATTATATTAGAAATATAAAGGAGTAAAATCAGTGTAAATATTGAAGTTCAGATTAGAAATCTAAAGGTGAATAAATTAAATACATTGAAGTGTAGTCTTGTGATTTATTAATTAATTCCTACCCTAAATTGCAACTTCAACCTGTTTCTACATTCAGTAATGTAGATCTTTTATAAACTATAAACAAACTGTTTATATATAGCCAACTTGACACCTGATAGTAAATTGGTAGATATCTACTCTTTCCCAATGATGTTGAACCGCTTAACCTGACACACACATTAGTTGAGCACGGGTAATCGACTCTGTGTAAACGGCGACAGAGTCTAGTTTCCAGCGGAATGGCCAATATGTGTGCGTGAAAGGTGGCCGACTCCATAGACACAGTTTTTCGTTAGCGAGAATATGTCTTCCGTAGTCTTTAGGGTAAACTGGTATTGGGTATTTTGGTTTTACTACGAGTCGTAATTTTATCAATGGTGTGGCAGGTGATATTGTTATAACTTTATAGAAGTCATAATAAAACACGGGAATGATGAAGTATAGTTTAATTAAGACCTAATTATACAAAATAAAAAGGTACGTACAGGCTAGAAGATTTTTTTGTATGAGTTGTGACTTATCACGTTTTGACCGCAACCTCCTCTTTTATTGATTGTATATACTGTACTGATAGGTGATGTATTCTGAAGACACATTAATACCTAATTATCCTTTGCTTCCATATAAACTCGCAAAGGACAATGGCGAAATTGGCCCTAGCTGCGTATAACGACATAATATATATCAAAAAATTGCTTTATTAAAGTTAAATTAAATAACATAATTCAATATTTTCCAGGACTAGCAGTATGTCTAGAAAATAGAAATATACATTTATATATTTTAGGCTGTTAGTTAAGCTGATTGTGATTTGGAACGCACCCACAATGTCGTTCCATATGTTCCTCTGAACGGTATTTATCTCCACATTGTTTTTTTTAATATTTGAAACATTTCTGTTAGTCATAATAATGATAAATAATTTTATTTTTAACAGAGTTTAGTTGAAAATGTCATTGTATTTATTAATACAAACTCTCTATGAGAAAAAAAAAAACTTTTTAACACTCATGATGACATATTTTTTTACGTCAAATGAAACGCGTACGTAGTCTATGGTCAGCGAGCCCTTTGAGTGAAGTTGATTGATCGACTTTTTGGCGGGAAATTATAATATAACTCGACACTCGCAGAAATATGTCCTAATTTGGATTTGATTGCCAAACTTAGAACTAATAAGAAGTTGATTGATTTGTCTGACATTGTGTGACTGTCACACAATTCGAAAGGTACTTTCTTTTTGTGCGCGTTCCTACGGTTTTTGGTTGACTCCTGACTACACCACGACCCTTTGCTTTTCTACGGATACCTATTTATTTTCTACACGTGACTACGGCATTTGAATGGACCTTAGATAATCGACAATTGGCTGTGTTATTTGGATTTGCATGAACGCAATATAAATCCACTGGCAGAATTCTTAGACAATATTGTCATTGGATTTTATTTTGATGAATAAAAACCTAAATAAAAATGACCTTGTTTTATTGAAAGCCTATGCATGTCCCGATACTTCAAAGTACCTACTACCTACCAGTAGAATATACCTACCTGGGTAAGTACCTATACTAGAAACAATTGTTAGGTACTTAAATAACATATTTATTCAGCATCTATCTGTCTCTATCTATTGTCTACAAAACTAGTGTAAAATCATAATTAATCGCTTGGCTCGCGGTTAAAAATATAACTGACATCAATTGTTATAATAGTAGGCGCGTCCCTCGCGAGAGCCAACGGGTAGGTCTAAATGGACTTCATCCACATTTTTAAAATGTACTTATAATAGGTATATCGAACGTTACTCATTTGATACGTCAAAATCGGCATAACCTATAAAACCTTTTAACTCAAATTAAAAAAAACTGCAGCTTTTTGTCAAAATATTTTTTAGAAATAGCATAACCGTTTATTAATCTACAGGAATTCAATAGTGGTTGTCATATACGTTACAAAAAAATTTAGGTCCAAGCATGTATGGAAATTCGCCATTCTCCTTTTCACATTTAGAGAGTAACTCTAAATGTGAAAATTGAATGGTTGAGCCATGCGGATCTGAAAGAGAAAAAATATATTTCATGATACATGCATGACTCATGCAAAAAAATATTTGATTAATCAACATTTTGACATGACATAATCGTCGTTATTTGTAAATTATTATTTCCGCGTCAGGCGAATTCAAAACAATTACTTTTTATGTATCAAACTTACCTATAAATATAACTATGAATGGTTCTTTATGAAAACTACAAAAAATAAAACACGCTATTTAAAGTGGTAAAATTTATAAAATGTTGGTATCCCCATCAACTTATAATCCGACTATTTACGAATGACACATAGTACCATAGTTAACCACCTCACAATAACAAACCTCACACTTTGGTCGGTTAGCACTAAAAACAAATTTTGTTGATCATCGTATTTCGACGAAATTATCTATTAAATTTGCATGATATTGAGAGAAAATACACTTGAGTATAGTAATCCTTTGATTTCCTTACTGTATCAGTAAAAAAAATCTACATACCGATGAAAGGTTATGTTTGGTTAATTTCGTTCACTACGGCTTTTACAGTCAATTACACAACAATTCACCATCACTGCACACTAAACAATATATTTGAGAATATAAAAAAGTCACAAATAACATTCAATTAGCACATTTCACAGCTCTCATCAACAAATATCTTTTGCAACCAGAAACTTGCTTGCCATCAACGAGTTCAACGCATGTTCAACGACACCGATTTTGACACTGATGTCAAGAATAGAAACCTATACGCGAGATAGGGACAAAAAAATATGCTCAGTCCTGCTCTCACATACACGTTTTGCCATATACATATCTCGTTTTCGTAATTATTATTATTTTAGTGACCAATCTACCTAATCCTTAATCTAAGGCGTCAACAAACATACACCTACAAAATGTTGTATATTTGTGTATAAAGCCCTAAAAGATTATCAAATGTGACCCTTTAATTTTATTTCATTTTTATTATTTGTGGTTATAGCGGCAATAGAAATACACATTCTGTGAAAATGTCAACGGTGTACCTATAACGGTTCATGAGACACAGTCCACTGACAGACAGACAGACTGACGGACGGACCGTACAATTTGGTAGAATAGGTATTGTTATATGAAACACGTGCTCTTCTGCTGATTTAACTTTTTCATTTAGTCATTTTTAGTTTTTAGAAGTATAAACTGGAATATTTGTTGGTAATTAATAATTTTGTTGTAATTATTTAAAGATTTCGTTGCAAGCATTTATTGACTTAATTTTAGTTAAAACTAATATATTTTTAACCGACTTCAAAAAAAGGCGGAGGTTCTCAATTCGCTTGTATTTTTTTTTATGTTTGTTACTTCATAACTTCGTCATTTAAACCGATTTGGAAAATTCTTCTTTTGTTTGGAAGGGTACATTTCCCGTTTGGTCTCATTGTCATTAGTGGGGCGATTACGATCGCATTGAAATCGGTTCAATATAGCGGTTTTCTGATAACTTTTTCACGTTCTGATAACTGCAAATACAAACAGTGGTTTATTAGAAATGGAACCATTTCCGATTTTGTAATATTTCTACTGATTCAGAGGTTATTTCAATCTGAATTTCATTGAAATAAAGTTACATAATCGCCCTACAGATCGGGATTTGATTGCTTCTTAGTGTACTATGAAGTCCGTTTAAGTTTTTTATATAAATAAATAAAATAAAAAAATAAAAAAGCCTTATATTTCTTGTTAATAATTACAATTTTTTTTTTTTTTTTACAAAAGTGTTTGCTTACTTATTTACTATACTAATATACTATATAAAAAAATATACTTATTTATTACGTTTTATTCACTTAACTATTAAACATATTATTATTTATTAAGCAAAAATTTTTAAACTAGGCTAACAAGAACCCCTCGTTAGTCGAAGGTGAAGGCCTCCTCTAGAGATTTCCAGCTGTCCCGATTGTTTGCTGTGTTCATCCACTGTTCACCAGCCACTTGAATTATGTCGTCTGTCCACCGGGCGATCGGTCTGCCTCTCTTTCTTGTACCCGATGGACCATTCCAGGTTGTCAATCTGTGTGTCCATCGATTGTCTGTTCCCCGAGCAATATGACCAGCCCAGCGCCACTTTAGTCTCTTGCAATGACGTACAGCATCAGTAACATTTGTCTTTGCTCTTATAGTATTATGAGATATTTTATGTATTCTTTTAATATTTAATATACTTCTTTCCATACCTCTTTGACAGGATCTAATTTTGGTTTTAATCCGATTTGTAAACTTCCAAGTTTGGCTAGCGTAGGATAATGATGGAAGGATACAGGTGTCCATCACCTTCTGTTTAATTTTGACTGACATTTCACTTTTCATAATATCTTTTATGCTCCAGAACTTTTTCCAAGCGTTTGTTATTCTTTTTTCTATTTCTTGTTCGTTTCTCAGATTTGTAAATGAGATTTGTTTTCCCAAATAGATAAAAGTGTCCACATATTCTAAAATTTCATTATCCAGATATATAGCTTTTTTGATATTGTTCGTCATAGCTTTTGTTTTGCTGCGGTTTATTTCCAGGCCAACCTGTTTACTTACTGTGTGGAGGGCGTCAAGCATGGACTGTAACTCTGTTGTATTTTCTGAAAGCAAAACGATATCGTCGGCAAATCTTAGATGACTTATATAATGATCATTTATTTTTAGACCAACTCTTTCCCAGTTGAGTTTCTCAATGAGCCATTGTAACACTGCAATAAAAATTGTTGGAGATATAGGATCTCCCTGTCTCACTCCCCTTCTGACAGGTATAGACGGTCCAGTCGTTTCCAGTCTAATTCTACTGTTACAATTTCGGTATAGGTGTTTTAGAACCTTGATATAGTCAGTTTCAATATTTTGCGATTGTAGAGATTCCCATATTGAGTGATGGTACAGAGAGTCGAAAGCTTTTTGATAATCAATAAAGAGAAGGTAGAGTAGTCTTTGAAACTCTTGATATTTTTCTATGAGCATTTCGATAGAGTGGATGTGATCCACGGTAGAAAAACCTCTTCTAAATCCTGCTTGCTCTATGGGTTGATGCTTTTCGATAGTATTTCTGACTCTAGTTTCTAGGATTGATGAAAATAATTTATATATTGAAGACATCAAGCTTATTGGTCGGTAATTACTTATATTGTTAGGGTCTCCCTTTTTATATAATAAAATTATGTCTGACTCAGTCCATTGTTTTGGTGTGGTTGCTGTTTTTAATACCAGATTAAAGAGTTGTGCTAAGGGGCTCACTATTGAGGGACATGCTAATTTCAGGGCTTCATTAGTTATATTATCGGGTCCCGGGGATTTTTCTGACTTTAATTTAGCGATTCCTCTCCTTACTTCCGGTTCATCTATGTCTTGTATTTCAGAAGGTGTCTCTTTTGTTAAAATTAAGGTTGGTTCCTGGTTCTCAGACTTGTATAAGTTTCTATAGAAATTAGTTGCAACTTCAAGTATTTCGTTTCTATTGCAGGTTGTTTTGTTTGAAGTTTTAAGTCCTTCAATCCAATTTTTATGTGACGTTTGTGAAGTTTTTTATATAACAGTTTTCAATTATTGTTGTTGTAATACTTGTTTGCCATCAAAGTGGTATGTAATTACTACTCCAAGACATTACATACACTACTCCTACCATATTCATGTAAATAAATTTATTTTATTTTCATTTATTTCATTAACAAAAGTTTTTTTTTTCTAATAAGTATATGTTGTGTACCGCTGTTGGTTTTCTTAATAAATAAATATTTGGAGATTTTTGTATTTTTCTTGATTGATAAGTGTAGTGTAGACTCCATCCAGTTTACCATTGAGTAATCATAGTCCACTGCAGTAGCTCGTATCGAATTTACATGCACTATAATTTGTCCAAGGTATTGAGATGGTTTCCTTTTGACACCACACCCGTAGCTCATATCAATAAGCCAGGCAGTAATACTTACATATTAGTCCATATTTTCAAAACTACTGAACTGATTTTAATGAAACTTGCACTGTTCCCTAAGTTGAAGTCACAATCCGATAAACAGTTTCAGAGAAATGCGTGGTCTAAACCTCTGAACCGATCGCGATTTAATTTGGCAAGCAGATAGCTTATGGTGTGGAGAAGTACATATGCTACTTTTTACACCGGGAATGAGAGTGAGAGCTACGGTTTCACCCGCGTTCCTGGGATAACGTTTATAACAATCAGGGATAATGTAGCTTCCTAGTATTGAAAATCCGACTGCTAGTTCCAGAGATAGCGCGTTTAAACAAACAAAAAATAATAATAAGAATTGGCGCTTGCGTACTCCAAGCTATATACTCAAAGTAAATAACAGTGTCACAAATGGACTAATAATATAACTTGACACTAGCAAAAATAACTCCCAAAAAGGATTTGGTTGCCATACTACAAAACTAAGAAGAAGAAACTTGATGCAATGGACGTAATATACAAACAGGATTGAACTCTCCAAAAATTTTATCATACAAAAATAAACCATAAGTCATGGACATTAGGGTTTACTTTTGTTAGTTATCTTAGCCGAGGCAAAACGAGCCGAGAGAGATAGCCCGAACCGAGGCCGTTTGTCCCTTTTCCTCAATTGCCAAAAGATAAAAATGTTAAAGATGGTAGAAAATATTTCACCACAACAAGTAAAATATATTACGTATAAATATTTTTTTGCTATTAAACTAGTTTTAAATCATTTTATTTTGTAGGTTTACATCTGTACATAATAATAAATAATTGTATTTAAGTAAAATAATCAAAATAATATGATTGTTTGGTAGCTATCATAAAATTATTCTGGTAGCACTGAAATCTGACATCAATGGTGTCATGGCGACATGGCGACTTTTTCTGTTGTTTTGTGAAAACGCATAACGCATTTTAAGTTTTACCTACGGTTTTTTATACTTTTTATCGTGAAAATGGTGAAAAAATTTTGCTTTTGATTGTAAATTTAAATTAAAAGATTGTGAAAAATTGACTTGTAAAAGTGAATCATATGCTGGTTGTGGGATTTCATTTCACAAGTAAGGAATAACGATGATTTTATTTACTAACAATGGTGAGTCATAAGTAGTTTGACCATGGTTTATTAAAAAAAATTGTAGACGGAAGACACTAAAGTTATTGTAATTCTGTTTAAAACTAAATATAATTCGTATAATGTTTATTGTGTGGTGTAATGTGTACCTATTGTACAAATTATTTGTACCTATGTATAGCATAATTGAAATAGCATTATTTTTATGTTTGTTACAGCTTTCCATCGAAAGAAGAAATAAAGCAAAAATACAATTTTGATGCGATTAAAACGAATGTTTTCTACAAGATTGAAACATCTGATTAATCCACCGCATCCTTTCCAATGCATAACAGATGAAGAACCGCACGAACTGCAACTAGTAAAAGCATTGGCTAATAATTCGTACCTATTCACCATGCGAAATGTTCCATTCAGAAACTTAGGCAGTGAGATTGCTAAAGCAGAAACTAAATAAAACGATTTTGTTTAGCCGTGTTTAAGTTTAATAAATACCTACTTTGTCAAGCACATTGAGTTTTATTTCCCTTTGCTTTATTTTAATTCCCAAATAACAGCTCTGTAGAGCAAACTGAAAAAAGAGCAAGGGGAAAAGCCATGGTCCCGGAACGAAATTCTGCATGCACCCTTGCCTATTCATACGTAATATTTGATGATTCGACACAGAACGTAACTCAAAAATTAATCATAACTTTTCTCAAAAACATGGGTATACACGGCTACACATCAAGCTATACATTTCCAGTATAAGCTGATCTCGCATTGTCTAGGATTTCCGTACAATGAGAGGTCAGCTAATATTGGAAATTTATATCTTGATTAACCGTGCGTACACGATTCAACACCCACATAGAACATAACAATGTTCAGTTTCAAATAATGGGTTTTCGTGAAAAAGTATCTCGATATCTATAGTTTTTCATTATGGTTTTATCTCTTCTTTTTTCCATAAATTATTATTTCACTATTTTAAGTAACATAATGTTAATATTTTTGTAATACAAACAATAATTTGAAATCACCTAGTGTCAAAACGCTACAAACAGACAAAATTGGAGGAACTTTGCAATGCAGCGGTTGTGCGCGAAGGGGACTAACCATGACCACGACCACTCTGCCAAGAGTGCACGACTAGGAAGAAGAAGTGTCAACCGGACACAAATTATCTCTCAAATCCAACTTTCCTGTTTGTTATAAAAATGTTTGGTCACCCTATTCGAATAGCCTCGGTATGCGTTATCTCTCTCTGCTCGCGTTTTTGGCCCAAGAGCTCAATCCTGTTTGTATATTACATTACATCCATGCTTGATGCACGCAAGGACTTAGTAGCTTTTTTTGGCAGTCGCAGACAAACCAGCATTGCCAGACATTTGACAACTACCGTAATTAAGGTGCGAGTCATCAAATAAAACCTTTAATTTAAATTATAAGTTTATGACGAAATCTCTCGTATTACACGTGTATTACACTTATAAATTAAACTTTTATAAAATCAAAACAAACTTTAGTTAGTTAACATCTACATATGGATTTAACTGAAAACAAATTCAATACAGCCATTGTAATGTAAACGGTAATTTAGGGGAAAATTTTAAGGTAATTCTGGCGTACGTTGTGGCAACACTGCCTGTCAGAAAATATGTAACGCGTTTCTTTGCGATTTATATTTGTTGATTGTTGAAGACGCGAATAATTATGAACGCTAAGATTAAAACATTGTTTTAGTGAATGATTTTTACTTTTAAACCATTCGTCAAAAAATATACGTATATTTAAAAGGCAAGCATGCCTTCCATCGACGTGATGGTCCCTCCGGGGCAAGCCATGGACATGCCAGCAGAGGAACCACTTCCGCCGCCACCACCAGTTATTGGCATTATATATCCACCACCCGAAGTTAGGAGTATCCTTTTATATCAATGGTAGTATGAATGTTATTATATTTGATCAAAAACATTTATGATTTGAGATATGACCAGTTTGATGATTGCAGTTTTCTTTGCTCAAAGGAAAAGATGTTACTGAAAATGTAGACCAATTAATAGGTAGTAAGTATGAGGAGCTTAGGTGACTCCGATATCCTAACCTAGAAATAAGCACAAACTTGCTGTAGCTTTAACTCGGCTCAGTAAAGCCCTAAACTCTTTCAAGGGGCAATGTATACGCTTCTATAATAAAGTACCCAAAGAAATCCAAGAGCTACCTATACATAGATTCAAAAAGATAGTAAAACAGAAGTTATGCATGAAAGGGTTCTACATATAAAGTTTCTGATTTTGTAGATGACAAGAATGCATTTGAATGAATTGATCGCTTCGCAGGCTATTGTTATATATATTTTGTAATTGTAATACTTCTAAGTAGTACATATTTAAAAATAAAAGACTTTCTGAGTTTCTTGCCAGTCTTCTCAGTTCAAGTTGTATTTGGAACTGGTGTAGAGCCATTTGTTAACGTTCATAAGTGCCTTATCAGGGCCTAAATTGAATAAATGCTTTTTGAATTTTTGAATTGAATTTAACCTAAGTTGTGAAGATGGCCAAAAACTTTGTCATATTTTGCAATGACTTTGCAAATGAGTAATATGTCCGATACTTTATATTCTGTAGGTTATATGATCCCCAAGTAAGCTTAGCTTTTATTTGAATACCTCTCACATACTTGCATGGCAAAGCTTACTATTTGTTATACTTGACATCCATACTATCCCAATACAGGCACAGTCCCATACCTGTATGAGAAGGCTCAAAGTCAAAGCCATTTATACCTTTTTTCATTTCAATTAAACTACTTATAGCATCTGCTATATTGCTTAAAAACTGCCATCACTCATACTCAAATGTGTGTCCTTGAAAAAATAACTCCATTGTGGTGCTGTAGTCAGAGTTTCAAACCTCACCCACATTTCTATTCTTCAATTTTATTTGATTTATCTGTTAGAAGAAGAACAGAATCAATTAAAGGGTGATAAACGGCAGCAAAAAATGGCTATGTTTTCCAAAAAGCTATTATTTTATTGAGCTTATAATATGTGCATAAATAAAAGTACAGCAAATTAACACTGTAACTAATTGTAGGCAAACCACATTGAAAGGAAACAAACATCATTAAAACGATGACATAACCTATAAAAGGTAAGTAAATTCAGAACAATATATATCATAATATATAATATAATAATATATATCATTTATATAATAATTTATTTGATTCATTCAACTAAATATTCCAGACAATATTTCTTTAACCACCCACTCTAGACATTGTCGACAAGACAGCCAGCTTCGTTGCTCGAAATGGGCCCGAGTTTGAGGCCCGTATCAGACAGAATGAGCTTGGAAACCCCAAGTTCAACTTTCTCAACTCTGGAGACCCATACCATGCGTACTACCAACATAAAGTCAAGGAGATCAGGGAAGGGAAAGGTAAATAGTCATTTTATTACTTTTGTCGCTTTGTAAAATAATGATAGTAGTAGTTAAGGGTGCAAAACTACATTCTAAAACACATATCAAATGCACCGTAGTTTATCAGAACAACAGAGGTCCATAACATTCTTAACATGTCAATGGTGAACATGGTGCCAAATACAAATGCCGATTTCGAAAGTGCCCAAACCAACTTGCGGGATGGCTTACCATCCCTGAAAGTATATTTCAGCTTAATAAGCGACGGATATATTTGTCAAACTTGTAAAAGTTTTTAACAGTTTTTGCAAAGATATTTTTTTTTTTTTTTTTGTTTTTGTGTTGTATCTGCAATCAGTTTTTGTTAACTATAAGCAGATGAGATCTAATAAGATGGCGTGAGGAGAGCGTCCCCCAGCGGAGACAAGCACTCTTTTGTTTCGCTACACCCGATCTTCCAGCATCAGGGTGTCGTGACGTTTTAGGCGTCTAACATAGCTTGGCTTTATCAGCCCGGCTGCTAGCACATTTGGATGGCCACCCAACCTATGCATGTAGGTTGCGACTGTGTGGCGGATTTCCTCCTTGGCAGTACTCATTTTCAGCTGTTTGTGGATTTCCGCATTAGTGACGAACCAAGGAACGTTCGATATTGTTCTGAGTATTATATTTTGCATTCGCTGCAATACACTAATGTTCGATTCGCTTGCGCAACCCCAGAGTTGTATTCCATACATCCATACAGGTTTAAGGACTGTTTTGTAGATCAGCAGTTTATTGTCTGTAGATAGTCTTGAGTTTCGGCCTAGTAACCATAAAAGGTTTCTGTATCTGATGTTTAATTCCTCTCTTTTGGTCTTAGTGTGGTGCTTCCATGTTAGGCGACGGTCCAGATGTAATCCAAGATATTTGACGCTGTTACTATGCGGTAGGATGTTATCATCTAGTCTCACTGGTGGGCAGTTTCCTTGTCTTAGAGTAAATGTAACATGAACTGACTTCGAGGCGCTAGCTTGGATTTTCCACTTTTGAAGCCAGGCTGTTATTTTATCAAGTTGTATTTGTAGTTTTTCCGATGCAACTTTCGGATCTTTATTGCTGACAAGGATAGCAGTGTCGTCTGCGAATGTTGCCGTTGTGACACCAGTTGTTTCAGGCAGATCCGCCGTATATAGAGTATACAATACTGGACCGAGGACTGAACCTTGTGGGATTCCTGCTCTTATGTTATGAAATGTAGAAGTTGCCTCGGATTCCTTAACTTGGAACAATCTTTCTGAGAGGTATGATTTCATCAGTAGAAACATACTATGTGGCAGGTTTGTTCTAATCTTATAGAGTAGTCCCTTGTGCCATACTTTGTCAAATGCCTGCTGGATGTCTAGGAAGGCCGATGAGCAATAGTCTTTTTCCTCCAGTGTTTTCCTTATTCTATCACATACTCTGTGGACCTGTTCTACTGTAGAATGTGCGGGTCTAAAGCCAAATTGGTGGTCTGGTATTATTCTATTTAGTATGAGTGTAGGCAGAATCCTTCTCAATAGTATTTTTTCAAACAACTTGGATAATATTGGAAGCAGACTGATTGGCCTGTAGGATGTCACTTCATTGAGGGGTTTCCCACTTTTGTGTGTCATAATTATTTGCGATACTTTCCAGAGATCAGGGAAGCGCTGTACTCTGAGAATACCATTAAATAGCGTTGTAAGAAATACAATCGCTCTTTTCGGAAGTTCTTTCAGTATCTCCTTTGTTATTAGGTCGAAACCTGGCGCTTTCTTATCTTTGAGATGTTTTATCAATGCTGTAACTTCTTGGACTGTTACCGGTTTGGGTGGTAGATCCATCTGGAGATCTTGGTCCAGTGTAGTATCAAGTGTTTCCTCGAAGTTGCTCGATATGTCATTCGGGGCAAAAACATTGCAGAGATGTTCAGCGAATGTGTTTGCTTTTTCTTGATTAGTTCTAGCCCAAGTATTCATACTCTGCCTTATTGGAGGCTTAGCTTCTTGTGGTCTATTGTACGCAGCAGTGAACTTCCACAGAGAGTAGTTTGTAGCAGGAGTAGCAGTTAGAGACTCTAATTTTGATTGAAGTGTTATATTGTTCTGCTCTCGTATGAGGACCTTTAGTTCTATGATAGCTTTGTTAAGTGCAGTTTTGTCAGCTCTCAGTCTACTTAGATGCCAGATGCGACGCAGTCTACGTTTCTCAAGTATTTTATTTTTGATTTTCAGTGGTTGATTAATCGTCAATGTTTTAGGCTGTAGGATGGGTGTATTTTTCCAGCAACCTACCTGGATCAGAGTTGTAATGTATTTTGTTGCGCTTTCTATATCATCCGAATTTTTTAGTGCCATTGTTAGATTTATGTTTTCTTCAATGTACTCCCGGAATGAGTCCCAGTCAGTATGTTTGTTATATAACATATTTGGCTTCTCATATGTTATTAGCGTTGTACTAATAGTCAAGAGCACTGGTGTATGATCGGACGAGCCTGATCTGGACGATATTTGTCAAACTTGTAAAAGTTTTTAACAGTTTTTGCAAAGATATAGACATTGTTTTTGTTTTCTGCTAAATACTTTTTAGGTCATTCGACTTGTGTAATGTGCAGTGGACATCATTAGACAGATGATTATGATCACCTTTTAGTTTTAAATGCAATAAAACCAACTGCAACTACAAACCAAAGTAATTGTATGAACAGGAAGTTTCTAGTTGTTTGCACAAGGCATTTCAAGTGTCTACATCTGTCGACTGCCAAAGACAGTTTAGAATTGTCGAGATCTAAAAGGCCCATTTTGACTAGAGGGCGTCTCTACTTCGCGCACTATGCTTTTTGACACATGATATATATGTGGTGTCAAAACGGGCCTATCAGATCTTGCAGACTTTAGGTACATGTTTCAGTGAGTAGTGTAGATTCATGTGAATTTTCCTTATTTCCCTAGGGCCTGACTCCCAAGCCCTGGTACCACTCGGGCCAGCACTAGCACGTCCTGGTCTCGCTCCAGCCACAGCACTGCGACAACAGGAGCTCCTCAAAGCCGCAGTACCGGCCGAGCCACCACCACCGCGTGACCCACCCCCAGATTTCGAATTCATCGCTGACCCACCATCCATATCAGCTTTAGAGCTCGACATAGTGAAGTTGACAGCGCAATTCGTCGCTCGAAATGGACGTCAGTTTCTGACTGATCTGATGAAGAAGGAGGAAAGGAATCATCAGTTTGATTTTCTACGTCCCCAACATTCGTTGTTCCAATACTTCACTCGCTTGCTTGAGCAGTATACAAAAGTGCTGCTGCCACCGAAGGAATTGGTTTCGAAGTTGGGTGCAGAGGTACGTAGCGGGGTTTTGGAGCAAGCTCGGAGCCGTGCAGCCTGGCACTCGCATCAGGCGCGTCGCAAAGCTGCTGACGAAGCCAAAATTGAGAAGGAGAGACTCGCTTACGCATCTATCGATTGGCATGACTTTGTAGTGGTGGAAACTGTGGACTACCCAGCCGGGGAGCCAGGGGACTTCCCTCCGCCGACGACACCGCTTGAAGTGGGCGCTAGAGTACTCGCTCAGGAGAGGGGTGAAGATATAACACACGGTCAGAATGAGGATGATGACACGGAGATGCAGCTTGAATCCGAGTCGGAGTCAGAGTCTGATGACGATCTGGCTGAGATGGAGGATAGGACACAACAGCAACAGCGGCCGGATGACAATCGCGTGCAGGTAAAATAGTTTTGATTATAAAATCATGCATTGGAATATTTTAATTTAACAACTTTCTTAGGCTCCTAATTAAGACCAAACTACCTGTAGCTTGGTATTTTAAAATAACATCCATAATGTCCAATATTTATGTTCATATTATTACGGGACTACAAGCTTGCTACAGTAGTACCCAATTAATATGGTTTACCGATATACCTGCGCAGAAGATACATTTTCAAAGCGCGGGAAACCGCTATTGGTTGGGTATTGGCAGCTGCCGCCATACGCCGCGCGCGCCGTATGGAGAGGCGTGACTTGCGAGTGAGACGGAACTAACAGCTGCAGTGTATTATGAACCTTATAGTATAGTATAGTATAGTAGTTTCATTCATTTGAAACAAAAAATGTTTTGCGTTGGAGTCTTGAACCAGTGGAATCGAGTGTAATGTTCAGACAGGCCTTATCAGGACCTTAACTTCTTTTTGATTATCAATAAAATGTTCAATACCAGGACATGGAAGAAGACAGCTCATCGTCAGAAGACGAGGGTCCCCCAGAGCCCCGGGGCTCAGGCGAGGAGGCCCCCCTACCGCCGCGGCCCGACCGCGTGGTGGTCAAGAAGTACGACCCCAAGCGAGCTCGTCCCCAGCCCACCCCTGCCAACGAGGAATGGCTCGTGTCACCCATCACCGGGGAGAAGATACCTGCTAACAAAGGTATGATTATCTTTAGAGGTTCTAAGGACTGATGGTCTGGTTTGCTAGTCATCAAACAATATAAATTGATCTTAAAAAAAATTCATGGTATTTGGTGGTTAAATCACTTACCTTTTGAAGTGCACAATTTAAGTTGGTGGTGAAAAATATTCTGATGCATTTTTTTACTGTTTATAGGCCTGTGTTTGACTGCAATCTCATCATGATAAGTGATGATGCGGCCGAAGGTGGTAAGCACACAAAGCCTAGAAGGAACTGGCTCTCAAGTGCAGGTTTCCTCACGATGTTTTTCCTTCACCGAAAGCTCAAGCTCATTGTAGGATTCGAACCCGGGACCTTCATCTCGGTATCCGACGTCACTACCACTGAGCTATCATCGCCTTACACCTTGTTTAACTATAATCGCGCCATGGTTAGTGATTATCTGGCAGGCGCCTAGGCATTCACATATGCGCTCTAAAGAAAAGTGAGTGCGTTCCAAAATGTGTGACGTCATGAATGGCGTTATTACCTGCGCCATAGGATTTTTGATAAGCTTTTGTTGACTGTACATGCATTGTCTTCCAATATTCTAATGTATACCCAATATCAAGCCAATCCGACCACTAGAAGTGGGCGAAATTCGACTTTTGAAGTGAAAACTGTAGCGGCGTTGTGCACTTTTTTTGTGATGGGTAAAAAATGTTATCCTCGCGTCAGGACACGTGACCTGATCAAAAATGCGTAAAACGGAGGGAGAATAGACAGCCGGCGCGGCGCAGACGCCTTCTGTTTCGTTTAGGCAGCGCAGGGCGCGTGCGCGAATGTTCAGGGTCGGCAACGCGCGAGTGATGGTATTGCAATCGTCCATAGGCTACGGGAACTGCTTACCATCAGGCGGGCCGTATGATTGTTTGCCACCTTAGTGGTATAAAAGAACAATATACTTGCTTGACTTCTCGCCGTAGTAAGAGATCCCTTGGCCATCGGTTGGTGACGCCCTTGTGCAGCCGAAGTTTCCCCAACTAATTTGATCTCCCCCCCCCCATACAGTTGCGGAGCACGTCCGCATCGGTCTGCTGGACCCGCGGTGGCTGGAGCAGCGCGACCGCGCCGCCGCCGAGCGCACCGACCGCGACGAGGCGCTCGCGCCCGGCGCCGCCATCGACACCAGCCTCAAACAAGTATGTACACTGCACCACAACACAACACACTGGTGCCGATTCTGTTGTAAATCGCACTAAACTAATTTTAGTCACATCACATCTCTTACAAATATTATTGAAAAACAGAACATATTTAAAGGTGTCAAGTCTTTGCCGTCTTTATTTGCGGGTATTTAGACGTAACCGCGATAGTAGGCAACTAAATTTATATTGAAAACAAGCTTTGGACTAATTTAACAGGACTAAATTTCTTACATCCTTTTCTTATGTTCTTTGTTAGAAAGAGACATAGTGAGATTAAAATTAGTTTAGTTGTAAACAACAGAATCAGGGCCATTATTATACTCTATCTACTTATATATTCATTATCCTTGTCTTTATACCTATCCCTTTATATAGCTGGTCAATATACAAACATGGATATACTTTAATTAGTTGTACGAGCCAATAATGCTCCGCAAATTCATACCTTATAAACCAAAATTTTTTAGAATAGAGTTAGTCTTAACAAAAATATAAATACGTAACGTGCGGTTCAGATTGCTAAACAGCATCGGCATATCTTTATAAATAAATCTGTAAATTTAACAGTGGTTTGGTGTTTACATACAACAATAACTGGAGTACCATCTACGATGAGATAACCCCAACATCGTTTTGGTCCTACGAGCCGGATAAACCCAACATCGTATTGGTCCTTCGAATCGGATAAAGTCATCATCGTTTTGGTTCTCAGAACCAGATAAACCCGACATAAGTACTAACCTAACCTAACCCAACATTAGTAATTGCATTCAATTTCTATAAGAGATTACTATGGTTTTTGGTACTGGTAATACTGGTAGTCTTTAATGGCCCAAAAATACCACCATCTAACAAAAATCTAAACTCTACAGCTGGCAGAACGTCGTACGGATATTTTCGGTGTGGGTGATGAAGAAACAGCCATCGGTAAGAAGATTGGAGAAGAGGAGAAGAGGCGAGATGACCGCGTCACGTGGGACGGCCACACCTCCAGCGTGGAGGCCGCCACTAGGGCCGCCCGCGCCCACATCACCCTTGAGGACCAGATTCAGCAGATACACAAGGTATTTCTACCCTCAGTCTAATTTTTATAAGAAATGTAAAAAAATGACTTTATTTTTTTGTGATATGTGATAGTACATTTTTGCCATCGTCAAAATTTCCACTAATTACATACTCTAATCTCAGAGTATATAAATACTACGTACAACAGAGAGACAGCGCCCATACTTCAAAAGTTACCACCATAACTCGCGCAAGTACAGCGCCGGTGGCGAGATGGGGGTACTAATTCCTATTCTGGGTTTGTAAGTGACTACAGCAATGTTTGTTTTTCAGTAAATGACAACAGATGACACTGTTGAAAGAATTTAATTTTAAAGAACAATGGGCACATTTGTAATTTTTTTTGTTTTTGTATAAGAGAGGTAGAGCGTAGCATTTACTATATACTTTTGTTCAAAAAAGATAAGAATTCCATACATTAAGTCCTAAACTAATCCAAAGAATTATTATTATGTTATTCAATTCTAAAAATACTGATTTTAAGTTGCATCTTACCCCACGGTTAATTGAAACAATTCCCAAAATACTCTAGCTATTGTTCATCAACAATGAAGAATGTTCACTAATTCTGAATGTTAGCTCATCGTATTTTCTGTAGAAAATAAAAAATATATGTGAAAGAATTATTTCAATACGACAATTACATTCCGAGATATAGAATTTTTAAATGAGCGCGCGACGCGGGATTCAACCGCTCGGTACTCGATGCATGTGACGTCATGTTCCAACGCTCGCTCAGTCCGTCGCGCTCTTTTTCTCTTGAAAAATCTCATTCCTTGGGTTTATAAATTTGAAACTTAGCACTATTACTTATCTAATCAAATCTAATGCTGCTTCTCATTATTAGATTTTTAAAACTACCCCTAAAAGAGGGTTTAGGGGGCGTTAAAGTTTGTATGGAAGAAACCTACTGCGCGGTCAGATTAACTTGAAACACGGTTTTAATACATCGTATAAAAAAAAAGAAACACGTGTTTTTGGGTTTCGCGAAAATCGAACCCTAGTAGGGCAAAAAGGGGTAATAATGTTTTAATATTACTATGTCTCTATTAACTAAAAAATTGGAATACATTGGTTCCTTTTGTAGTCGAAGATAGGATTTTAGAAATTCCATCCCTACATCCAGTGGGTAAAGCAGAGGGCGCAGGCAAAACGGCGGGGCGGAGTGTTAGTTTAGAGATAAAATCAAAGCTTATTGTTTTGAAGATCGTCATTATAGTGAAAGTCTGCTATCTATACATTATTCATTTATAGTGTGCATTATTTTGGTACCCCCACAGTTTCACCCGCGCGTACTTACAGTTTGAATTTGTTTCGTGGAACCCCTTATTATTATATTTCTAAAATAAAAGTAGCCTAAGTTCCTTCTTATAATATACGCTATCTACCTGTGATAGTCTCCTTAAAATCGGTCCAGCCGATTAAATCGTTTTTTTTATTCAATAGTCGTATAGTAGCTACCATTTCTCGTTTATACCACACATGAGTGCAGTAATAGAGTTGTCGATTCCTAAGTTTCATGTTTAAGAAGCTACTATATAGCTGCTACTCGACATTACTATATTAGAGCAAATTCGCCGAGTAAAAGCTGTATATTTACTGAAAAGTATCTTAATATCTGTAATTGTAATCTAAGCTATTTTGTTGAATAAATTAAACCATTATAACTTTTTCCTTGCACGCGATACATACTTAAGTATGCCCATACTAATAAATTTAATACTCATGGAGACCTTTCATATGACATAGATTTTTCATATGATAAGGTTTACAACACAAAGTACGACACCGCCCATTATCCTTTACAAAATTTCGTAAATTGACGCGCGACGCTTAGGCCATCTATGTAAGGTCGTAAGATTTAAGTAAAATTACATAAATTGCAAATATTTAAGATACGAGTTTTAAATATGAATTTAATAAATTATTAAACCTCAAATTATATTCCCTTGCAACAAAGCTTCATCAAAAGTGATTTAGTAGCGTTTAGACTAAGAATGAATTCTCAATCAGTCCAAACGATGTTTGTAGCGACATCTATACGTGTAAATTCTACACTAATTATAAAATGTATGTGATTGACCAGGCATGCTCTAATGTAAAGTATATGAGATCGAATAATGGTAGAAATCAAAGATAAGACCACGAATATAAAAGAAACACTAAATAAACCACCATAATACATGCTAGTGAGACAGCAGCAGTACATTTGTACGTGACCAACAGAGATAAACAACTGACATAGTTCTTGAAAAACATCCTAAACATTTGTTTGGGGACTGGAAAGACAACAACGTCCAATTGCATGTCAGTCCACGTTGTTTTTTGTATCTAATTCAGATTAGCTGAAAGCAAGTCATCACATTCTTTATTCTACTCATCAGGTTAAAGGCCTCCTTCCCGACGAGGAGAAAGAAAAGATAGGACCGAAGCCGGTGAGCGCGGGTGCCATGGGTCGCGCTCGCGCCCCTCCACCACCCGCGCCCCCGCGCCCTTCGGCGCCCCCCGCGCCCCCACCACCACCAGCTCAACCGGTGCTGCTACAACCACTACCCTCCCTCATGGTGCTACCACCCATGGCACCACGACCACCATTGATACCAACACCAGTTGGTACCTTCGGGTATGCTAATGTATCAGCGCCGGTTCCACCGCCGATTGTGGAGGAAGACGAGGGACCTCCCACCAAGAGGGTTAGGACGGAGGATGCACTGGAACCGGAGATGTCTTGGATGGCAAGGCACCCTGGGCCTGCTCCTATGCAGGTTTGTGATTTGTTTGTACCATTGAAATGATGTAAGTTTCCTGGCATTTGATGAGATTGTCATGTCAGTGATGATTAGTCAGTATAGAGTTTGGAAGGAAGATTTCTTATAACTAACAAGATGTTATGATTTCCTCAGGACTTCGATATTAGAACAAAAACCTTCGATATTAGGAAAAAATCTTGTAGAAACCATAGCATGGAGGTAGTGTACAAATTCAATTCAAAATCATTTATTCAAATAGACCTTCGCAGGCACTGAAAAGTCTAACTCTTATATTCTAATACCGGTTCGGAAGGTTGCATTTGCTGAGAAGAGCCGGCTATAAACTCAGCGGTTACTCTTTTCAAAACAAGCTTAGATTCATTACATAATAGTTACATTCTAATCGCACTGACAACAATTGCGTGCCCTGACGCGGCGACAAAACTACAAAGCAGACTGACTCGATATTTAATAAGTAAATAAATAGCAGTGTAAACAAAGTAAATAAGTACCCGCCTGCCTGACTACCACCCTCAAGTTGAAACTGTCGCCAAGCACCTACTGCGTGTAATCCGCCAGCTGCACTTGAGAGCCAGTTGGCGCGGTTAAGATTCACCTTACGCGCCGTAGCTCGTGGGTTTGATTCCCACACAGGATATACATTTGTGTGCATGAACATGTCTGTATGTCCTGAGTCTGGGGGTAATTATGTATATTAAGTATGTATTTACAAACAAAAAGTAGTAATTATGTATTGTTCAGTTGTATCAGTTATCTGGTTTCTATAGTACAAGTTGCTTAGTTCGGGATCAGATGACAGTGTGTGAGGAATGTCCCAGGATATTTATATTTATTTATTTATAGTTCCTTCTAGACTGTGTGCTTACCTTCGGCCACATCATCATACTAATGCTAGAATGTCGATGCAGGTGGCGATACCAGCGGTTCCAGAACGTTCCGAGTGGCGCCTGGACGGACGGCCGCTGCCGCTGAGCCTGTCGCTCTCTACCACCGTCGCTGAACTCAAGAACATGCTGCAAAGATCCACCAATATGCCCACTGCCAAGCAGAAGTTGCACTACGAGGTATGGACACATTTATATTATGTTTTACGACGTTATTTTAATACGTTTTCGCCCGTTACATAAGAGATAAAAAGTCCTATTATTTTTTTTGATTTATCCTAACTAATTATAAAGTTTGTTTGTTACGCGTAAACAGATCGCGAATGAGAAAATAATATATGATAATAATATTAGCCAGTGTCGTGAAAAGATAACGAACCTCATTGAGCGGTGACACATTGGTTATGATTTTAATTGCCATTTAGTATGATTTTTTGAGTAATTTATTTTGAGCTGACACTATAGAGAGTTTATACCTGATGTAGTATTCACCCTTGGAGGTCCTCAGATTGTAGGAGTAAGGAAACAGATAGAATAATATGTCCTTTGTCTTTGTCAAACAATGTTGTTTTTTTTTTAAATTAAAACTTTTATCCTGTACATCTTGAACATCGAGGAAATATCCCTATAGAGTAGTAATACTGAACAGTATAATTCCACAACTAGTCAGTGATTTGTCACTGAATTTGAACAGTAAGGACCACTCGCTGCGTCGTGTGTTTTTGTCTTGGCCAATCAGAGTGCATGCGCCCTTGTCTTAACCAATCAGCGCGCATTGTCGGCGGTGGGAAATTGGCGGAATTTATTTCAACCAAAATGAACGTCATTGCGCTTCTATAGGTTAATTGTTCCATGATCTTGATTTAGTCTCTGTTTCTTTTTCGTAGGGTCTGTTCTTCAAAGACACCAACACTTTGGCGTACTATAACGTACCGCCAGGCGCTGTTATCCATCTACAGGTCAAGGAGAGAGGAGGACGGAAGAAGTAAATATCGTGTATCACTGCATCTCTTTTTATTTTCATTTATGGTGTTTTTTTCTGAATAAACAAGAGATGTTGTGTAGAATCCAACATTCAACACTATTTTATGACAAAGTGTAATAGACAAAGAATTAAATAAATTTATTATTATGACATTTTGAGTTTCATTAACATTATTAATACCCTTCATATCAACATGATAACATTTCTTGAATCTTAGGCAGGCCTCAAATTCTAGGCCTATTTAGAAAAATAATCAAAGTGACGTGCACTCTTTTAGTAGTAGAAATAACATAGATTGAGAAATAAGCACAAACTTGTGACCTCTGCTTATGGATAGACTCCAAAAAGTGCAAAGTTCATTTTTAGGAGTATACAATTTTATAATAAGAATTTTAAATTTACCATCACAAAAGTTTAAGGAAGCCGCTTTAGTACAGAAGGCTTACTACAATATTAACGAATATTTAAATGATAAAAATGCTTGGGTGTAGCGCTCGCTCGCGCAGGAAACATCGATTTAATAAATTTAAGTTTGTTTCTGAAAAGATTTATTGCTTGCTGATTGAAAGATTTATTCATTGATATATTATGTATGTCTGTCTACTTAATTGTTATATTTTCTATATACCTAAATGATATTTAGTATAAACTTGTCAATAGTCACAGTGATAACAAATTGCGTGTTTAGTAGTTTCCCTTCAGTTTATTTTTTATTTCTAAGGCAGACTTAAGTAAGTCATGCTCACTTTAAGGCCTTTGCTTGCGGCGGCGTCGTGTGACGGGTCGCTCACTTCCCTCCAATATGGCGAAGAGGGCGATGGCTGCCACACGCGTCATACTTGTGAACAGGTGCTGCTTGTGGGGGCTGGTCTGCTTAAGTTTGCCATTTATTTATTTATTTACTTATTAAATATAGATTCAGTCTACTTTGTAGTTTTGCCGCCGCGCCGGGGCACGCAATTGTTGTCAGTGCGATTAGAATGTAAAATTATGTAATGAATCTAAGCTTGTTTTGAAAAGAGTAATTGCTGAGTTTATTGCCGGCTCTTCTCAGCAAATGCAACCTTCCGAACCGGTATTAGAGTATTAGAGTCAGACTTTTCATAAGTGCCTGCGAAGGTCTATTTGAATAAATGATTTTGAATTTTGAATTTTGCTTAGTTTATTGCCGGCTCTTCTCAACAAAAGCAACCTTCCGAACCGTGCGTTAGAGTATTAGAGTTTGAAAATTCATAAGTGCCTGTGAAGGCCTATTTGAATGGATAAATTATTTCATTTCATAAAATATAGAGCTTTATACCGTATTCTCGCCATCCGCGGGCAATTTGATTTGCAGTAGTTGGGTAGATAATGAATAAAAAAGATTTTTTTTAATAAACATTTAATAAAAACGTGTAAAAATATTAACAAAGCATTAACTACAATCGTAGTTGTGAGTCGACCGTCAAACGGCACATTTAATAAGCTTAATTATAGGAATGTATAAAATGTGATAATCAATATTGCACAGACATTAGATCAGCACCATTCTTTGGAGATATGTATGTCAGAGTTAATAAAAGATTTATATAAAAAGAAATATAAAAAACATTATGCTTAAGCTAGGTGATCACAATTTCAGATTCTTTATAACAAATTAACAATATAAAATCAAGAGGTCTATATATAAGCGATATACTAAATATATGTTGATAAATAAAATAATAGGTATCTAAAAATCATCAACGTAGCCTATTCAATGTGATTTGTAAAATTCTCATAAAAATGTGTATTATATATATCGCTTAAAATCTAATATAGACCTAAACGTTATTACATTTTAATGCTTAGTCTATTATAAAATGGAATGTCAAGTCAGATTTGATATGTAATTGATATTAGAAACATTGGTGCTGATTCTGTTGTTTACAACTACACTAATTAGTCTCACTATGTCTCTTTCTAACAAAGAACATAAGAAAAGGATGTAAGAAATTTAGTCCTGTCAAATTAGTATGCTTGTTTTCAATATAAATTTAGTCGCCATCTATCGCGGTTAGGTCTAAATACCCGCAAATGAAGACGGCAAAGACTAATTTGACAGCATCAATTTATTCTATCCTTTTTCATGTATTTGTAAGAAAGAGATGTGATGTGACTAAAATTAGTTTAGTGCGATTTACAACAGAATCGGCACCATTATTGTACAAATATAAAATTTGATTCGATATATTAAAAGCATTCGATTTGCATTTTCGTTACACGCAAAAGTATACAAAAAACCCCAGCTGGGAAAACTTTACTATTTGTAATTATTTTATTTTATTAGGTTGTTAATATTTTAAGTTACTTTACGGTACAGATTAATACCATGGGATTGCCATTGCAATATGAAATCTGGCCGTATAACACTAGGCTCATTTTAATTTGACACAATCTACCTTTAGACTTCTGTTTGATCCTTGTTCTTTGACTAGATATTGTGCGAACGAGACCGAAACAGAATCTATAGAGATCCCTTTCTAGTATGGGTTATATTCAACAAATACTTTTGCATGTAAACAAACACCTTAAATGATAATCATAAGCATGTAGTCTCACTGTAGTTTAGGTATATTCTCGATAATCTGCTTGTAGCGAGCCAACATTGGCTTGTATATCTTGTCGTGGTCCGGGTATGGAGTCGCCACTGGTGATACCGTTGGTTCAGAACCTGAATTTAAATAAACAAAATACATCTAAAGTGTTCGCCATCCATGGAGCCATCTAATGGTTTCTTTTTAAATCATACTTTATTTTAATACTGACAACTCCTCCAATCAAACTATTGTCAAAAACTTTGGTCAAAAAATTTGTATCACATCTCTGCGGGACAAAATTAATCGTTTTACGTTTGATCAACATTGGGAAATATTGAAAAATGATTACCAACGTAAGGTTCCGCGAATATAAAGGCTGTTTTTTTCTGTCCATAAGGGCAAATTCTGACCTACAGGTCTTAGACAAAAACGAGTTACCATGAGCTGAATGTTGAAGAAAATTATAATGACATTAAAAATATGTGTATTTTCGTAGATATGAAATTAACAAAAAATGTTTTCGATATTCTGCTTCTACGTTACAAATTCACAATACAAACAAAATTATGTATAACAATCTTGGTCACAAGTTGCTAGAAGTTATCAAAATTGACCTCTAATTGCTTGTCAGAATGTGTGTTCATAATGAGTTCCCTGCGAGATATGCTCCACCTCGCAAATTTTACGCAGGATGATAGATTTATTTTTATTTATTCATTTTTAGAAAGACTTATCGACTTGAACAAAAATATAACATAGAATAACAATAACTAATAAATAATAACAATAATTTGAAACAATGGTCAAGTAAAATAATAATAGTTTAATAATTTGGATAAAATAACATGAATAACATACTTTTGTTCGTGTTGTGAAATAGACACAAAATATTGAAAAAAAAAAATATTCTTTATCTCCGGAAATACATTTTTTTTTCTATTTTTAATGCGTTATCGCGTTATTATTTGTCTGCGGTATTCTGTAAGGTGGAGGTACTTTCCCAGTCGAGCTGCTCTTTGAGCGAATAAACGCTATGCTCTACCTCTCATAAAAACGATTAATCTTAACGATTGTTTGCACAATAATGAAACGGTATTCAAATTACCTGATAATTTAGTACCAGTGTGTGCAGTCCACACTTCAGCGGCGCGTATCGCCGCTCCCAATAATGCTGCGTTGGCGTGCTGCTCCTGAACACATATTTAGTAAGTTTTTGGACATCGTTCATTTGGACTGATGTGTTTGATTGTGAAAATATCAGTTTCATCCGTATCTAGTGCAAATGCAAGTCAAAACGCCTTTTAATATGAATGTACTGCCGAGTATTTAGTGAAATTCAACAACTAAAACTATTTATTGAAATAATATCTGCATAATATCTCATAAAATATTATGCAGTTTGAATCTTTTAACATATTCATAATATATTTAGATGTGTGTAATAATTCAGCATTTTAATCAATACAGTTCGAGAAAATTAGTTTTGAATTCCACAAAGTGCATACATAATTATGTCCGCAACCTATAATGGTTTATTGTTGTATCTCCGGCTACTGTCATCGTAGAGCCAGGAAAAGTTCAAAATCGATCCAGTAGATTTTGAGTGAGACTCGATTAATAAATAAGCATAGCCAAAAATGAATAAGTGGTACGCGAGAGACTAGAAACTGTGCAAGTATCAAATATAATACATCCTTACCAAAACGTAGACGGGTGTATTGAAGACATCAGCGAATATCTGGAGCAGTTCCTTATTGACAGAGGCGCCGCCTGTCGCGATTATACGAGACGACTCGTCTGTAAGTTACACAAATACCTCCTGTTAAGGAAAATTCCAAGGAAAAGCCAGTTCCTTTGGCACCATGCTTACCATGGTCTAATGGTGGTCCGACTCAGCCCCAACCATAGTACAAAAAAGTACTGTTAAACCTCAACGTAATGATTGAAATGATAATAAAAGTACTTCAAAACAAAAGTAAGTTACCAACATCTATCAAGAATAAAAGTGGATCTAAAACGGAGCCCTGAGGGACACTTCATAAACAAAATTGTTTTCGCCACGTGATCGCCGGCTATACAGAAACTAGCTGCCGGTTTTCCTGTATTTCAAGATAAAATTAAGGTAAATTATAATGATTTAAGTATTAGATATAGCTGTGTGCGAGTGAGATGAACTGCTTTTGCAACAGTTTTGAAAATCTTATTTCTTACTTTCCCGCTTTCAGATTTTAGTCAAAACACACTAAATAGATGTTAGAACAGGTCTTACCAAGTTTAAAGCCCATTTCCTCAGCATGCACTCTCCGAGCGATGGCCTGTCCCTCGAGCAAGGCCCGGGCCTCGAACTGCGGCGCGGGCGAGGCGGCGCGCCCGCTCGACTCCACCACCCACCGGCCCACCGCGCACCGGGGCACTATCTCGGCAGTGTCGTAGTACACACCTGGAGTGTTGCAATTTTTCATACAATTGAAATGTAGGTCTTCGAACATAAACCCAAAAAAGCACAATGATGTTCATTTTGCTTGAAATACAATGCGCTCTGATTGGCTAAGTCAAGAACACACGACGCAGTGATTGCTCCATACTGTTCAAAATCAGTGCATGAGCTTTGACTAGTTGCGAAGGGATTTTCTTCGATGAAAATCATTCAAGATTGAACATTTCATTTTTTTCATCAAAACTAAATCATGAAAATATAATATAAAAACACCATTATTTACTACTAGCCACCACCTCGGTTTCGTTCGGGTAGCAGAGTAGCTTTATCCGCACGGCACAATTATTCCGTCATCTACAACAATCACTGTCATATTTCAGCCAATTTACACAAAACCTTAATGAATTACACACATTAACCTTCCTTACGAATCACTCGTCCATTGGTGAAAATCGTATGAAAATCCGTTCAGTCGTTTTTGAGTTTATCGCGTTCAGAAATACATAAGAGGACTTTGTTTTATAATGGCCCTGATTCTGTTGTTTACAACTAAACTAATTTTAATCTCACTATGTCTCTTTCTAACATGGAACAATTAACCTATAGAAGCGCAATGACGTTCATTTTGGTTGAAATAAATTCCGCCAATTTCCCACCGCCGACAATGCGCGCTGATTGGTTAAGACAAGGACGCATGCTCTCTGATTGACCAAGTCAAAAACACACGACGCAGCGAGTGGTCCTTACTGTTCAAATTCAGTGACAAATCACTGACTAGTTGTGGAATTATATTGTTCAGTATTACTACTCTATAGGGATATTTCCTCGATGCTTTCTAACAAAGAACATAAGAAATTGATGTAAGAAAAGTCCTGTCAAATTAGTCCAATGCTTGTTTTCAATATAAATTTAGTCGCCATCTACCGCGATTACGTCTAAATACCCGCAAATGAAGACGGCAAAGACTAATTTGACAGCTTTAAATATGTTCTATTCTTTTTCAATAATGTTCGTAAGAAAGAGATGTGATGTGACTAAAATTAGTTTAGTGCGATTTACAACAGAATCGGCACCAATATGTAAGGATAGATATCAACGCAACTCACCCATATAGCCCATATTCCCTCTAACAGTGGCTCCCAGCAGTTCATTAAATGCGTCCCAACTGGGTCCGGCCAGCCGGTCCCTGTGGCTCTGCCTCGTGAGGGAGCCGTTAGCGAAGCACAGCAGCGCCATGTAGGGGGCCCCGGGCGTGGGCCCCGCCAGCACGTGCCCCGCCGCCGGCGCCGCGGGGCCCTGCAGCCCCAGGAGCAGCGTGTCGCTCGTGCCCAGGCTGAGGCCCACCCACCCGGAACGCAGCCGGAGACCTGGGTGGGGAGGTATTTATTACGTAAAGCTTGAGAAATAAAAAAATATATACTTCATGACAGTAATAGGGGCTCTGCCGCGTATCTGTGGTACAACGAACACCACTAAATGAATGTCTAGAAACTTGATTTTAATGTTATTTTGACAGTCAATGATTTTCCCTACCTGGAAACTTAGATGGAAATAGGTGGCCACAACTGGATCAATAGTGATTTTACACCTTTCATCTTTAAAAAATTATAATAAAATAAATATTTGTCTTTCGATACACACTTCTACAAAATCGAAAAGATAAATAATTAAACTGCTTTATTAATATAACTAGTCAACACGATACTCATTTTTGAATTAAAAAAATAAATTAAAAAAAATCCTTATAGTAGCCACACCCGGGGTACTGGCCAAAACCGGGGGCTCCTGCCCTATTTCATGTTTCCTATGACCCGTTGCTGATCATTTCCAACACTGATAGTTATTGTACCAAGTATGTGATTCTTGCTAACGCTTGCATTGCACCAATTGCGTCTTTATTTGTGTTACATCTAGGGACGTCATTAACCTATTGTAGGCCCTGGGCAATTTGTTATAATGGGATCCCATATTATGATCGTTAAAAATGAATTGCCGATCATCGAGCCGGTTTACTTGGGTGGATCGTGTTCAGTTTTACGTCGCTATTGACTACATAAAACTTAAAATTAGAATGAAGTACAGTATTACCCAACTGATATGGCGCGTCGTGAATCTTCGTTCGCACAGAAAAGAAAGTATGGACCCGAAGATTAACGAAAGAATGCTTAAAACTTACAATCAACCTGAGATCACTTCTATAAGGTTCATAATACACTGCAGCTGTTAGTTCCGTCTCACTCGCAAGTGACGCCCCTCCGCACGGCGCGCACTAACGTGGCGGCAGCTGCGAACCAATAGCGTTTCCCGCGCCTTGAAAATGTATATTCTGCGCAGGTACATCGGTAAGCCATATCAATTGAGTAATACTGTATCACCTTGTAGAGACAGACCAGACAGAATTGCCACTATTAGGAATAAAAAGTTAATAAATAAGTAGGCATTATAGTCAGTCATTAGATATAAATTGTTTGGATGTCGCAAAATAAATTATACAGGGTGTTGTTTTGGTCGGCGACAAGCGACCCACGAGCGGTAGTACAAAATATATATTCCCCAAAAATGAACTTAAATACTGTAAATATCTTGAGAAATACCTTATTCAATTTGAAATAAAATTACTGCAAAGTATGGTTACTAGGCACGTGCACAGACTAGAGCTAGGCACAAGCCGCCATCGCCCCACCCCTTTACTCCCTCGTACTCCCGTTGAGTATTATGTCTACACTTTAGCTTATTACATGATTTTCAATTTTTTTTTTTTATTTTATTATTTAAAAAAAATTAAGTATTTTTTTTATATTTTTTTTAGCACCAGTATCATTTGTATTATCGACCCTGAGTCGCTCGTCGCTGACCAAAACAACGACCTGTATTAATTGGTAATATCGGTTATCGGCTGTTGATCTGGCAGAAACTAACTTGCCCAGATTGCCCAGTGAAACGAGAGGCCTGTATATCTAACTTTGGTGGAATATTTAAAAACCCTTTTGTTGCAAAATTTCATGATTCTAGACATTGCGTCTGTCACTCAGATTCTCGTTAATTCAGCATTTTATTGATTGATTGATTGTGTGACACCACCGTCTTTTATAGTATATTGATTCCTCTCCATCCAAAGGTTGTCTGGAAGAGATCGCTTCTTAGCGATAAGACCGCCCATTGTACAGTAATTAATTTTAAGTACTTTTGTTCTTGTTTTTTGATCTACTATAAAGAGTTATCTGTCTATCTATCTTATTCAGCATTAAATCTTTTGAACAGACATCTATTATTAAAAATCTGGTATGTATCATGTTTTATCACAAAGTTCATAATAATGCTATTTTACTGAACATATTTACAAACTGTACTTTGTGTTATCAGGCAAGATAATGTGGATCATCTTTATAAGATAAACTCCTTCAACACTCGAGAGAAAATAACATAATTTGATACACTATCTCAATTGGTATGATAATAAATATATTATAATGTACTTAAGATACTTGTACCTACCTCCTTATCAGCGGTTGATAGTTGTAAGAAAAACATTATCATATCTTATACGTAACGTGTTTATCATGTAGACGTATTGTAAAATGTACATTGAGAGTTTCTTACTAACAGACTGGAATTTTATTTGCTTTATTAAGAGGCCGTAAACGAAATTTGGCCGATATCGCAGATTTACGTGATTTTACAGATAAAATACTGTATTTCCATAACTTTTAATGCACAATATGAAAGATCATGTCAATCTTATTATGATTTGATGAATGTGATCCTTTTTATTTTTCATTGTATTCTGTACGGCTATCTACCTATAATTTATCTATATAATTACAGTAGTACCCAACTAATATGGCTTACCGATGTACCTGCGCAGAAGATACATTTTCAAAGCGCGGGAAACGCTATTGGTCGGCAGCTGCCGCCATGTTAGCGCGCGCCGTGAGGAGGGGCGTGACTAGCGAGTGAGACGGAACTAACAGCTGCAGTGTATTATGAACCTTATAGTAGTGGTCTAAGGTTGATAGTAAGTTTTAAACATTCTTTCGTTAATCTTTGGGGTCATACTTTCTTATCAGTGCGAACGAAGATTCACGACGCGCCATATCAGTTGGGTAATACTGTACATTTATACAAGAAAAAGACTTTATGATATATTGAGAGCCTATAACACTAGTCTACGAACGATGTCATTTTTAAAACGTCTTAAAATAGCGTATGGGTGCACTAAGGATTTCCCGAAAAGAGAGTAAAATACCATGCCCCATGACATATGCCCGCGATATATGACCTTCGAATAGTTCTCCAATATTTTGAGAATGACCACATTACTGAAAATGTAATCTTAAACACTTAAATATCTCGCCGATTAGCAGATATTTTCACTATTTTTGTATGGGACCCATGAAATTTGATATAAGTACCAGCAAGTGCAGAACAGTTGTCCCCAGTAAACGCGACGACCCGGCACTCAGGTTTGAACCCGTACCGCTGCACGAAGTATGGGGAGATGGTGCCCAAGTCCGATGAAGTGGGGACCGGAGTACCCAGCTTAGACTCTAGGGTCTCGTCACCGCATGCCTGGTGGAGAACATTTTTGAATGGGTTCGAGAATTTCAAAATAATTACAATTTAGAAATAAATTATCAAGAATATTAATCGGACACCAGATTCTCTCAACAATTCGGAAGAGAGCTGTAACTTTTAAATATATTTTCATAAATTAATAACGACAAGAAATGTTGTCTCAAACTAGTTTTATTAACTTTTTTTGTTTTCGTACGGGGCCCCAAATTCTTGTATGCCCAGGGGCCCCAGCATGGCTTAAGACAGCCCTGTGTACTTATCACGCCGAAGGTAGTGAGTTCAACTCCCAACTCCCACCCAAGACTATAAAGTAAGTTATGTGAGTTATGTTCTTGTTTTTTTCATTCAAAATCAACACTTTTGATTCCGATGCCTATGTATCAAAAAATATGCCCAGTTGAAAAATTTATCCTGTATGTCTTACCTTCAAAGCTTCCTGATGCCACTTCCTCGTGTTAATATCGAGCAGGTTCATCCCGGAGCCATCGGAGAGGTCGATGGGCGCGATCCTGGCGAGGAACAGCGAGCACGCGAACGACGACACGAGTGAGACGCGCGAGCACGCCGCGTACACTCGCGGCCTACTGCGGTGTACCTTGCGGATTTGAGGGCCCGTGAAGCGTTCGTATGCTCGTGACCCGGTTATTTTAGATAATGCCTGTTAATTCAATGTAGTTAACTTAAATGTAGGTCGATATAATCGATTTATGTAATTTTAAATATCTCATCATCATCATCATCAGCCTATAATGTCCCACTGCTGAGCACAGGCCTCCTTTCACAAATGAAGGTGAAAGGGAATGGGTAATACTCCACCACGTGTGCCCACTGCGGATCGGCGGTGGTAGGCTAGTGGCCAACCTACTGTTGGAATTTTTCAAGCCGCCTAGGAGGCATCCAACTAGCTTAACGTCTATCACAATTAAGTGCTAACCGGGACCAACGGCTTTACGTGCCTTCCGAAGCACGGAAACGCTCGATTTGAAATACCACTAGGCGGTCACCCATCCAGGTACCGACCACGACAGGCGTAGCTTAACTTTGCCGATCGAGTAAGAACGGCTAATCATGCTATACGAGCGCTTTTAACACTAAATATCTTCAAACTTTAAATATCTATCAATTATTAATCAAAGGTCTCACTCAGCTAATACCACAAACTAGCTTGCCCTACCTCAGGACCCCCGAGAGCTTCCTCTAGAGCCCGGCAGTCGGCGCTGGTACTGGAGTCCATCCACACGGGGGAGTCGCACACAAACGCAGTCGCCAGCTGTGTGTGTAGGAAGTCATCCGCAGACAGGTTCGCTAGTCTTGACTCTGCGTCTTTTGACCACCACACGGAGCCGTGTTGCTAAAAGTTTATTTTTATTTTTTAGGATATCTAGAGACAATTAATAAATCTAAACCTAATAACATGATAAAGTTTATTAAAAATAGACAAAGCAGATCATGTATGTATAAAAAATATCTGCCCGGAGCGTCCCCATATACGGAATAGAACACCCAAACCTTGACTTCGGGTGCCCAAAGTATGCCGGGCGTCTTGTAAATTCAAGACTCACGCATACATACATGTATACCATAGTCAGGCCCCCTCTTCTCAACTGGGCACTCGGGCAAATGCCCAGGGCCCCGCGATCGACGGGGCCCCTCAAGTTCCTGACAGATCACCAGCCGATAACCGATATTACCGATAAATATCACCTCAAAGATGAAAATGTGATTGACGATTTTAAAAACAAATTTAAGATATATTATTTACTAACCCCCTTACTCATAAAGCGCTATTTAATTAATATACTGATTCAATGGTCACGTAAATAATGTCACATTATTTGACAATGACAATAGAGTGACGTTATTTATGTGACCCTTTAAACAGTATATTATTTAAATAACGTTTTATGAGTAAGGGGGCTAATGTGCAAAAACAAAATATGGAGGCTAATAATATAAAGACAAAAGAGAGATAAATTACTTATTTAGATTAGCGGATTAGCCAAAGTTCAAAAGTCACAAATATGTCTGATATATCACACAAAAAAGGTTTCTTGTTTGTGTGTGTATGTGTGACTGTTTCTGTGGATGTGTAAGTTTCGCAGTAAAATTAATTCAGTTATTTGTCAAATACCTGTGCAGCGCCAGAAAGCGCTTCGACATTAGAGAAGTCCACACTAGCCACAACCAGCCTATCCATCACCATGTCCAAAGCTTTAACCCACAGGAGCGGGGGCGCCGTCACCTCGCCCCTCTCCCCGCGCACCACACCCCCTGCCGTCCTATAATCATCATAATTCTCATCTAACTTATTTGATGTAATATACAGGTCGTTGTTTTGGTCAGCGACGAGCGACTCAGAGTCGATAATACAAAAGATACTGGTGCTAAAAAAATTAAAAATTTTTTTTTTTTGAAAATCATGTAATAAGCTAAAGTGTAGACATAATACTCAACGGGAGTACAAGGGAGTAAAGGGATGGGGCGATGGCGGCTTGCGCCTAGCTCTAGTCTGTGCACGTGCCTAGTAACCATACTTTGAGGTAATTTTATTTCAAATTGAATAAGGTATTTCTCAACATATTTACAGTATTTAATGGAATTAAGTCCATTTTTGGGGAATATATATTTTGTACTACCGCTCCTAGGTCGCTTGTCGCTGACCAAAACAACACTCAGTATAACTTACTAACTGCCCGGCGCGACTTCGTTTGCATAATATCATAATCTATACCCTAACCTACTCTACCCTATTTTAAATTTTATAACATGCTTTGCTTGGTAGTATAGATGCAGGCCTACCTTGCCTTACTCCTTCTGAGTTGGCAAGGTGGCGTGGTCTTGAGGGAGAGCGCTACGGTCGTGTAGATCCTCAAGGCAAGTGCGGTGATGTTCCTTCTCGAGGTTGCCGCCCCGTTATTGGTCTAATTCCATATGAAATAGACGTAACAAAAATCACCGGGCTACTTAACACAGGGGTGGCGGGGTCATGCCCCTGGGTGTCCACCATCGAACAAGACCAGATGGTGGATAGTAATGACCTCCCGCGTGTTTGTGCCGTGCGCGGGGACCCGTACGGGAGGATGATGGGATCCTGGTGGCTGAGCCGATGAGCGTAGGCGGTTTAACGTCTCTGAGGCAACACTCCACTTTGGCCCGGATTTCTCCTTACACGGGAGGCCACAGCTTAGCCAGCTGCGGTCAATCGGCTGCGGGGTCCGGTCAGACGGCCCCCAGGCGAGTTCACTCCCATTGGGGACTTGCAGACGGCGGCGCTCGCTCACAACGCTAGTGGTAGCGGTGTGAGTTGGTGCTGTGCAGTCTCGTGAGTAACTAATGGGAGGGGGACTATATCCCTCGACTAATCCCTGGTGCTACCGTAGCATCGCCATTTGAGCACTCCATGGCGGGTGGGGATAGTTGAGGGATGAACAAATTTAATCGGGATTTTTAATGGATTCTAAAAACAATAAAAACCACAAGGCGGGACCGGCGAAAGCTGGGCCTGCGCTCCATAAGGCGGGACCGGCGAAAACTGGGACTGCACAACACACGGCGGGACCGGCGCAAGCCGGGACTGCATCCACTTCAGCAGGACCGCCCAGGGGCGGGACTGCAGCGGGATCGTCTCGAAGCGGGACTGCGGCGGGACCGTCAAAAGACGGGACTGCTGCGGCACTGCAGAGGGTCGGCACTGCTGCGGGACCACCGCTGGGCGGGACTGCAATCAAGCCCACCGGGCATAAGGGTACTGCCAAAGCTGGCGTGACACGAGAACCTTGTGTTAGAGGTCAAACGACCTCGGACCTTGGGGCCACGGACGCGACCGGCAGAGGCAGCACCTCTTCGACACCCGGCGGCGGGCACGAGTCAGGCGGGCGCCGGGCTCGACCATCTGGGGCGCAAAAGAAGAAGCGCCAAAGGCTGAGGCAGCAGGCGGCTCTAGAAGGGACTCCTACGGGAGGACCATCGAAGAGGCCGCGTGCTACTCTAAGCAGCGACAGCGGGGACATGGCGGCCAAGAGGATGAGGACCCAAGGTCAATCGTCCTCGACCGGATCCTTTAGGGATGCGGTGGCGGCTGTGAAACTCGCTGTCGTCACAGTCAAGTACCCGGAGGAGTACTTGAAGGCGGAGGATCTGATGCCTATTCAGGAACTCATAATTGAGAAACTAGAAGAGGCACCGGATCCTCTACCTGTCGTCATAGTTGCTCCCGGAGTTGTCGCGGGTGCAGTGCATGTCTCCTGCGACAACTCTGACGCAGCAAACTGGTTTCGGGGTGCCATCCACAACGTGGAACTTGGCTCCCTGAAACTTAAGGTCGTCAACGCCAAGGACCTTCCAAAGCCAGTTAAAATGGCTTGGAAGTGTCGCAAATTGGCGTTGCAAGACTCTGCCCGGGCCATTCGGTTGCTCCAGCGGCTAAACCCTGCCTTGAGGACGGACGACTGGAAAGTCGTGAATACTCACATTGAGCCGACCGGCATCCGTCGTATCGTCCTCATGGACGGGGTATCCGCTGGAGTTATCAAGGCCGCGGGCTACTCTCTTCCAGGAGGAATTGAACGATACTCGTTCAAACTCCTGGAAGAAAACACGGGAGAGGCACCCACTGCGGAAGCAGGTGTGGAGCCCTCCGAAGAGGGGCCACCGCAGGGTGCGGAGGCCATGGACGAAGCTCAAGCTCAAGACGGAGCGCAGGAGGCAGCGATCCAGACTGGGGCGTCAGAGGCGGACTTCGAGGCTGACATCCTCGAGGGCCTCGATACCCTGGGGATTGCGTCGCCAACTGCTCTCGAGGAGAGCCTGGCGCTGGAGGGGGAGCCTCAAAACTGAGGCCCTCCTACAACAAAGCAACCCATCAACACATCAAAGATGGAGGGACTAAGGTGTGTACAAATTAATCTGCATCATTGCAGAGCCGCTACTGCCCTTCTGGCTCGGCAATTGAAGCTTAACACATACGACATTGCCTTGATACAGGAACCATATTTGTATAAAGGGACTATAAAAGGCTTAGGTGGGACAGGGGGCATGCTGCTCTATGACTGTCCAACTAATGACGCGAGGACTTGCATCTATATCAGGGGCGGTATAGAGGCAATGCCCTTACGTACTTTCTGTTACAGGGATCTCACAACAACTCTGATCCAAGTGGGGATGGGAACAGAGAAAAGGAAAATTATCCTTGCCTCTGCCTATCTCCCATATGAACAAAAGGAACCAGTAACACCACTAATCAGAAGACTGGTTGACTACGGCACCCAAGAAAACCTTGACCTGATACTTGGCTGCGATGCGAATGCACACCACGTCGTTTGGGGCAGCTCAGATGTCAACAAACGAGGGGAGGATTTGTTGGACTTTGTGGTAAGCTCTTCTTTACAAATCCTTAACGCAGGCAATAAACCTACCTTCAGGACCTCTGCGAGAACTGAAGTTATTGACCTGACACTGGCTTCAAACAGGGCCAGTGCTCATATTGAAAATTGGCATGTATCGGACGAAATCTCTCTGTCTGACCATAATTATATATGCTTTAGGTTTAGGACGGCAGAAGAAGCCGAAACTAGACGAAGGAGAAACCCAAGGCACACAAATTGGGACTCGTACAGGAGGGACCTTAAAGTAAATCTAGGGAGCCCTAAAGGTAAGCTTAATTCCATACTAGACATAGAATTTGAAGCGGACAGAATCAAGGCGGGCATCATCGGTGCTTGGATAGATAATTGCCCAGAGAAAAAGGCCTTTTGCAAAAAGGTACCATGGTGGACTCCTGAACTATCTAAAATACGTCAGGAGACACGACAGGCCTTCAATGATGCAAAAGCCAGGGAAGATTTCTCTGGCTATTCTAGCATGCTGACGAGGTATAGCACGGCGGTACGCAAGGCCAAAAGAACCAATTGGCGGCAGCATTGCACCTCCATCGAAGCTCTGCCGAGTGGAATGAGGTTGTGCAAAGCAATGTCCATGGCTAAGACAAACCCACTATCATCTGTAAAGGATGAAAATGGGCATGTCACGGAAACTGGACAGGACACTCTGGGCGTGATGTTCAGGACTCACTTCCCGGAATGTATACTGCGCGATAGCGATGAAGAGGAACCAGTCACAAATGACGAGCTCACAAGGCACACGTCCAAAGATAACTGGCTCACGGCAAAGAAAGTGGTAGATGAAAATAAACTGAAGCTTGCCATAACGGGCTTCCAGCCTCTCAAATCCCCGGGCCCAGATGGCATCTACCCAATACTTTTGCAAGAAGGGGCATCTATTTTGATACCCCATTTGAGCAAGCTCTACAGAGCCTGCATAGCCTTTGGGTACGTACCCAAGGCATGGAGGGAGGTCAAAGTCACCTTTATACCGAAGGTGGGTAGACCGACTTACGAAGAAGCTAAAGCTTACAGGCCCATCAGTCTATCATCTTTTCTCTTAAAAGCTCTGGAGAAACTGGTAGACAGGTACCTAAGAGAGGGACCACTTAAAGTATTCCCTCTAAATAAACTACAGTGCGCCTACAGCCCTGGCAAATCTACGGAAACGGCATTGCACTATGTTGCGAGTCGAGCCGAGGCTGCGCTAGAGGGACAAGAGATCTGCGTCGGGGCTTTCCTCGACATAGAGGGAGCCTTCGACAAGACAACATTTGAATCCATACGCATTGCTG
>OX596255.1:2203154-2393881 GCA_951394255.1 Polyploca ridens
AGTTATCAGCTTACAACCAGAACATACGAAATAGTAGTAGGTAATGAAAGTTAGGACTGTCTTCCATAAAAGTTTTCATCATCATCATCATCAGCCTATAATGTCCCACTGCTGAGCACAGGCCTCCTTTCACAAATGAAGGTGAAAGGAAATGGGCAATACTCCACCACGCGTGCCCACTGCGGATCGGTGGAGGTAGGCTAGTGGTCAACCTACTGTTGGAATTTTTCAAGCCGCCTAGGAGGCATCCAACTAGCTTAACGACTATCACAAATTAAGTGATAACCGGGACCAACGGCTTTACGTGCCTTCCGAAGCACGGAAACGCTCGATTTGAAATACCACTAGGTGGTCACCCATCCAGGTACCGACCACGACAGGCGTAGCTCAACTTCACCGATCGATTAAGAACGGCTAATCATACTACACCACGAGCGCTTCCTACACCACGAGCGCTTCCTACACCACGAGCGCTTCCTACACCACGAGCGCTACATAAAAGTTTTATTGAGTAGAAATAAAGAGGTCGCATCGTTACAACTTCACACCGAGACGTGATGCAACACGGCAAGCCTAGATAGCAATATAGGACTTTATTTACTATACAAAAAGGTGCACATTTCAGTGAGAGAATTCGTGACAAGTGACTCGCGCTGCCCGAGTGAAGCGTATCCGAATACTCTACCTGAAATATGTATCTTTTTGTTTACTGAATAAAGTTCTATATTATATTGTTATTTTAAAAATGTTCGCGTCGCTTCGCGTCACGTCTCGGTGTGAGGTGACCCTAAGGCTGCATGTCCACCAGAGATGTGTAGCGAGGAATGTGTTTTAGCTGAGAAATAGAATCGCTTCATTTTTGCGATGGTATAGCTTCGGTGGAAAGCCACTTACTCTTGGAGGTGTGAAAAAAGATCAAGCTTCTAAATCAACGCAATCAAAAGAAACGGCAGGAAAGGTCGACTACAATCTTAAAACTATGGATGAAAAGAGGCTTATGCAATATATAAACAAAGATTTTGTACAATATTAGTTTATTTATATTTTATTTTTCCCACACTTAAGGACTAGTTCACAAGCATTGCTTAATTTATTAGTGATCGATCACAATATGACCTATTAACATTTTTTTACAATAGTTTAACGCAAGCACTGCCTTTAAGACTGCAACATAAGCTCTCATACAAAAACTGTATGATTACAACCCAATAAGAAATATGTATGATTATAACACGACAACTCATTTTAAACGGACTCTCATAAAATTTGTTTTTTTTTTAAACGCTATCAAAGTTCATCACTAATTTTATTTACAAAATATAAGAAAACTTTCTATTCTGGAATCCTTTTTTGTTAAAAGTAATTTTTGTACTTCATCAGATACATGAAGACGTCATGTGTAGAGTTGTGAATTAATACACACACAAAATATGTTTAAAAAATATGTTGACATCGTATCTGTCAAGTACATAATATTAAGCGTAGATTATAGTTCTTAATCTAAGGCATTTAAGGTTCACAACACATTGTTGCTTATATTTTGAATCATTTATTAAAACAATAACTTTTTTATTACATCAGGATTATTTACAAATAGTCAAATAGGATTTTAATGTCTTTTTTGCAACAACTAATGAAACTTTGATAAATAAATAAATAACTGAAAATAACCACCATTTACAAAAATGCTCATATTTCATATAAATTAATAAAATAAGTATAATTAGGATGGCTTTGTTAATATTTGAATTGATATTAGATTTTAAACATTTTCAACACACTCGCTCGTAAAGTGTCATTTATTGCAAATTACAAGTCTGTTTTTTCCTCGCAAGTGTGTTGAAAAATGACGTATGACACGCGTGTGCATTGATTATTACGCCCTCGAGTGTTAAAAACCAACATTGCAAACATGTATCATAAAGTACTTTTATCAATGAATTGTTTATTTGATTACTGGGAGGTGAATATTATTTTCTATGGTGCGGCAGTTGAGAAGTTAATTAACACTACTTGTAGGAAAAAACACCTGGATTTCTAACTATAATAAATGTATTTTTTATGTAACCATGTCAATTATTAAATAATTAGGACACCCGTAAATAATTGACATGAACATTCAAATTTAAGAACAAAGTACATCAACATACGCTTTTCCAAATACAAAGTCCCCGATGACGTGATGTCACAGAAAAAATAACCAACAAAAACATTATAATAAGATCATCTGTACGATCAAATAATAATATCATAAATGTATCCTGGGACATTCTTCACCTTCTACCTGGATCGAACCCAAGACCTGCAGCGCGATAGGTGGAATCTTAACCAACCAAACTAGGCCGTCCAATGTTATGTTATTTTATAGCCTACAAGAACGAGGGCTGCAATGTTCTGTCGACAAATCGTTCTGCGATTTGACGGAATATTAATTTTTGTTAACACTGTAATTATGTATTGGAAAAAAAATAAATAAAAAAAAATTAAATAAAGCAATAAGATGATTTTCCAATGACATTCTTCGTCTCAACGTCTTCCGATACTTTGTATTTCGAATAGGGTATAGTTATAGTTGAAATACAAAATTAAAACATTTGAGGCATTATTTATGGGCCCCTTCTTAAATTTAAGTATTGTTGCTTTTAGCTACTTTTTTTTAACATTAAGTGCTTTTTCAGACTCGGCGGTAACCGCGCGGTTACAGAATCGTGCGGCCCCCGCGCTCCAGGAGAGCGTTCAGTTGTGTTGCGGGAGCCGTGAGATTCTGGAACCGCGTGATTATCGCCGTGTCTGTACGCAGGCTAAAGCCTATAAATCTAGCGTGGATGAAGATTTTTACATATAATTTTATACGTGCCATTAAAAAAATCGTGCAAAAATGTATGCCTACTACTTGTCAACACATTAAATATTACCAGAAACTACGTTTTAATACAAGAATGGAGCGTCCCCGATACCATTCGAAAAGCATAACAACATTTATTATCAATCTTATACATAACTATTATAAGGTACAAGATTGATTGGCAAACTTTTGCTGCGCAAGGAGAACACATTAACTGCGCAGGTACACTCGTTAGCGATATGATCTATACTAACACAGATAAAATAGATTTTTTTAAATTTCATCCATGTTCTTAGTAAAAACTATCATCTCACGCTAGACCAAAATTGACAGCATTATTAAAGCAAATAGCAACCGTCATCAAAAACTAAATTGAAGTAATAACTTCGCATTTTAATATTAAGTAGCTCATAGACATCGCTTAATATCTATTCGTGATTTAGGTACTTATTTAAACGTAGACGCACTTTATCGCAGTGTGATGCATATCTGAAGGAAATGACAAAGAGTTTGTGTAATTTGGACACTAAAAATGGAGGATTAATAATCAACAAAATAACGACACTTAGTTACTGTGTCTCTTTCGCACATATAATGCGTGTACGACAGAGAGAGCAGCGAAGACAGAGTGTAGACCAAGGCAATATCGAAATGCCGATCATGAGAAGACGATGATTACTAGCCGAATAGCAGACGATAGTGGTCCATAAGGCATGCTAGCAATGGATGCGTTTGACGCATGATCGAATCGAAGCAGAATAGCTTCGAGTAGGTGGGAATAGCTTTAGGGATAGCTGAAGAGAACTTGGAAGTAGACAGCTCTAAATGCGTCCACTGTACACTATACAGTACAGTACAGTACAGGACAGTACAGTACAGTATACGTACCTAAGTGTAAGCGTATGTACAGAGCAGCGGCGCGTGCGTCTCTGCGGTGTAGTTCCTCACGCGGCTGAAGCTGAAGGGCGGGAACTTGGAGGGAGACAGCTCGAAATGTGTCCACTGTACACTATACAGTACAGTACAGTACAGGACAGTACAGTAAAGTACAGGACAGTACAGTACAGTATACGTACATAAGTGTAAGCGTATGTACAGAGCAGCGGCGCGTGGTCTCAGCGGTGTAGTTCCTCACGCGGCTGAAGCTGAAGGGCGGGAACTTGGAGGGAGACAGCTCGAAATGCGTCCACTGTACACTATACAGTACAGTACAGTACAGGACAGTACAGTACAGTATAGTACATGACAGTACAGTATACGTACCTAAGTGTAAGCGTATGTACAGAGCAGCGGCGCGTGGTCTCAGCGGTGTAGTTCCTCACGCGGCTGAAGCTGAAGGGCGGGAACTTGGAGGGAGACAGCTCGAAATGCGTCCACTGTACACTATACAGTACAGTATACGTACCTAAGTGTAAGCGTATGTACAGAGCAGTGGCGCGTTCGTCTCTGCGGTGTAGTTCCTCACGCGGCTGAAGCTGAAGGGCGGGAACTTGGAGGGAGACAGCTCGAAATGCGTCCACTGTACACTATACAGTACAGTATACGTACCTAAGTGTAAGCGTATGTACAGAGCAGTGGCGCGTTCGTCTCTGCGGTGTAGTTCCTCACGCGGCTGAAGCTGAAGGGCGGGAACTTGGAGAGAGACAGCTCGAAATGCGTCCACTGGTCCCGACGCATACACACTGAGTACCGGCGCCATTGCAGCTGGAAATTTCGCCGGGAACGCACGTTGTGCAGCTCTAATTCCTTGAAAAAATATAATATAATAAAGTCTAAGTTTAAGAGAGGTAGATTAATTCGCTCAAAGATCACCTTAACTGGGGAAGTACCTCCACCTTACAGAATACCGCAGCCAGATAACTTTATGTTGTGTTCCTGCGCGTGAGTCATGTCGCCGAAGCTCATTGGGGAGGGGGAAGGGTCGGTGACACGTGAATGACGCCTCATGTGTTGCAAACGTCCATATGAGTATGGTAGCCGCTTACCATCAGGCGGGTCCTATGCTAGTTTACTGACGAATAAACACCGATACTTAAGAATTTCAAGAGTTCAGTGGGTAAGTTGGAATATCAATGGGCAGCGTAAACATTAGTGAAATCTTTAGTTTAGAACCGACTTAACAAACCCGCAGGGTAGAATCGGGCGACACACACCACTACCATTCCCAGTGAGCCCCACCATCACAAGCCCCAACCCGCGCCCAAACCTTACGCGTTGTAGGAACACATTGACGACTAACGATTTATTTTTACTAATTTGCGCCCCGGTTTCACCTGCCTTTTCGGAAGCTCTATTATCTTTTTGGATAAAAGTATTCTATGTGTTAATCCAAAACATACTCCATCTGTGTGCTAAGAATTCAAATCCAAGAGAGTAACAAACATCCATACATCCATCCTCACAAACTTTCGCGTTTATAATATTATAGTAGAATAGTAGAACAAATCAAAATCAAAAAGTCATATATTCAGTTTAGGCCCTGATAAGGCACTTATGAACGTTCATTTGTTACATACAGTTGAATTTACAGTATTACCCAACTGATATGGCGCGTCGTGAATCTTCGTTCGCACAGAAAAGAAAGTATGGCCCCGAAGATTAACGAAAGAATGCTTTAAACTTACAATCAACCTTAGATCACTACTATAAGGTTCATAATACACTGCAGCTGTAAGTTCCGTCTCACTCGCAAGTCACGCCCCTCCGCACGGCGCGCGCTAACATGGCGGCAGCTGCCGACCAATAGTATCTGTAAAATGTATCTTCTGCGCAGGTACATCGGTAAGCCATATTAATTGGGTACTACTGTACCACCGTGTACACTTAAACTGAGAAGACTCCGGCAAGAAACTCACAGAATACAATATTGAAATTCTGGAGCTTAAGACGTAATGGACCTGAAATCCTGAGCTGACTTAGAAGTAACTAGTGTTTCACTACCATATCACGATCGTAAATGTGATGTTAGGGTGACAGTTACCATGTGGAAGCTCTGCTCTTGCTGCTCGAACTCCTTGCGTCGCGAGCGGAACCGCGTGTTCGACGACTGAGCCGGCTTCTTTTCGGTGCTCGACTTCCTTATCACTATCACCACCTGGATCGACATGGGATTGGATAATGGCGGCCAAACACTATACAATATGTAGGTATACAGGTTTTTAAGGCGATGATAGCTCAGTGGTAGTGACGTCGGATACCAAGACGAAGGTCCCGGGATTGGATCCTACAATAAGCTTGAGATTTGAAGGAAAACATCGTGAAGAAACTATAGCACGGTGGTACCCATCTGGGTGGCTACCACCATTAAGTTGAAAATGTGTCAAGCACCGGTGTGTTCCGACAGCTGCACTTGAGAGCAAGTTTCATTCTAGGCTTTGTGTGCTTACCACTTTCGGCCACATTACTTACCATGGTGAGATTGCGGTCGAACACAGGCTAATAAACAGAAAAAAAAATATATACGGGGTATACATTTGAGACCAGTCAGCAATAGGAGATTATTTCAAACTTTTTATGTGCCATCGACATTAAAAGAATTTGAAAAAAAAAAAAAAAACTTCGAATAAATAAATAAATTTTCAACAAAATTTATGGGAAAGATTTTTTCGATTTGTGACGTGTCTATTGCCCTATTCTAATTTGGCTCCATCGAGCCTTTTCATTTATTCTGTTTCTACGTCACAATACGAACAAAATTATGTATGACATTGACAATCTAGTTCAAAACTTGCCAGAAGTTATCTAAAATATTTACCTTAACCATTTCATTTTATAAAATTTATGCCCTTTTATTTATTTATTTTTATAAAAGTATGAATAGTTGGAGCAGATCTAGCAGGGAACTCACTGTTAGTCTTAAAAATTAGTCCCTAGTATTCTGTTTTTTAGTATTTGTTGTTATAGTGGCAACAGAAATACATCATCTGTAAACGGTTCATGAGATACAGCCCGGACAGAAAGACAGACGGATGGAAAGCGGAATATTAGTAATAGGGTCCCGTTTTACCCTTTAGGTACGGAACCCTAAAAACACGTGTATAATAAAATGTAACCTTATTCCCCATGAGGCGGTAATGTCCCGAGAGTATCCCTTGCGAGTTCTTGTTGTGTCGATGCTTGAGCGCGGCCACGCACGCCACCGGCTCCTCCGCGGTCGTCCACATCAGGACCAGCCCGTCCGGGAAGAACCTGACACACATTATTACTTAAGGCTGCGTATAAAGCAAAATAACAATCTTAGAATTGAAATTTACCCAAGTAAATAGTATTTAAATAAAAAAATATTTTTATATGAGTATTTTCATTATATACGCGAGGGTTCTGCCTGAGCAAAAACATAATGGAATGAAATTTCCTCGATAGAAAAAAATCACAAAGCTTCCTCTAATAATAATGAATTTTCGGTTTTATTCGTTCATGGTGTATCTAATTAAGACAAAAATTCGATAAATAATATCACTAACATATGACCTAGGGCTGCTACTAACGATTTTTTAAAATATTCTATACTTTACGAGTTATTTAGATAAGAAGCGCTTCGTTCATTTTTGTGCCGCAAACACGCTATCTCCATCTCATCTCCACGCGAAGATTAGACATAAGTTTGTTTCATCTGACATTGCGATATTTTTCTGGCTTGGTACGCACTCTTAAACAACGTCTAACGGATACGGTATATCTATCCAAAAGGGAAAGCGAGAAGAAGAAAATAGAGCAATGGAGGTTCTTCAAAAAGGGTGTGAAGAGATTTCTGCAGGGTCGGCAACGCGCGAGTGATACCCCTGGTGTTGCAAGTGTCCATAGGCTACGGTAACCGCTTACCATCAGGCGGGCCGTATGCTTGTTTGCCACCTTAGTGGTATAAAAAAAAGACGCTCTCGAAATGTGGTGCTGGAGAAGAATGCTTGGTATATCCTGGACAGAATTCCGTACAAATAAGTCCATACTCAAACATACAAAGTTAAGCTACCACCGTCGTGGTCGGTACCTGGATGGGTGATAACTTAGTGGTATTTCAAATCCGTCCGTGCTTCGGAAGGCACGTAAAGCTGTTTGTTGGTTCCGGTTATTACCTAATTGTGATAGTCGTTAAGCTAGTTGGATGCCTCCTAGGCGGCTTGGAAAAATTCCAACAGTAAGTTGACCACTAGTCTACCAATTCGCAGTGGGCACGCGTGGTGGAATATTGCCCATTCCCTTTCACCCTCATTTGTGAAAGGAGGCCTGTACTCAGCAGTGAGACATTATAGGCTGATGATGATGATGATGAAGTCCATACTCCAGGAACTCGGTATTAAACATCGTCTATCTTCCGTAGTGCAGTCTCGCATCCTTACTTTCAAAAATTTTTTAATTCAAAATCATTCAAATTGACCTTCACAGGCACTTATGAAAAGTCTGACTCTAATACTCTAATACCGGTTCGAAAAGTTGCATTTGCTGAGAAGAGCCGGCAATAAACTCAACAATTACTCTTTTCAAAACAAGCTTAGACACGTGGACGGGGGGGGGGGGGGGTAACTTTCTTTGGACACGTGTCGCGGCGCGGAAATGTTTCCATAGAGCGATTGATGGTGCAGGGTAAAGTAGAGGGCACCAGAGCACGTGGGAGATCACCCATGCGATGGACCGACCAAGTTGAAGGCCGCAATAGGCGGTCCCATCAACGACTGCACCAGAAGGGCAGCAGTTAGGGTCGAATGACGGCGTATTGTGAAGCGCGCCACAAATCACACGTCATGACGACCACTCAAGAGACTCACGCATGAGAAGAAGAAGATCCAAAAGGGGTGAAGGTTACATTAGGTGGGTTTGACGGCCAGCTGGCGCAGTTGGTTAAGGTTCACCTTACGCGCCGTAGGTCGTGGGTTCGATTCCCACATAGGACATACATTTGTGTGCATGAACATGTCTGTATGTCCTGAGTCTGGGTGTAATTATGTATATTAAGTATGTATTTACAAACAAAAAGTAGTATATGTCAGTTATCTGGTTTCCATAGTACAAGCTCTGCTTAGTTTGGGATCAGATGACCGTGTGTGGAATGTCCCAGGTTTTTTTTTTTTTTTAGGTATAAACTAGTTTCAGATCAAAATAAATTACTTAATTCATACACAATTGGTTCCATAAGTTTGGTGCAGGTGCAGGTGCAGCCGCGGTCGCAGGAGGTGAAGCATTTATTGTATACACGAGCCCTTGTTGTACTGTATACTATATGACACATACCTAAGGTACCTATAGTAGTCGATGAGGTACCAGGGCCTGTAGAACTGGTCCTGGAAGGAGTTCTCCCCGTGGCGCAGGTAGGTGGTCTTGCTGATGTAGCAGCCGTGCAGGTGCAGCCGCGGTCGCTCCACGTACATGTGGCGCCAGGAGCTGAAGCCAGACGCGCGGGGCGTGCCGCATTCTATACCCCATGTTCTATAACCAACGATACCACTATTTAGACCTCCTTATCTTAGGGCCTACTACGAAAAACCGATCATATTTTTGAAATATTAACTTATACAGAATGTTACAGAATTACCCGTAAAGCCGAAAGGAGGTTAAATGGGGCCTTATAACGAGTCCATTCCTAATATTTAAGAACCGTAGTAACGCGAGCTCTTCTTGCAAGACGAAATGAACTTCTGAAAACAAAACAAAGAACTAAAGAAATGAAAGAAGAATTGAGTAGATTATTTAAAACAACAAGTAAAGCGATTGATAAAGACTACAAAGACCACAGGAACAAAATAATTGAGGCTAACCTAAAACAATACAGAAGCACGAAAAGAGCCTTCAAGAAACTGACTACGCACAAAAACTGGATTCAAAACTTAAAAACGAAATCGCATGTAACTAGAACCAGACAAGACATCATGAACTGCGCTACAGATTTTTACAAGCAACTGTATGAAAAAACACCAAGCTCAATTTCTTGTTCCACTGGAATCCATGAAGTCACAGTACATTTTCAAGACATGAACGATCTACCTCCAGTGGATGCCATGGAAGTCATCAAACATATTCAAAAACTCAAAGTAGATAAAAGCCCAGGTCCCGACGGCATACAAAATGAAGCTCTAAAAATTGGTGCTGCTCTTCTAGCCCACCCACTTACGTTCCTATTCAACAAAGCTCTCGACACAGGCCAGGTACCAGAACAGTGGAAAAGATCCGACATAATTCTTCTTTATAAGAAAGGAGACCCTCGAGACATAGCTAATTACCGCCCTATTAGCCTTCTTTCAAGTACATACAAATTATTCACATCGATTCTACAAAGTCGATTAAGTCCGAGAATCGATAAGTTCCAACCGATAGAACAGGCGGGTTTTCGTTCAGGTTTTTCTACAACGGACCACTTACAAGTAATGCAACAAATGATAGAGAAATATAAGGAGTTCAACAGGCCGCTATATATAGCTTTCATCGATTATGCCAAAGCGTTTGATACGATTTCTCACGATGCTATTTGGGAAGCTCTGAAAAAATGTCATATAAACGAAAAATACGTCAGGGTACTAAAAAACATTTATGATGGTAGCGTAAGCCAAGTCAGACTAGAGAAACGAGGCCCAGACATACCAATCGGCAGAGGAGTGAGACAAGGAGATCCCCTCTCACCTAAACTGTTCATAACAGTATTACAACACATCTTTGAAAATCTTAACTGGCAGTCAGAAGGGATTAGGGTCAACCGAGATCGACTTACTCACCTCAGATTCGCAGACGATATCGTTATATTCTCTGAAACAAGTGGAAGGCTAGAAAAAATGATAAACGCTTTAAATGAAGAAAGCGAAAAAACTGGTCTTAAAATGAATGAAAATAAAACTAAAATATTGACAAACAGCCGAATGAACACTATAAACCTTAACGGAAGACCACTTGAATATGTAGAAAATTATGTCTACCTAGGAAAAAAAGTATCATTCGATGATAAAAACGAAGAACAAGAGGTCGAACGCCGCATTAATATAGGCTGGAAAAGGTTCTGGTCCTTGAAGGAAATTCTGAAAGGGCAATTTCCCCTACACCTAAAAAAGACCGTTCTGGATACCTGTATTCTGCCTAATATCACTTACGGATGCCAGACATGGACGTATAATACTAAAATAAAAACCAAAATAGTAAAATGTCAAAAGGCAATGGAAAGAAGCATACTAAAAATACGACGAGTACATAAAATAAGAAGCGAATACATAAGACGGAAAACGAAAGTTATAGACACCTTACATTATGCTTTAAAACTGAAATGGCGGTGGACAGGACATATAGCAAGATACACAGACAAAAGGTGGACATTAGAGACAACGGTATGGGAAGGACCGACCGGAAAAAGAAGAAGAGGGCGCCCTAGAAAAAAGTGGATAGAAGACATAACAGCCGTAGCAGGAAAAGAATGGACAACAAAGGCAAGAAACAGAGAGATTTGGAACAAGCTGGAGGCCTATACCCGTGAAGGGGTTCCGATCAATGATAAAGAAGACAGTACATAAAGATAGCGATTAAAATGAAATTTGTCCAAACAGATTAAAGAAATAAATAATACAATTAGTGCTATTTTTAAGATGAGATGTATTTTATTTTTTATTTTATTTAAACATTTTTGATGCATGTAATAATTAGATTGGAAATAAATGGGCTTTATTATTATTATTATTTATTATTAGTAACGCTGTATAACATACCCCAAAAAAATAAAAAAAATATTAATATTTTCACTGATGTGCAAAACCTATTTCAGTAAAATTAAAGAGTAAACTACGCAGAATGTACCTACATTTCTACCTAATTCGCGGAACGACAAAAAAATTAAAAGACCTAACCTAACAGAACAACCTAAACGAACACTTACTTTTTCATAATAAACGACAAATTTACAGAAAAAAAAAAACCAACTTGAAATTTTTACGGGGTATTTTGTAACATGTTGTATAATTGCAGCTAAACTGATGAGACTTTAAGGTCGGCGATACCACAAAATATTTAGGCAGCAAGTGATCAACTGCCAACGAAAGAAAGAACTGTCACGTGATTAGAAACCTACGCCGCTCGCCGCGGATAAGACCGGGCGCATAAGAAATTATCTGCAACATTTCAGTGATTTTGCACTTGTGTGCGGAATTCAATTCCTCGATAGTCCCAGGATGTGTATTGTGTAGGTTGGTTGACTCACTTGACACACAAGGCCCTCCACAAGTCGGGCTCCCTGGCCAGCACGTAGAAGCCGCGGCACACGGCCGCCACGCGGTCCAGCGCCGCCGCGTCCAGCTCCGAACTCACTACCCACCGGAGCATTACCACCATCACCTCGTACGGCAGCCACGATATGTGACCACTCTGCACATAAACAACATTACATATATTCTAGCCTCATAGAACAATAAAATCCAGGGCCTAGGTTTAACAAGACTACTAACTTGCCAACAATAATCCCGAGCGGGGTAACCCCGGACTTTTGATAGAGTTAGAGCATTGCGTTTATTCGCTCAAAGAGCAGCTCGACTGGGGATGTACCTCCACCTTACAGAATACCGCAGCCGAATAACTTTCTCTCCCCTCCGGGCGGAAAGTGTCAACTTTTGTCCCGCTGCGCTAAACGAAGTTGCCGCTTTCCGCCTCCGTCGAGCAGAAAAATAGTATACACACCTTGGGCAGGAAATATTAAAGCCTCAGATCACATGTAATTGTTGATCGAGACGAAGCCGAGATCGAAAAACAAACATTTCTTACTTGCCTGCCCTAGGTGAGTAATATACTCTATGTTGTGTTCCTGAAGGGTCGGTAAAGCGTGAGTGATGACTCGTGTGTTGCAAACGTATATATGTTTTTTTTGTCATCTAGCCCATTCTTCATAGAGAATGTGTGAAATTTCACGTTGATATACCCTGCTTTGCGTTGATACATAGCAATCTTACCTTAGTAGAGTAGGCCGGTTCGCAGAAGGTGCCCTTCCTGGCGAGGATCCTCTGCAGGCGCGCCAGCAGGTCCTCGCCCTCCACCGCATCCTCGTCATCATCATCGCTGCCATTAGCGTTGTCTGCCGGCAACACTTCTTCTGTCTCCGATTCCTCTGGTTTAAACATCATAAACATCAGCTATTTAAGATCATAACTCTGCTTTTTAGGATTCCGTACTCAAAGGGTACCAAACGGGACCCTATTACTAAGACTCCGCTGTCCGTCCGTCCGTCTGCATCAGAGGGCTGTATCTCATGAACCGTAGTAGGTAGACATTTGAAATTTTCTTAGAATGTGTATTTCTATTGGCGCTATAACAACAAATATTAAAAATTAAAGGGTGCCCCCATCCAAAAATCTTTTCTCTTTTTTTTTGTTGCTTTTGTTACTATTCACTTCATAGCAAAGTTGAGCTAGGCACTATTATTATTATTATTGTACGGAACACTCCGTGTGCAAGTCCGATTCGCATTTGGCCGGTTTTTTTATATACTACTAAGGTAGCAAACAAGCATACGGCCCACTTGATGGTAAGCGGTCACCGTAGCCTATAGACGCTTGCACCAGGGATATCACTCGCGCGTTGTCGACCCTGCAGAAATCTCTTTACACCCTTTTTGAAGAACATTCTATCATAGGTTTGCAACCTCATATATTTGGGTACCTTTGTAATTCATATTCGATCTAACAAACTAGTACGTTTTTGACCACCATTTTTATTTTTGACTTAGTTCTCCTATACTATTCCCTGATTGCGATAAAACTTCGCACACAGAGCATTAATAAGGTTTTTTTTTTATTGTGAATAGTAAATAGTTGTTACTGGTGGGTTTTTGCGTTAAAATATCCTATATGGAAAACGAGGAGCCTCCCAGGATAAAGGTAAGGACTTACCAGGAACTCCTATGGCAATCCAATGATTATGAGCACTATTATTTCACAAATCACAAAGTTCACATGCGTTTCGATCTGTAGCGTATTTCGTACTGAATCTTGCGGGGTTGCGAGACGCGCGCGTTACGTTTACTCACACACACGCGTTTAGCGATGCGTCACCGAAGTATGTAGAAGATTCCCGAAGTTCTTTTCTCGCTCACACATATGATGTGGGAAAAGGAGAGGAATCGGGAAGCAGAGGCTCGTCATTGATACTCAATATGAGTAGGTTTCTACTATAAATATTATTATAGGTATTTTGGCCTAAACATCCTCCGCCGCCTTGAGAATACGTAGTGTTCTCAAAAGAAAGAAAAAATAATTAATTATAAGAACTAATTACAGATTATAATAATTACTAAAGTACTGAATATAAGATGCGGTATGATTAATTTTTATTGTGAGGGTAATGGACATAACTTGACAATGGGTCTTTTGAATGATCCATTTGAAGTTTTTACTAAAGCGACGCGGATATTTCCATCCTTGCCAGGATAAACTTGTGATATTATGCCCAACGGCCAACGTAAAGGGGGAATATCATCTTGATGTATAAGAACCACAGTACCAATCTTAATGTTATTTTTATCAATGAGCCATTTCTGTCTAACTTGAAGATTATGTAAATATTCTATACGCCATCCTTTCCAATAGCTACACACCATCTGATCTAATAATTGTTTCCGACAACGTAAAGATATGGTTTCCTCGGACACATTCTGAAGCGGCAATGAAGTCAATGGTGAAGCCATTATAAAGTGAGCGGGAGTAAGAGGCTCCGGGTAGGGATCCTCAGATAAAATGCAAAGCGGTCTAGAATTTAAGACTGTTTCAATTTGGGTAAGAACAGTGAGGAGCTCTTCATATGTGAGGAGCTGCGAACCGATAACACGGTATAAATGAGTTTTAATCGATTTTATATTAGATTCCCACAATCCTCCGAAATGTGGGGCGCGGGGTGGAATCATTTTCCATTCAATGCGGTACTGATCGGTAAGTAGTTCTTGTAATTGAGCTTTAGCTCCGACAAAGTTAGTTCCGTTATCGGAGTAAAGAAAAGAAACAGGTCCTCGACGGGAAATGAATCGCTTAAAAGCGGAAATAAAAGTATCTGATGACACATCAGTTGCCAATTCGATGTGTACAGCTTTGGTTACTAAGCATATAAACAAACAAATATATGCCTTTTGGCTCTTTTGACCTCTGCGTCTACATAATGTTACTTTAATGGGTCCAGCATAGTCAACGCCCGTATGCACAAACGCTTTGGTCTCCTGAACGCGGCAAGAGGGTAAATCAGCCATTTTTGGGCTGAGAAATGAAGGGGAATTTTTAAAACAAAAGTTACATGAATGTACTCTGTGTCTAATGACACTTCTAGCGGACAGTATCCAATATTTCTGGCGCAACAGTGAGCTCAGAAGATTGGCACCAGTATGGCAATGAGCACGGTGAAAATAGTCTATAATAAGATGAGTAACGTGGTCATGTTTAGGTAAAAGAGCGGGATGCTGAGCTTCATACGGAAGATTTGCATTTGAAAGTCTACCTCCAATTCTAATAATTTTATCTTGATCTATAAAGAGGTCAAGTTTTTTAAGAGGGGAAGATAATTTAACTTTTTGAATATTATTAAATACATTTTGAAAATGAACTTGTTGTACAGAGCGCATTAAATATACTTCAGCTTTATTTAGCTCAGAAGCTGTGATGCGGCTGTGACCTTGATCACGAGAAATTATGCGAGAAAATCTAAGTATGTATACTATTATGCGTAATATTTTATTCCATGATGAGTATTTCAGAGCAAGCTCGTAAATTAAATTTGGCTCAACAGAAGCGGACGCGGTACAAGTAACAAGCGTTTTACTATTAAATTCAGGTAGGTCCTCACAGCATTCGGGACTAAATGGAGTGATAGGCCATTCTGAAACTGGATCTTTTAACCATTTCGGGCCGTGCCACCATAAGTGATGTGACACTAGCTGCTCAGGTAAAATACCTCTAGAGAGACAGTCGCTAGGATTTTCTATACCACTAACGTGGTAGAAATTTTTTGGGTCAAGATTTTCTTGACATTTAGCAATGCGGTTACTAACGAAAACATTCCATCTATGTGGAGATGAATGTATCCATGACAGAGTAATTTTAGAATCGGAGAATGCGAATATATTATCAATAGCGGTTCGAGCACTATAAGTCTCATTAATTAATTTAATAAGTTTTGACAGAAGAACAGCGGCGCATAACTCTAAACGAGCAAGCGAAACTACCTTTACAGGTGCAACCTTAGATTTCGCACACACCAACCGTACGTGTATGTTACCATCAGGATCAGTCACATGTAAATATATGATGCAGCCATATGCTTTAAGACTGGCATCAGCAAAACCAACAATATTTGTTTTGCAGCCCATAGAAACGGCTAAATGACGCGGTATTTTTAATGTAGAAAGAAGAGGCAATTGCTCTTTGAATTTATTAAAGAGAGAAACGATAGAGTCTGGGGGTGTTTCATCCCAATCAATATGAAGATTCCATAAATCTTTAATTAATAATTTGGCAAACAATACCACTGGGGCAGCAAATCCGAGTACAACCCACAAGCGGGCAATTGTTGACAGTATGAATCTTTTGGTGCACTTGTCGTGTAAATCAGATGTAGTAAAAGTGAAGCTATCATCTGCAGGAATCCATTTGAGGCCTAGAATTTTGAGGTTATCATTGTCTGAAAAATCTATAGCAGCCCGATTGGATTGCGGCACAGAGACCAGCAACTCCTGTGAGTTACTTGCCCATTTGGTGAGATCAAAACCACCAGCTTTAAAAAGAGAGATGAGCTCTTGAGATAAGACTTTAGCTTCTTCTAAAGAAGGAATGGAAGTGGCTAAGTCATCCATATATAGTTCACGCGAAGCTACTTCAGCAGCGCGAGGGAATAGGTTTTTCTCATCCGAGCATAACTGGCGCACAGTGCGCATGGCTAAAAACGGACTGGACTTAAGACCGAATGCAACTCGGTTAAATTGAAATACGCGGATCATTGGGATCAAAGCGGAATAATATTTTTTGATATTTTCTATGCTCATCAATAACAGCAATTTGTAGGTACATTTGTTTTATATCTGCTGTAATAGCAATGGGAAATAAGCGGAAGTTCAGTAATACAATAAACAAGTCAGATTGTAAATTGGGTCCCGTATGTAAAATATCGTTTAGTGATATGCCATTGTGACATTTAGCACTAGCATCGAGTACTATACGAACTTTTGTTGTTTCTTTGTCTTGCCGTACGACGGGATGGTGTGGTATGAAGTACCCTTTATCATGGTCGTCAGAATCGGAAGGCAATATTTCAGATAAGTATTTTTTATCTAAGTACTCCTGTATAACCTCATTATAACTAGCGCGTAGCTGTGGATCGCGTAGCTTGGTACGCTCCAAAGCAAGTAAACGGCGGTGAGCAACGGAACGGGAATCACCTAACACGTCAGGATCCTCACGAAAAGGTAACGCGGTGCAATATCTGCCTGCGGAGTCCCGTGAGAAGTTACGAGAGAACAGCTGTTCACACTCCTTTTCGGCCGAGCTCATAAATTTTTGCGCGGGAATTTCTTCGAGCTCCCAAAACTTAAGTAGGGAATCATCTAAAGAAATAGTAAGGTCATTGGGACCAGAAATGAAAAAAGTCGCGGTATTAAAATAAGTGGATGCATTTTTATTAATATTAGAGTTAGCGGGAACGTCACCCATAAGAATATAACCGAACACGGTTTCAAGGGCAGAAGGAGCGGGAGGTGCAATAATTCTTTGACCTAATAATAAAAATGGGAACAATTGTGCCCCGAGAACTACTTCGACCTCTCCGGGGATGTGCCACAGAGGGTCAGCGAGCGGTAAGTTACCTAAATGTTGCACTATAGAAGTCTCAACATATTCAGTCGGTAACCTGTCAGTAATGCAATCAACGACAAGAGCGGTAATATTATAAAAATATTTTTTATTTTTCGCGGTTATTTTAAGTTGAACGTAGCCGTGAATAGGACGCGAAGTGGATCCTACACCCTTTATAAAAGAATTGCTAAGCGGTATTATATTTAAATTTAGTTGTTTACAACAGGCAGTTGTAATTATGTTGTTTTGAGACGCGTTATCTATTAAACATCTAACTGAAATATATTTATTGTCCTTATTAGACGCATAAACTTGAGCGGTTGATAAAAGTACAGTAGTATGGGAAGGATTTAATTTATTAAAAGAATCGCGTTCGTTATCATTATTCTTATCAACTCGCGCTCGGGTGCATAGCGACACCGGTTGAGGAGCGTCCGTAGCGTTAGAAGGAGACGCGGTCAGATGCGCGGGCGAGGCTGCGCACGGGAGCGGTCGCGGCGCGGCGCGGGCGGCGGCGGACGTCTGCGCGCAAAGCTGCGCGATGCGGTTATCGCTATTATCAAGACGCGCCGAGTGAGAGGGACGCGAGTCAGAAACTATTTGTTGCGATTGCGAATTGCTATCCAAATGCAAAAGAGAATGATGGTGTTTATTACAAGTTTTACAACTATACGACGACTTACACTGAGAAGCAGTATGCGTAAGGCTGAGGCAGTTTACACAGCCTCTTTTAGATTTAACAAAATCTAAACGATCTTTAGTATTAAGTGCTTTAAAAGAGGAACAATTAAAAATCTGATAGTGATCAGATTTATTACAAAATAAGCAAGTGCTTTTATTATTATTATCGCGTGCAAGGAAAGCATGGTGGACTGTATTTGAATTACGCGGTTGAGACCGAGAAGCGGGCGGATTATTAAGGTTGCTACCGACTGGGGCGGTTCGCGCGGAGCCAGCAATTGGCGTAGAAGTGCGGTCTAATATTTTTACTTGCGATTTAATAAAATCAACAAAATCCTTATAAGAAGGAATTTCTTTATTCCTCATAAACATTTCAAAGGAATTAGCGGTTGCGGGATCTAACTTCTTTAAAGCTAAAGAAAGTAAGATAAAATCTTTCATATCTTCAATACCTAACTGTTCCAAAGCAGATACAGAAGCGTGGAAAGTTTCAATGAACGTATTTAAAGACGCGGAATTATTTAATGCGGGTTTAATATTGAATAAATTAGACATGTAATGTGAGCCTAATGCTCTTTTATCTTGATATTTTTGAACTAAGCTGTCCCAAATAGAATTATAATTATCACCGGACGGTATAATACCTGCCGTGATTTTTAAAGCATTTCCTGTTAATTTACCTACAAGATATTGTACTCTTTGAGAATTCGAAAGATCAGGATTTGAATGTATATTAGATTTAAAAGATTCAAAGAAGACGGGCCAATTTTCTATTTTTCCATCAAATGACGGAATTTGAATTGGTGGTAGTTTGATACGACCTTTATATTGGGACGGAATAGTATTCTGCGCGGACACATTCGACGTAATATTTGTCTTACTGACGATAAGAGAACGAACCCTTTCTATTCCTTTTTTATAATCAATCTTATATTCTGGATCAAGTTGCATATTTAACGCGTTAATTGTATCTAAATTGGCACTAAATTCATGACGAATTGTACTAATAATTTCAGTGTCCGCCATGAATGTCTCTGAGGAACGAAGGTCTGCACTCGCGGACGTGGAAATATTCTTAGAAGAATCATATAAGAACGATAATTGTTCAAAAATAGCTTCATTTTTAGCTTCCAATATTTTAATTTTAGTTTCAATAGCTTCCATTGTGAAAGATTGCGTAATAATAAATTGCAAAATTACCTAATTAAAGTAAAATGACGTAGGTAAGTAGGTAGGTATATCCAACAGTTTAGGCACCTACCTATATAGGTATGAAAGTTTATTTCAAGTCGGCAGACAAGGCTCATAGAATGCAATTATATGCGTAGTAATAGTACAAATAGTAAGTACGTATTGCGGTTATTAGTACACCATATGATTTCGTATAATAAGATACGAATCGGTACCTATAAAATCTAAGTCCTAAAAATATGGAGGAGCGGCGGCGGTATTGAATACCTAACTACTTTTTATCACGATTGGCGTGGTAAAAATGGCGGGAGTACGAAATATCGTATTTATATAGTCTAAAACCTATTTATGAGGTATAAGACTTGCGTATTATGAGGTATATACCTATTTAGAGGCATAAAACCTATAGAAAGCGGGAAATTATACGTGATTTGATATGAAATTAAATTGCTGTAATGGCTGACTCAAAATGAATCCGCTCGAAGGCGTACCAGAAAAAATGGTGGGTTTTTGCGTTAAAATATCCTATATGGAAAACGAGGAGCCTCCCAGGATAAAGGTAAGGACTTACCAGGAACTCCTATGGCAATCCAATGATTATGAGCACTATTATTTCACAAATCACAAAGTTCACATGCGTTTCGATCTGTAGCGTATTTCGTACTGAATCTTGCGGGGTTGCGAGACGCGCGCGTTACGTTTACTCACACACACGCGTTTAGCGATGCGTCACCGAAGTATGTAGAAGATTCCCGAAGTTCTTTTCTCGCTCACACATATGATGTGGGAAAAGGAGAGGAATCGGGAAGCAGAGGCTCGTCATTGATACTCAATATGAGTAGGTTTCTACTATAAATATTATTATAGGTATTTTGGCCTAAACAGTTACCTTGAGGCGTATCAGCCCTGAAATCATTTTCATAAAGGCGCGTCTCCACGTCGGGTACAATCTGCATCGCTCTTTTGTAGTGTTGTATAGCCTCGTACAGCTTCCCGCTGCGTTCCAGCTCCACGCCGCTGAGGAATAGCTGCTTTGCCTACACAATAGAGATGATACTTAGCTTTTATGAAACTGGAGGAGACAAGAGATCTTATATGGGTATCGCTTTTTAGAGTAGGGAGCAACAGGACCATATTACTAAGCCTTGGCTTTCCGTCTGTCTGTCTGTCTGTCAGTGGGCTGTATTCCATGAAATGAGGTAGAAAGTCGAAATTTTCACGGAATGTGTAAATGAAAATGAAATAAAATAAAAAAATACATTTGGTTTATAACCCTTCTATGTGATTCCGACTCGCACTTTGCCGGTTTTATTACTTTCCTTTTGAGGCAACCTAAGGGCCTTATCACACAAGCGGTTTCCGAGCGTCTTCAAAGCGGAGCGGGCCCGCAGCGAATACGTCGCGGACGCGCAACGAGCACGCCGCGGATAGCGCCGGGGACGCCATTTTGTACACTCGTACAAAACAGACCTTATAGTAATTACTAGCCTTTCTTGGTGAGGTGACACTGATAATCTCAAATGTGTGTCTTCATGTTTTAAGTCAACAACTCATAAAATGTAGGTCTTGACATTTGCAGGTATAGGAACGAATTTTTTTTAGATATTTTTTTATTCCTTTGAAAAACAGCACAAAGTAGTCGCTCTCTTTGAGTCGATTAGTTAATAATGGATCCTCCCAAATTCGTCGATGCTTTCGTTTTCGTTTCCTGCGACTTCGAAGTAACAAAGCTAACAGCAGTGTTTCCTCGTCGGGGTCCATTATTGTACGTCGCAAACTCGCCGCGCACAGGCGGCAAAAACGTAGCGTAATCGCCACGCGACCGCAACGTCTTCGCTGTGCAACCGCGGCGTGTTCGTGGCGCGTCCGTAACGCTTTGAAAACGCTCGCAAAACAATAGTATGATAAGGCCCATAGATTTTTACAGTGTCGACATTTCGACAGCGCGCGAGTGAAGCCCCCGATGTTGGCACCACCTATATACTAACCGCTTACCATCAGGCGGTTCGTATGTTTGTTTGTTACCTAAATAGTATAAAAGGAAAGAATTGCCTATTATGTCTCATGTATGCCAATCAGTACCGTAGGTTCTCGCGTGGGACGCTCCCATATGGAGTTATTTAATTATGCTTTTTTTCGTAATGTCAAAATATCGCGTTACAGTCAATGCATAAATAATTTATCGCTCATTCCACACATACCATAACTTATATTGGAGGGAGCAGGACAGCTAAGCAATCTGTGATTAGCAAAGTTAAAGGCGATGTATGGCCGCGCGTACTTCGCGAGTCGATGGGTGAAAATAAAATACTACTCCCCAAACCTAATTGTAAACATACCTTGTCTTCATCAGTAAGTGGTTCATCCACCACTTTCGGTGGTTCAGGATTCTTCACCCGAGTGGGAGTGGACTCCAGCTCCCTCTGCCACTGCTGACGAAACACTGACAGCTCATCGTCATTGGTATTATTCTAAAAAATATACACTTTGACAATCGACTTCTATCACTCTACCTTATTTACCACTTTTAAAGATATGTACAGTAATGTACAGTAGTACCCAACTGATATGGCTTACCGGTGTACCTGCGCAGAAGATACATTTTCAAAGCGCGGGAAACCGCTATTGGTCGGCAGCTGCCGCCATGTTAGCGCGCGCCGTGAGGAGGGGCGTGACTTGCGAGTGAGACGGAACTAACAGCTGCAGTATATTATGAACCTTATAGTAGTGATCTAAGGTTGAGTGTAAGTTTTAAGCATTCTTTCGTTAATCTTCGGGGCCATACTTTCTTTTCTGTGCGAACGAAGATTCATGACGCGCCTTATCGGTTGGGTAATACTGTAAAGTTATTTAAGAATGCTTAACTTTTTGTTACATCTCCATGGAATCCACTTTTGAAGAGTTAAGAATCACTTTCAAAGCTTCCTAACCACTTGTGCTGATCACATCATCTCAAGTTTATAAACATTACTAGCTTTCCCGCGCGGTTTCACCCGCATTCCCGAGGGATCATATGTTTTCCCGGGATAAAAAGTATCCTATGTGTCAATCCAGAACATAATATATCTATTTGCCAAATTTCATCCAAATCCGTTCAGTAGTTTTTCTGTGAAAGAGTAACGCGAAAGTTTGTACGTATGGTACGTACAAACTTTCGCGTTTATTTACTGTATGATATTAGTAAAGTAAGTATTGAAAAAGGATAGAAAATAATTAAAGTAGTATTTGTGGCATGACCAATGTTGATTGTGACTAGAAACAAGCAACGATTTGACAGTATTTTTCTTACATCCTTTTCTCTTGTTATTTATTAGAAAGAGATAGAGTGAGACTAGATACATTTTGTTGTAAAGAGAATCAGCATAAATAACCACCTTTGTGGGGCACAGCCCTAATACCTTTTCCTCATCAGCAACAAGTACAGATTCCTCTGGCTGAGGTTCAGGGTTCCTCTGATGAGTGGGAGTGGACTCCAACTCTCTTTGCCATTGCTGTCTGAAAGCCGATAGCTCATCTTTATCAGATATATTCTGAAACAATGCAATTATTTATCAACTTTGCTTCACCACTTGATATTGTGAGTGGTGAAGCGCATAGAGACTTAGAGCATAGCATGTATGTGTTCAAAGAGGAGCTTGGCTGGGGAAGTAGCTCCCCCAAGTAGCATAACAAGCTGTATTAAAGTTCGTTCTTATACTAAAAGCTGTATATGCAGGCTGTATTAGCCCTTATAAGTGCAAAAAGGGCCCATATTATACAGCTTATTGCATTATTGGAGCTGTATAGAAGCTGTACAATCAATAGACAAGCTGTATAATAGCTATATTAGAGCTGTTATTCGGTGTACAAAGCAGCCTATACACTACAGATATTATCTTATAAGTATCTTGTAAAGATAAAGTTCTTAAATGGGTTTTTGAAGAGAATTATAAGAGAATAAAATAAAAACCTATTTTCGATGTAATACTGAATGGCGCCATAATATTTAAGAAATTAAATTATAAAATGAAGGATAAAATATTGGACATGGATGTCTGATGGTGTTAATTTATGAATTCAATATGCAGATTTTAATACAGTTTTATACAGTAAATAAATGCTTGTTTTTAAGGTTAGAAAAAATGTTGCTCAATTTTTCAAACATATTATCTTATTAAAAAAGAATTAATATTCTAGCCTACTTAATAAAAAAATCAGTTTGTGCTAATATTTTAATAGATGTTTATGTAAATATATATAACTTAAACTTGTTCTATTTGTTTTGTTTTTTTTATATCAATCAACATGAACTATATAATTTAATACAATTAAAATTTATGAATTATATCCCCACATGTTTTACCGGCTCCCCGGTAAAACATGTGTGTAACTCTTGACTGTATGTACATCAACATATTTTAACACATGTTTTGGCAAATAAATTTATTCTATTCTATTCTATTCATAAAACTACCTATAATATTTTATTAGAAGTGCCTTTTATATCGCGCGCACGACCAGACAAGAAAGACCTGCTAGAGTTAAAATTTATATGGAACAGTAACTAAATGACAGTTAATATTAAACCTTGTGTCTTATACGTCACAGTGGCATTTCGCGCACAATGGCCGTGGTTCCCCTTAAACACAGACGGTCTGTATAAGGCGGGCGAAGGGTTATAAACCTTGGATAGTTTTAAAGCAATAATCGATAGTGACGTAAGACAGTATTTCAATGTTTTTGTATACTTTAATAACCTTGATCTCACAATAACATGATGAAACCTCATCACCCTGGGAGAGTACTTTGTAACCTCTGCCAATGTGTTCAGGTACCCCATGTTTCGTGTGAAGAATCTTCAGCTACAAGAAATTAAATCTGATGAAAATAATAAAGTTCAAAGGTACCTGAGAACCATCTTCCAAATTCAAAATATCAAGAGTACTGGTGACCTCCAGCTCTTCGTTTACTAATGAGGATGAAGAAGGGTCCTCTTGTTCCTCCCCCTCGCACTCACTGTCGGTACCACCAGTTGCCGAGCCTGAAGCCTTAGAAAGAAAACCATAAACTTACTAATATATGTAAAGGAGTACCTACATTGTTTTTAATTTTCATTTGGTAGGTACCAGTTTTTTTTGATTATTCTATAGCTGTTTTATAAATGTTACAATTCTATGTCATTTTTAACAGGTCCTATGATAAGTACAATACATATTTTAAACAAAATCAGAGTATCAAAATGTGAATAACAAACAAAATGAAAATTCTAAAAGTAGGAAATGGATAGTAGCATCTGCCTGTTGAATACACAATAAACTCTTCGGAAATATAACTTATCCTTGAAGATATAACGTATAAAAAAGAAGAGTTCATAGATTCTTACCATACTTTCCTCAATATAGCTGAAATAAAGCAAAATATGTAGTATGTTTTGAAAGACCAAGTTTATTTTGGATTTTTTCAGGGATGCCAGTACATTTTTAAAATTATACAGCGTGCGTATTGCTAGCTATGCCACTCGTTGTAAATGTTCTATGCTATGCCATGTCCAAAGAGTATTCAATAACTACGTAAGTGGTAGCATAGAAAGCAAGTTAAACTTGAAACACTATCTTAGTAAATATTTTGTTTTGTATTCATATAGTTATGCATGTCGCCAGCTAATTATTCTATTTTAGTAAGTAATTATACAATCTGGCAGCCCTTTTTTTTTGGCACCCACATGAAAAATATTGACGTATTATGACAGTTATAAAGTCGATGCAGTGACTGGCACTGACTGGCAGTCAACGTCAACTGTCACTATTTGACTTGTTATAAATTTAGTTCGCCAAAAGCAAGGCAATGGTTTAATACCATACAGGCTGTATGGTTTTAAACTGGCTACTTTCACATTTTATATTAGTGGATCTAGGATTATAGGACTATCTGAAAATGTCACCCCCCCCCCCCGAACACTGATCCTGGCTACGGGCTTGCTCTCCGAGGTCATATCAGTTAAATAATATAATCACGTAATAATCACTAATGGCGAGTTTTTGAAGAGTGTTGTGTGTGTGATAATATTAATTTACATAAATTCTAAGCTTTACAATAAAGAAAGGTATTACAATTTTTTTGTTTTAGATTGTTATATTATTATTATTATATTATTGTAATCTGAATATTAACAACATTTGATTCTTTTTTATTTATGATTAGTTGACTGTGTACAATCATCCAAAAATATATTAAAACTATGTTATAAAGAAGGACTATATTAAAATATATAATGCCGAACATTGCATGATTTGATTTTATAACTTGTATACACATAAAAATTGCTAATGTTATGCTACCAATTATATAAACTATCGCAGCCCACAAATACATAACAAATAGTTTTCGCAGACGTGTTATATTTGCTACAAATAAAAGAATATGTCCTGAGGTAACAATACATCCTAAGGCACCGTAAACACTTGCTACTGCAATAATTTCCTTCTTCTGTAATCCTTTTTCCTGAAGGAATTTCATACCAACTGGAGTAGTAAAAAATAAGCAGACTGAAGCGGGCAGCAATCCCAATACGGCAATAATAAAGATTCCTATTTTTATAGGTATGCAAAAGCAGCAATTGTAATAGAAAATGGGGCATGAAGAGTTTTTAGCCTTTTTAACCATTATTATAACAGTTTGTATTGTTTTGTTATAATATGAATTTGAGGTAAGGCATGTAAATAAAATATTTTATCGAAGACAAATATGTACAAAATTAAATAAGTTTTATGTTATAAATAGTATTCGATAAGTAATATATGTTGACTTCACAGTGACTTTTTATATTTTGACTTTGAAGTTGCCACAAGTTGCAGAAAGCAAAGAGAATAAAACGCTGAATGAATGAAATAAGTAACGGTTCAAGAAGATCTATTAAAAAAGTTATTAATGAAAACTAAGATCATTCGATATACGAAACAATCGAGGAAACTTTGTTTTGGTTGTAAATAATATATTTTTCAAGACACTTGCTCATAAAGTGACATTTATTGCACCGTTTTCAGTATCCTTATGCAGCTTATTACGCACTAGTGCTTTTTACTTTACATTACCACACAGTTTTATGATAGGTATAATCCCGATTATGATAATTTTGTACCTCGCTGCAAGTGATATGTGTGTAGACCAAGCATTCTTAATTTATATGCGTAATCAGTGCTGCAAACCCCAACATGCAAAAAAAAGTATATTTATGCTAAAAATCCAGGAGACAGGGTCAAAAAGAAGGAGAAATAAAAAAATAGCCTTTTTGCTGTATTTCGATTAGAAGGATTTTTTTTATATTTTACCTTAGCTTTAATTTTAGCAAGCAAATCCTTTTTATTAGGACTTACTTTTACCAGTGTCAAGTTTTTTTTTTTCTTCATTGGCGTCACACGGCTTGTGTATTTTGCCAATTTCCAGTAATATTATAAGTTCTATATAGTCACAATTAATCACTTTCACATAGCCCTCAGTCAGTCATCGTCTATAAAAGTCATGTTGTGTACAATGGTGGTTATTGTACTAAAACTTCACGGACTTCTTGAGACAACTTGAAAAGACACGATACACATAATTCATTTCATTTCACTTCACTGGTGCACATGATTGATGTTTATTGGATAAAATACCACCGCCAAATATGGAATATAACTCAATACACGAACTCTTGAAAATAAAACGAAAACGCAACGTCACTTTGCAAGTTTTACAGTTAAATACGGAATCTGAAATACTTTACATTGATTTATTTATGTTTTGAGAGCATTGACTGGTTTATTTTATGTCAATATCAGGTGTTATTTTTATAAAAATATAAAATGTCGTACACTTTACTCACATCGTGAAAATCCAGGAGATTTTCATTGAATTGAAAAATAAATTAGGAGATAAGGAGACACGTCCAAAAATCATGGAATCTCCTGGAAAAGAAGGAGAGTTTGCAGCACTGTGCGTAATATAGTTTGAAAGCTCACCGCTGTCAAAAAAAAAACCTTGCACGCCATATTTGTTAACGTTCTCATTGTGTGGTTATTTATTATCAATAACGCTACAAAAAAAAACAAGTTTTGAAAAACGGGCTAAGCTTTACATTAGGTGACAACGAGTATAGGCGCAATTTTTTTTCTGGTAAAGTATCTAACTATTATAAACATATTTATCAAAGGATTTCGTTAGGAAATGAATTTTTTTTTTTTTTTTTAATTTTCGATTTTCGTCCAATTTTTAGGGTATTTCTTACTCATTTCTTCTTTGATGCTGAATCGAATGAAATACGTATAAAATGGCGCGGCGTGAGTGTAGTGTACCTACTGTTGTTGTGTTTTCTTTTGATAAATACTGTTACAAAACAGAATCTGCCAACCCCGACTCCGTGTAGTACTTGTCTGTCTCACCCCTAGAGTGTTTTTATAAAGTCGGAGGCGCGGAGGTAGAGCAGTCTCTAGTATATAGTGTATTATCTATGGCAGTCTCCGCCAGCTGTAACGCCTTCGCAGCGTCGGCTTGTTGGTCGCCTTCGGCGACCAGCCAACCGCTGCGGTGGGCATGGTGTCTGCAGTTTGTTACGCAATGGCGAAGAGACTGCTTTTCCCGCAGCGCCGGAGCCGTTGATATCCGAAAGTCGTTAAAATATGCCAATACATTTCAACAGAAACTTAGACTTTATACAAGAAGTTCGAATGAGTTTTCATTTTTCATATTTTTCCTATACTTTTCCTAGTTTTCCCGATTTCGAATATACAATATACATGACCCCAACTACCTAAAAGAAAATTGGCGTAATTTTTGGAGTTGTCACCTAATGTAAAGCTTTACCAAAAACGTCGTATGACTCACGTGTGCATTGATTATTATAACTTTGCACACATGTATCTTAATATACTATAACTGTGTTATTTTACTAGATATGGAAATATGCCAAATCCTCAATACGCATAAGTTGAAAGAAAGAAATATAATACATTTATTCTGCAATAGCACATAACACGATTACACAATTACGATAAAACAATACAGATAGAGAAAGAACATAATAATTGTGTTGTGTGACATCAGCGACTCAGTTGTAAATTCACAGACATCTAAGAGTTAGTAGTGTAAACTGCAAGCCCAGTACAGGCACCGGACTACAACACTGATTTTCAGTCACTGCCGAAGGTGACGTCACGAACAACGTTAATCAAAAAACAAAGGAAAAACCTTTGACTAATGATATATCCAGACGGAGCTACGAAGCTGTTTACGCGTCGATAAAAATAGCCCCTAACTGTTAGGGGCTAAATCATTTTCCCGTCTTCAGTGTCAGTCGAGACTAGAGGTGTGTAACTCATCAAAAATACGCGAGCTGCATCACAGCTCACGGCTCAGGTGTGTGAGCTGGTTCAATGACTCAGCTCGCAGATCAGCTCAATTTGTACCTATAGTCCACGATGCGCGCACACGCTCACTACGTACCGCGCATCGAATTGAGCCGGCTGAGCTGCCGCGATTCGTTCGACTCTGCCGAGCGGCTCTTTTCATACTTCAGAGTTGGAATTATTTGTCTTATTTTATATTATCTATATATATGCTACATATTTATTTATTGAATTAATTATTATTTATATGTTTTAGAACGAAATAATAATTCGTAGATTAGAATCACAAGAATAATCTATGGAGGGAGTCGCAGATACAATAGGAGTTGGATTGAGCCGTGAGCTAGTCATTTTGTTGTTGAGCTGTAGCTCAACGGCTCAAACCCGTGTGATCTGATTCATTGAGCTGGTTCAGAGCTGAGTTACACACCTCTAGTCGAGACGTCACTGGGACACAACCAAATTCACCAAAATTGTATTGTTTCAAAATGTCGTTTTGTGTGATAAAGGTGTATAAAAACTACATGGGTCGATCTAGACCAACGAAAAAACTCACCTATCATCGGTAAGTAACAATATTTCCTATTAGTTCCTGCAATATAAGCCATTGAAATGTTTCGAAAATAAATATTTTGAGTAAGCGCCATTTTTTTTTTTTTTTTTTTTTTAATTTTGTTCATGACCATGTATACAAAGTCCTTCGGTCGCATACATTTTATTTATAATATCACTTTAATATAGTCCGCACATTCACTTTCACATAGTCCGCATGATCAGTCACCGTCCAGTCATGTTTTAGTAAAATGGTGGTCATTGTACTAAAACTTATCACGGACTTTTTGAGACAACTTGTAAAGTCACGATACACTTATTCATTTCATTTCATTTCACTGGTCTTTATTGGATAAAATACCACCGATAATATGCAATAAAACTCAAAATACACGAATTTATGAAAATAAAAATGAAAACATAATGTCACTCCGCAAGTTCCCGCCAAAAAGTCCGCCATTTTTTATGTGTTGCCTGTGCTGCCAGTTTATGAACTGAAAACTCCCATGGTAATATCAGTCAATAGTTAAATACGAGTATGTAGATACTGATATAAATCAAAAGCGACGGTGGACAAGTCGAATTTTTGAGTCGCAAGTCGAATGTTTTTTTTTTAATACTAATGACGATTATGTCATGTAAGATAAGTAGTCGCTTCAGTAATGAAAAAATCAAAATGGGTATTAATTTAAGATTTTCCTCGAGCTAATTACGAATATTATTTTGAATTTCAAGATGGCGGACCTATTTTTTTTTAAGTTGACGTGTTTGTCGTTTTCGGTTTTCCATCATAGTCAGTGATTTATATAACCATGGATGCGGTCACCGGAACATTTTGCAAAATACTTCTTCATACAAGTAAACTGTACAGCCATCTGTTTAAAATCAATTGAACTACGTAGTGCCGCGTTGCATAGACGTACGATGTAAACTTGTATATGTGCGTACCATGCACATTTTTTTTATTACATTTTTATTTAAGTCGGATATTACTAAATAAAAAAAATAAGGTTATTCGACACGCGTGTATGTAATATTATTGGAATTGCAAAATATTCACAATTTAAAATAGTGTCCGCCATATTGAACTATTTAGTTATTGGTCCGACTGCTGTCAAAATTGATATTTGGGAGACTCTTGGACCATATAACATGAATCTTTGCTCAAAATTCAAAAAAGTGGCCGCCATGTTGAACTATTTTGTTATTGGTCCGATTGCTCTCAAAATTGAGATTTGAGAGACCCTTGGACCATATAACATAAATTTTTACTCAAAATTGCAAAAAGCGGCTGCCATATTGAACTATTTAGGTACTGGTCCGATTGCTCTCAAAATTGAAATTTGAGAGACCCTTGGACCATATAACGTGAATCTATGCTAAAATTAACAAAAGTGGCCGCCATTTTGAACTATTTACTTACTGGTCCGATTGCTCGCAAAATTGATATTTGGGAGACTCTTGGACCATATAACATAAATCTTTGCTCAAAATTGAAAAAAAGTGTCCGCCATTTTGAATTATTTAGTTATTGGTCCGATTGCTTTCAAAATTCATATTTGAGAGAGCAATCAGACCAGTAATGAAATAGTTCAATATGGCGGCCACTTTTGAAATTTTTAGCATAGATTCACGTTATATGGTCCAAGGGTCTCTCAAATATCTTTTGAGAGCAATCGGACCAGTAACTAAATAGTTCAATATGGCGGCCAGTTTTTTCAATTTTGAGTAAAAGTTTATTTTTTATGGTCCAAGGGTCTCTCAGATATCAATTTTGAGAGCAATCGGACCAATAACTAAATAGTTCAATACGGCGGACACTTTTTTTCAATGTTGAGCAAACATTCATGTTATATGGTCCAAGAGTTTCCCAAATATCAATTTTGAGAGCAGTCGGACCAATAACCAAATAGTTCAATATGGCGGACACTATTTTAAATTGTGAATATTTTGCAATTCCAATAATATTACATACACGCGTGTCGAATAACCTTTTTTTAATTTAGCAATAACTGACTTAAATAATGAGACTTTTTTTTACAGAATAACAGTTGATCCAATTTGGCTCAGTTTGACTCGGGTTGACTGGATTTGACTCGATTGTACTTATTGACTCGATTTCACTCGATTTGACTTGATTTGAAACGGCAACGTAAATAATTACTGTTCGTTGACATCAAAGTAAAAATAACAAGTATTTAATTTATATCGGCGCCATTAATCTTATTCTTATTATCCCGATTCAACTTTTATTTTCGGAGTTTAAAAAGATATCGACGCCGTACTATATTTTTCCCCATTTTATTGGATTTTTTTCAACAACTGGTAACATATATAAACGTCACTATGACAAGCAGAATGACGTACCGCGAGGATAAGACGTAGCAAAGTTGGCCACTTTTAAAAAGTCATGTAGTTTGGGGATACTCTTTCTAGACATATATATATTCTAAGGGAAAAACACAAGAAATATTACGTTATATAAAAAAAAAGTTATTTGTTGCGCGATTCGTGGCTTGTAGATGCCGTTCACAAAAGCTGGCTACAAAATGTTTGATAGCAGGTGCTCCAGCCAAGTGTTCATTTTTATTTCAATGAAAATTTTCTGATAAGTGTCGTAGGTATATTGGAACGAGAAGACGGCATTAGCGCATTTTCAATTAAATTAACGTAAGTAATTTTTGGTCCAATACGGCTATAGCAACACTGATATAAATAATGTCATGCATGAATTGTCATCAGTGTGACCATTTGTGGCAGATTTCTGCAATTTTGGCATATTTGGCTCCAAAATTTTAACTCTGGCAGAATAAGCTGACACTGCGTGCGATCCTTACATGATGAAGAGAAAATACGAGCGAACTTTGCTGTTTCTTGGATTCTCAGAGCTAAGAAGGATTTTGATCATTGCATTTTGCAATATTTATTCATTCCCGTCCTCATGGAGGCAATAATATATGATGGCATATTTTGTTGGAATAGATTGTACGTAATGAAATAAATCTACTTACAGTTGCACCGACATAATTTTATATTATTAATTAGTTTACAATTATACCATATTTTCACTCTTGACAGACTTGACACACAACACTTCTTTTTCTTCTAATTTAAAATAAATAGTCCCATAGACTGAGACATATGTGCCATCGAGGTTGTATTCTGACATATTTTTGGCATTTTCTGGAGTCGCGTTTGGCAGATTTTGACAGTTTTTTGCCAGTGTCGGGCAGATTTGCCATTTTTGAGATGGTCACCCTGATTGATTGTCATTCAGCGTTGCCATTAGGGTACGCATTAGTACGCATTGCGTACTATTTCGTTAGGTAGCGTTCTCGGGTACTCTCCTGCTAATTTGCGTACTATTTTATTGTAAAGCCAAAAAATTACAAATTTTCAAAATCAAAATAAAAAAAAGTAAATAATTTTAATTTCTGTCAAGCAAGAATCAGCATAAAATGAGTAGCGATAGTACGTTTTATTATTTATCTTATTTTTAAGTTTGGCATCCAAACCCAAATTGGGACTTATATTCCTCAGTCAGTCACCGTCCATAAGTCATTATTTACTATAATATAATAATAATAATAATAATAATATTGTTTATTCAGACAACGAGGCCCACTTGTTAGTATTACACTTTGAATAATTTCTTAAAAACTATGTTAGTAACAAATAAAATAAAATAAAATGACAAATTAAAATTTCTTCCTATTTACAATTTGGACGCACTATCATTTCAATGGCATGACAAAAGGCGTGTCAAAATTACTCGATAAAGTCTTCAGGATACTATTGGGACTAGACCGCATCCTAGATAATATGGAAGCGTTTTTTTTTACGGATGATCGCGTAAAAGTCTTCGGTTCTAGCCTGAGCGAACATAGTTGAGGCACTACAATATCTTGGTAGTCCCAACAGAATCCTGAAGCCATTATTATATTGAACTCTCAGGGCACTGAGCGCCTTCTGCGTATAGCTGGTCCACAGGCCACTCGTGTAGAAGGTTTGACAGTATGCTTTAAACAATGTAACCTTAGCATCCTCACTACAGCGAGTAAACCTATGAGCCAACATATTGCATCTAGCAGCCAATGCCCTGCGTTCTCGTTCAATATCTACCTGGTCTTTAAGGTCCTCGGTAACATAATGTCCCAGGTATTTAAATTGAGTTACTCTCTTGAGTGGTACTCCACATAACAAAAGAGAAGGATTGTAGTCAATCTTCCTTCCGGGGGCCTTAAAGATCAGATATTCACTTTTTTGTACATTGTACATAAGCCCATGAGTAGCAGCGTATCCCTCACAGGTACGTAGTAACTCCCTGATTGAGCCAGCTGTTGGACCCAGCAGCACCATGTCGTCAGCGTAACTAAAGTTATTGACTACTAGGCCATCAATACTACAACCAACAGGTTTGCTGCTGAGTTCAACAATCAACTCATTTATGTACAGGTTGAAAAGCTTAGGAGATGTCAACCCCCCCTGTCTAACCCCGCATTCCAACCTATACGCTTCAGAGAGAACTACCCCACTTAACACAATTGAGCTGATTCCCGTACCAATATTGGAATATACCTTAGAAAATATATATGTCTAGAAAGAGTATCCCCATACTACATGACTTTTAAAAAGTGGCCAACTTTGCTACATCTTATCCTCGCGTTACGTCATTCTGCTTGTCATAGTGACGTTTATACCAGTTACCAGTTCTTGAAAAAAATCCAAGAAAATGGGGAAAAATATATTACGGTGTCGATATCTTTTTAAACTCCGAAAATAAAAGTGGAATCGGGATAATACATGATAATAAGAATAAGATTAATGGCGCCGATATAAATTAATACTTATTATTTTTACTTTGATGTCAACGAACAGTAATTATTTGCGTTGACGTTTCAAATCAAGTCAAATCAAGTCAATTTTTTTTTTTTTTTTTACTGTTTATAGGCCTGTGTTTGACTGCAATCTCACCATGGTAAGTGATGATGCGGCCGAAGGTGGTAAGCACACAAAGCCTAGAAGGAACTGGCTCTCAAGTGCAGCTATCGGAACACACCGAAAGGTGCTTGGCGACAGATTTTCAACTTGAGGGTGGTAGCCAGCCAGGCGGGTACTACAAAGTACCCTACCACCGTGCTATGGTTTCCTCACGATGTTTTCCTTCACCGAAAGCTCAAGCTCATTGTAGGATTCGAACCCGGGACCTTCATCTCGGTATCCGATGTCACTACCACTGAGCTATCATCGCCATTAAGTCAAATCAAGTCACATCGAGTCAAATCGAGTCAAATCAAGTCAAATCGAGTCAAACCGAGTCCAATCGAGTCAAACAGGGTCAAACCGAGTCAAATCGAGTCAAACCAAGTCAAATCAAGCAAATCTAGTCAAATCCAGTCAAATCGAGTCAAATCGAGTCAAACCGAGTGAAATCGAGTCAATAAGTCAAATCGAGTCAAATCCAGTCAAATTGAGTCAACCCGAGTCAAATTGAGTCAACCCGAGTCAAATCGAGTTAATCCGAGTCAAACCAAGTCAAATCAAGCAAATCCAGTCAAACCGAGTGAAATCAAGTGAAATTGAGTCAAAACAAGCAAATCGAGTTAAATCAAGTCAAACATTTTTTTTGGCTAGGTCCAGAGATCTTCACTACGGCTTCTCCGAATGATATCTATCCATTGGCTTCTTAAAATTGGATCAATTGGTATTCTGTAAAAAAAGTCTTATTATTTAAGTCAGTTATTACAAAATTAAAAAAAGGTTATTCGACACGCGTGTATGTAATATTATTGGAATTGCAACATATTCACAATTTAAAATAGTATCCGCCATATTGAACTATTTAGTTATTGGTCCGATTGCTCTCAAAATTGATATTTGAGAGGCCCTTGGACCATATAACATAAATTTTTACTCAAAATTGAAAAAAAATTGCCGCCATATTGAACTATTTAGTTACTGGTCCGATTGCTCTCAAAATTTATATTTATGAGACCCTTGGACCATATAACGTGAATCCATGCTAAAAATTAAAAAAGTGTCCGCCATATTGAACTATTTACTTACTGGTCCGATTGCTCTCAAAATTGATATTTGGGAGACTCTTGCACCATATAACATAAATCTTTGCTCAAAATTGAAAAAAAGTGTCCGCCATATTGAACTATTTAGTTACTGGTCCGATTGCTCTCAAAATTGATATTTGAGAGAACCTTGGACCATATAACATAAATTTTTACTCAAAATTGAAAAAAGTGGCCGACGTATTGAACTATTTAGTTACTGGTCCGATTGCTCTCAAAATTTATATTTGAGAGACCCTTGGACCATGTAACATAATTTTTTGCTCAAAATTGAAAAAAGCGGCCGCCCTACTGAACTATTTCATTACTGGTCTGATTGCTCTCTCAAATATGAATTTTGAAAGCAATCGGACCAATAACTAAATAGTTCAAAATGGCGGACACTTTTTTTCAATTTTGAGCAAAGATTTATGTTATATGGTCCAAAACTGTCCCAAATATCAATTTTGAGAGCAATCGGACCAATAAATAAATAGTTCAAAATGGCGGCCACATTTTTTAATTTTTAGCATTGGTTCTCGTTATATGGTCCAAGGGTCTCTCAAATATCAATTTTGAGAGCAATCGGATCAGTAACTAAATAGTTCAATATGGCGACCATTTTTTTCAATTTTGAGTAAAAATTTATGTTATATGGTCCAAGGGTCTCTCAAATCTCAATTTTGAGAGCAATCGGACCAATAACAAAATAGTTCAATATGGCGGCCACTTTTTTGAATTTTGAGCAAAGATTCATGTTATTTGGTCCAAGAGTCTCCCAAATATCAATTTTGAGAGCAATCGGACCAATAACTAAATAGTTCAACATGGCGGCCACTTTTTTGAATTTCGAGATAAGATTCATGGTTTATGTTCCAAAGGCCTCTCAAATATCAATTTTGAGAGCAATCGGACCAATAACTAAATAGTTCAAAATGGCGGCCACTTTTTTTCAATTTTGAGCAAAGATTCATGTTATATGGTCCAAGAGTCTCCCAAATATCAATTTTGAGAGCAATCGGACCAATAACTAAATAGTTCAATATGGCGGACACTATTTTAAATTGTGAATATTTTGCAATTCCAATAATATTACATACACGCGTGTCGAATAACCTTATTTTTTTAATTTAGTAATATCCCACTTAAATAAAAATGTAATAAACAAAATGTGCATGGTACGCACATATACAAGTTTACATCGTACGCCTATGCAACGCGGCACTACGTAGTTCAAATGATTTTAAACAGATGGCTGTACAGTTTACTTGTATGAAGAAGTATTTTACAAAATGTTGCGGTGACCGCATCCATGGTTATATACATCACTGACTATGATGGAAAAACCGAAAACGACAAACACGTCAACTTAAAAAAAATAGGTCCGCCATCTTGAAATTCAAAATGATATTCGTAATTAGCTCGAGGAAAATCTTAAATTAATACCCATTTTGATTTTTTCATTACTGAAGCGACTACTTATCTTACATGACATAATCGTCATTAGTAAAAAAAAAAACATTCGACTTTCCACTCAAAAATTCGACTTGTCCACCGTCGCTTTTGATTTATATCAGTATCTACATACTCGTATTTAACTATTGACTGATATTACCATGGGAGTTTTGAGTTCATAAACTGGCAGCACAGGCAACACATAAAAAATGGCGCTTACTCAAAATATTTATTTTCGAAACATTTCAATGGCTTATATTGCAGAAACTAATAGGAAATATTGTTACTTACCGATGATAGGTGAGTTTTTTCGTTGGTCTAGATCGACCCATGTAGTTTTTATACACTTTTATCACACAAAACGACATTTTGAAACAATACAATTTTGGTGAATTTGGTTGTGTCCCAGTGACGTCTCGACTGACACTGAAGACGGGAAAATGATTAAGCCCCTAACAGTTAGGGGCTTATTTTATCGACGCGTAAACAGCTTCGTAGCTCCGTCTGGATATATCATTAGTCAAAGGAATATACGTAACATTTCCAGTGGCACGCCCGCCTCTCTTAACTTTCGCCAAAGGACATTATACGCTACAAGGTCAAAAGCCTTGGAGAGGTCAAGGAAGCAAGCGTACACCGGAGTATGTCTGTCCTTATAATAGTGGGCAGTTTGTTTTAAGCAAGCTATTGCACTTTCTGTAGATAGCCCTGGCCGAAAACCGAACTGCGCATCGTGAAAACTCAAGTATTTATCTAGCTGCTTATCAAACAAACTATAGTGGTGGTCATTGTACTAAAACTTTTCACGGACATTTAGAGACAACATGAAAAGTCACGATACACATATTCATTTTATTTCATTCCACTGGTGCACATGGACTGATCTTTATTGGATAAAATACACCGATGATATGCAATAAAACTCAAAATTCACGAATTTATGAGAATAAAAACGAAATCGCAACGTCACTCTGTAAGTTCCCGCCAAAAGTCCATCTTTCTGTATTACTGCTTGTGGTTTCGCTGCAAAGAGTAAAATAATAGACCTATATTTCGCTGGTTTTGTTCTTTCGTTGTACCTTCGGTTTCGGTGCGCAAACGGCACTTACAAAATGCAATGAATAAACTTACTTTATCTGAGACATTACTTGAATATTATTTTAATCACTGCGTACTCAAAAGTTATGTTTCGTACTATTTTTAAGAGCTGTGTGTATCCTACCGTGAAGTCACTCTGGCAACGCCAAGAGTAATAGTATTCTATTAGTGCGTTCGAATTGGGGTACGGTGGCAAAAATAACAGTCAAAAATGCCAAAAACGATCACATGTGGCGTTCGATTTGGAATGTTGTGGGCGAAATTGTCGTTTTGAACTGTTTTCGTTCACCGTTCGTTTTGCTTGGAAACAGTTAAAAATGACATCGTGAACTGCAAATTTTGACCCACCTCCGAGGCAGGGTAGTTTGTGATCATATTATTATTTTGACATCTTTGAATCTGACAGATAAGTTGTAGCTGATAATTCAAATGGGAATCGAAAATTATAATTTTTATATTAAAATTTGATAGAAACTAACAGGCAAGAGAAAAGTTTCAGATCAGATTTGCTTTGTTTAAATAATAACTGAAGGAAAAAAGGTAGGTTGAGACAAGTGACAAGCAGGCGATGAGCATGCAAATGTCATTTTTGTATCTAATCGTTCGCTTTGGGAAAAATCGTTGGTGGCAAAAGTTGCAAAATTGTTGAAATTTTCCAATTCGAACGCATGAACCAAAATGCCCATTTTGTAACTGTTAAAAACAACATCACTCCAATTCGAACGCACCTTATGGGCAACGCTGTTGTCATGCTCACGTCAGTCACGTCATGCTACCAATCTATTGAAAAAATTGCATTTTTTATCCATTGAACGAAAAAAATAATGTAATACAGTATTTCACTGATAAATAACAAAGAACATTCCATTTTCTACAAGTTTATGTGAAAATATTTAGACAAAATGGTGAGTAATCAAGCAAACGAAATTTACTGGAATCTGTACCTAACAATTTTGATTCAGACGAAATCGTACTGTAAACCATTACAGTATTAATTTCCTATATTTTTATCTGGTATTTTACACGTAAACTTCATAATTCCTCAAGTCCCGCTTCGTCGGAACCTATAAAATGTAGACATCTAATATATGATTACATTACATGTTTCTTTTCCAACGATACTTTACTCATAAATGCCACTTGTAAGCATCTGTATCATAAATTTTTACATACATTGCCTCATTACATATTGTTTATTGATTTTCAGATGCAATTCATGCTGCTATTTAGCCGACAAGGCAAGTTGAGACTGCAGAAGTGGTATGTGGCACACCCAGACAAGTTGAAGAAGAAAATAACCCGAGAGCTCATCACCACAGTGCTAGCTCGAAAACCCAAGATGTGCTCATTCTTAGAGTGGAAGGATGTCAAAGTTGTTTATAAAAGGTTATTATTACAATTGAGGAGCAGGGGAACATAAACGGAGTTGTCCAAGATTGATGTATTTTTGTTTGCTCTTTACAGTCATATCTTCGGTGTCCTAGCTCCTATACTATATAAATTAGTATAAAAAAATACCATTTCAAACAGAAATAGGCATGTCCCATACATTTTTATCTGTTTCAAATTAGTTTTTTACCTCTTGTAAAAAATTTATAATCTGACAAGTCTGCTTAGTTTTGCCTGCAAATATTTTTTTTTTTTTTTTTTATTGTTTATAGGCCTGTGTCAGACCGCAATCACACCATGGTAAGTGATGATGCGGCCGAAGGTGGTTAGCACACAAAGCCTAGAAGGAACTGGCTCTCAAGTGCAGCTATCGGAATACAAATTAATTATAGTGAACTCTCATTGACAGTTATTATTAATTATTTAGGGGTTATTAGTGTGATTATTAATTGTGAAGTGTATAGACTTTCTTGTTGCCGAGTACCTAGCCCCAATTGACCCCTTACCAAGAGATACCTCCGTAGATGGTAGCATCACTGACAGACCACCTGCTCCATTTAACAAATAAGATTAACAAGACTCATATGAATCAATTTGTAAATATGTTTGTAAATAATGTAAAAGATATATTGAAGTACCAAATAAGCAGTGCAGGTTAATTAAAATTAATCCTGTATATGACTGACTGTCAAATTATGCCTTTTTTAACTTCCATAAAGAGGAGGAGGTTCTGGATTCAATGCATATGTTTTTTTATGTCAGTAAACGCATGCATGTTTTTTTACATACCATATAAGGTGGCCAGTCCTTATTGCGGGTGTCTAAAGGAAATCCAAAGTAATCAAAATACACCTAATTTACGAACTCTGACCCACTTAGTCTAAAATTTTTGAATGCTTATTCATATTTCTCAACATGGACATTGTAAAAGAAAATGACGTTTTTACAAAACAGCTTGGTTTTATGAATATTATATTTATTAATTTTATGTTTTATTTTGTAGCTAGTACAAAAATATGGCAATCGCTGTATCTCAAAAACTTGAGCTGTTAGAGAAAAATTGAGAGTAGATTTGAAATCAGTGACCTTAAATCAGTAAACAAAATTCCATACAACAAAAAACAAAGGCTAATTTAGTTCCCTTTAATTGTTAATATAGCCTACATTATTGTTTCATCATGTTTACGTTACAATTGTTTTGCAGATATGCATCCTTATACTTCTGCTGTGCTATGGAGCAGGAAGACAATGAGCTGCTGACCTTGGAGCTGATCCATCGCTATGTGGAACTCTTGGACAAATATTTTGGCAGTGTTAGTATTAATTTTTTCCTGTTTTATAGAGTTAACTATTCAGGAAGCAGATTTCTCTTTCTGAACCACTATTACTGATGAAGTGGTATGCAGTATTTGCCTTAGATGGTACATGACATTTTTAAAACCAGAGCGGTGTTTTTAATGTGCTTATTCATTACAATATATTGAATCTTTATCATTCTTCCTCAACAGGTATGTGAACTAGACATAATCTTCAACTTCGAGAAGGCATACTTCATCCTGGATGAGCTGGTCCTCGGTGGAGAGCTGCAGGAGACGAGCAAGAAGAATGTCCTCAAGGCCATCGCCGCACAGGACCTGCTGCAGGAGGTCAGTAGCCAGGATAATGAACTTGTTTAATGTGCCATTATTGGAAATATGTAGTTGAGTCCCAATTATTGGACACAGGTTTGCATTATCTGGTATAACGCATGAAGTGGTCGAAATAGGGAAAAATGCCTCGGTAAGGCTAAATATCTTTGTTAGTCATAACTTCTAGTGCAAAGGCAGAGACTACAGAGTTCATCAAAAGTAAAGTTGTGATCACATCCTCTGTCCACATAATCGGGATTCTACTTAATGTAATCAGGGTAGGATGTGTCTCAGCAATGTTTTTCATATAGCAATATTTTAATAAGGGTATAGATGCAATATAATCTTTAAATACAATTATATACAAAGCCATGGAGCAATATTAGGGTATGTAGTCAAGAACTTTATGTAGGTACCTACTCAAAGACACAAACCTGCATAGATACACTAAATACTTATAAAAACAAAAACACATTAGATTTTCCACTATTAAATATTCAAGTGCTATTTATATGTATGTAGGTACTGCCAAAGTATACCAGTTTTGTCTATTTAAATATTCTTACATTTTCTGCCATAAAAATATTCTTGCCTGTGGTTTGCAGCGGACAACAGGCAGCAGCAGCAGGCGACACTGTCGTCGCGACACTACTTCTTTCTCTTTCGTTCATATGTATTACAATGGGACGTGTAGCTAACTATGGAAGGTATCATAGTAATACATAGAAACTAGTAGTGTCGCGGCGACAGTGTCACCTGCTGTTGCCTGCGGAAGGCTGCGAACCGGCACCTTAACACTGATATGGTGACATTCAAAACATTTAACTAGTTAAAAGTTTAGTTAATTTAATAGTCAAATAAATTCCTGTGACGCGCTTTATATAGGTTGTATAAATAAATTACCTATTTATAAAAGGCTCAGGCATAAATAAAAAAGGATTATTAACTGGATTCTTCTATCAACTATTCTTAAAATCTGTCCTAAATAATACGACAGAATCAATGCATTCATATATGTATGTATATAGGTTTAGTTAAATAATGTCTTGCTCATTTATCATACTCAATTTTGAAATTATTTATATCCCAATATTTTATCTGCTATAAATTAGTTTTAAAAGTTCTAGTCTACGTGAATCTATGCTACCTATACTTCATATCATATTGTATAGTTATAAATTATATATATTTAAAAGTGGACCAGTTATAAGACAGTGGCCTCTGTAGTGCCTTTTCGTATTTATTAGATATGTATAAAACACTAGGATATGCGTGTAGCGAGCACTGCCTTTTAGATATAAACATTTTATCATAAATATATGAGCACTGAAACATTAACATATCAAAAACACATTCCTATAGCAATGTATTTAGGAACAAAACATTCTCGCGGCAATGAATATACATATATATTTATATAAAAGATATTTAAATAGGCAAATATTTATATTAAACTTAAATTCATTCCAATTATGCGTAGATTCTATTTGAAATTTTTATTACATTTAAAGATGCAGTTTTTTTTACTTTTAATAAATAAATACGTAATATTACGTTATCAAAATCGTGCTTTGTCCCAGGACGTGATTATCCGAAGTTTTTAGCAAAAGTTATGATCTTTTATTAGTGTATATGACAGTTTAACCTATTAGGTAAATCGAACCAACTAAACTCTTATATAGAAGCTTCATTAGTGCCTATAATAATAATATTCACTTTTGTACTGGCATAATTAAAAAATGGGTCATAAACAGGAAAATTATTAATAAATATCCACATACGTGCACTTAGACACATAATTGATCAAAGACGTACTATAACATTATATACAAAAATATGGACTTATTATAGACTTCATAACATACTGTATCAATATTTACTCTCACGTATATCTAGAATTTTATCGAAGTTGATAAACAGCAATGACCTGGAGTTATATGATACTGTTACTCATAATAGTATGATTTACTTATACATAGATGCTTTGAAATGGAAAACAATTATATGCTAGTTAAATATCCATTAAGACTTCAATCGCACTTAGTCAAGCGAACAAGATGAAGATTTAACAAACGAGTATAACAATTTAATTTATAAACGTTTTGAGCTAACTTTTGATCATTGACTTCGATAAATATTCGCAATACTATCTTTGAATATATTTCCCATTCTGTCTATAAATATGTTATCACTGCACTCGCTAATTTACCCTGTGTTTTGGTGTGATGTGCATGCACTGGTGGCGGTCAGGACCTGAACGATGGATTGTTGCACTGATGCCTTGCATCCTTGGACTCTGACGAGAAAATGATACGACTCTTAACTGTATAATCGTAGAGCCCATTTTTGCATGCGCTTTAGCGTCATTGCACGTTCGTTTTTATTTTTCTCTATTTTCAATAGTGTTGGCATAGATATTTATCGATATTATATTAATTTATCGATAGTTGCTTAATCATGTTCATCGACGTTATATTTGCGTTATATAGTATTGATCATCATAATGATATGAATTTGCTTCTTATTTTATCTATACTCAGTAAAAATTATTAGTGGTTTGCATGCTTAGCTATTATATTTTATATCACAATTTTAATCACAGTCAAAAACGATTTTTTACACACAAAAAATATGCTTAACATTACATACATCTATTAGATTCAGCGATACATTAGTAAACATTTATAATATCTAATCATGTATCAGTTATTTATTATATTACTAGTTGTGTAGGTCTAACTTGTTGTCGATATAAATAGTATGTGTATTATTATCGCTTCGTATTTGTGTAGTTACTGATAAGGACATTGTTCAGGACACTGCTTTACCGTGCTATATTCGAGCTATGATGGGATGCAATACTTAGCTTGAGTTTTAGGTAATTGCCTAATTGTAAGATTTGCTTTAACTCTGTCGATATATTTTTTGTATCCATTAACACAAATGAAACACTCGACACATTCCTACAATTCATAATTTATCGATATCGATACAAATCCGTAGATATAGTACTACTACACTATCTGACTTCATTCCTAAATAATCTTAATTAGTTAGCAAATTAGTATTATTTTTGAAAACATTGTAAATATGTCATAGTAAAACAGTGTCCTCATTTGGTAACGGTCTGGCTGTTCATGCATTTAATGTAATGGGTTGACGAAATACATTTATTTGAAAGAATATTCTGTTTTCTTGCATGTCCCCGCCCCTCGCTTCCGTAGCACGAGTTAACTAACCCGTTAGTACATTAGTATTAACTTAACTAATATAATAACTGTAACTCATGCTTCGGATTATCCATCTGAAGGTCTGGTGATGTCTCTGAGAGCTCCCACAGAGCTTTGTTGGTGTCGGAAGTCTTATAAATATATTAACAGCATGCTTTATTCATTATCTTTTTTGAGGAGTTTTAAAGAATTACATGAGGTAAAAAAAAAGATTAACACTTTCATACGGTTTCTTTTAATTGCCATTCGTTTTGGGTGGCAGAACATATTTAATTATTTTGATTGTACTGTCTGCTGTAGGAGTTATAGTAGGTACAGATAGGTTTAGCTAAAGAGCAAGTATTTCAAACATACACCAATAGTCTGGGATTGGATCACAAAAAGTGGACGTTTCAGAAACGACAGTATCTGAGTAGTTCTGAAACGGACGTATTTTTATGGGGCGGGTTGGATTGTGCTAGGACGAGACAGTGGACGCAGCCCTCCGCGAAGTGGGACTCCTCTGAAAACTACCGTCAACTGCTGCCGAGGACTGTCGCTCAGAGCACAGAGTACCATCTGCTTTTACGACCTAAAGGATATAGATAAAAGACATTAACGAATGTACAGGCAAAATTATAATCGCCCATATAGTTTGAGTGATTTTTGTGGATATAAAATCCCTAGAAGATGAATAAAAAAAGTATTTTAAAGAAGAGCATATACTTTCAAAAGTATTTTAAATATTAAACATTCCTTGTTTCGTAAATAACTATAATGTTATAGAACTAAAATGGTATATGGGCGATTGTATAAACACTACTAAATATACTTTAGTACAATATTTCGAATTGTGACTTATTTAGGTAAGTATTGTTTAATTAATGAAAATCGTAATTTGACATTTTTTGATATAACCAAAGTGGACCAATAATAATTTGAATTGAAATATTAGAAAAAAATGTTTTACCATGTTTATGTTTTCCTTGTATGGATTTTTGATTTCTTTATTTTATAATTTTACCGTTAGTTATTTGTATAAAAAAATATAATTATTTGTTGTCATATTTCTTATTTTATCTTTTGTTATTTTAGCTATTATTAAGAAAACCGAATTATTTTATATAGACTTATTTAAATTTAAGCTTTGAATTGGTGTCATGCTCTTCCACAGTAATGATTTTTAGTTTAAATCTTCAGAAAGTATTTTTATTAAATATATTAAGTCACAACATGAAAGTAAGCCAAATTGTGTATAAATTAACCCTTTCCATAATATTTTAAACTTTGATGGTTTGTATTATCCTAGATTAACCAATAATTATTCAATTAGAGATTTTAAGATCTTTTCATCACTTGACTGTAAATACCTCCCATCTCTGTATATAAAATAAATAATTATTATCATTATAAAGGTGAGGGTTAATACAATTTTATATGCATTTATCACGAATTTTACACATAACATAACATTCCTAATAAATAAAAGATACTTTAAAAAATACTAAAAATACGCTGAATACACAAAATCATATCGTACATAATTGAAGTCACTTTTAATTAATGTCACAAACCAATCGATAAAACTTATGATAGACTGACAATAGTATTATTTGGTGCGAAGTGTCAATGCTATATAACCGTTTTTAAAAACAAGCTTGCATTGTCATCCAAATTCAACGTGTATGCAAAATTTCTGCTCAATCGGTTCGGTTCGGTCAATTCGGTTGGGGATAACTGTCTTTACAAGCTTTTATTTAACTTGCAATGTTTATATGTATGTATGTTCGGGTCTAATCATGCAAGTCGCATTTCACCCACTTCCAGTGGTCGGATTGACTTGATATTTGGTATACATGAGTATATTGGATGACAATGCAAGTACAGATAAAAAGTACAGTATTCAAAAAAAGCTTGTATTAAAATCTTATTAAATTCAGTTGCAAGATTCGATCCATACTAACCAGGCAAGTTAAATAAAGCTTGTAATCATAAAAAACATTGTGCTAAAAACAGTGGATAGTGTGGGCGATCTAGTAACACAATAAAACATCGCTGCAGTTAACTAATATTATATAATTTTATTGGTAATTATTGTAGTATTGTTTGGTATTGTGCAATAATGTGCATTAAGTGTTGACATTTTGATATAATATGTATGGTGTAATACAGGTTACTATATTTTGTATAAATTAATATTATTGTCCTAATTTTAATAAAGTGTTTTATGTGATCCACACTTGCATTATTGATTGCAGATATTTTTATTTGTACGAGACATATCTTTTGGTATCTAAATGATATACAGAGCGAATTTTTATTTCTAGCCAGTGTGGGCAACTTCTGAACTACAGGTCTTAGAGAAAAACGCTGAAAGGAACCCCGAAAAATTAAAATTAAAAAAGAAAATTAAAATGCCATTAAAATTTATTTTAAAAAATTCGTATTTTCGAAGATATTGAATTTTTTCAAAAAAAGATTTTTTTTCGATATTCTGCTTCGTCACCATATGAACAAAATTATGTAAGACAATCTTGCTCTCAAGTTGCTAGAAGTTATCCAAAATATTATTTTATATTTTCCTTGACCATGGTTTTATGCTGCGTAAAGGGGATAGAACCTTTGTGGCATAGCAGCCGCCGCCATTTTAGTTTTTTTTGTATGTCGCGGCGCACGTTATAACTAGTATATATGGGTAGAGGACACTTATACAAACAAAAAATGTTAATCAATATGGTGGCCTAAAGTGTCACGTTTCCGAGATATTTGGAGGTAAAGATCGCCATATGAGAATTATGACAATCATTAAAAATTTACTTATTACGTGTTTATATGCATTCGATTGTATTCAAATAATAATTCCCAGGTTGATTTATCAATTTTTTAGAATAGAGTTACACTAGGAGCACGAATCACAATATTTTTAATTACTTACCTACTAAACGGCATCGTAATATTCGCTATGAACCACAATGTTGTCAAAGTAGCTCGAATCGTGACTTGTTTTTCATCTTTTCATTATTATACAAACAAAAATGACAATACTTGTCCTAAAATCTATGTTACCAAGTTAATTGGAACTAAAGATCGCTATGTAATGTTCCCTGGGCGCCAAAATTGCAATAGCGACGTAAATAAATAAAAAAAAAACCCGGTCCCGTTACCGGCCCGACCTAATAAAACTTCCACCTAAATGAAAGTCCCGTCTTCGTGGAAGACTACTCACGTGCACACAATAGCACCGGTGTCTTCTAACCAAGTTACCAGCATATGCGCTTCCCGAGGGCCATTCTTGAACTGGAACTTCAGACCAAGATTGTCATACATAATTTTGTTCGTATTCTGAAGTAGAAGCAGAAAAAGAAAAAAAAATTAAAAACACATTTTTTTTCTTTTTTTTTAATGGCATTTTTATTTTCTTCAAAATTTATCTCGGGGTTCCCTTCAGCGTTTTTCTTTAAGACCTGTAGTTCAGAAGTTGCCCTCACTGGCTAGAAAAAAAAAATTCAACCTGTATATAAAAAGAGTGGTTGTTTTGAACTCCTTGGCAGTCGCAGTGCCGGATAGAAGCACGTTACAGTGCAAGTGCATCTATTTAATTTAAAATCGATCTGTATACTGCGTCAAGTCATTCATTTATCACTTGTACAAAAATCACTAAACATTATTTCGGAATCCGAGTTTTTTGTATGGAATTGACAATTACTAAACGCGTTTAACGATTTAAACATGTTGGATAATTGTTGTGCAAGTGGGCCTCAAAACTGCACCAGTTTATAATTTTGACAACTGATATGTCAAATTAAAATGTGTCCAAGTATACATATGTATTATAATGATTACTGTCACTAATTGCAGCAAGATTTAACTGGTTCGTATGTTTGTTTATAAAATGCTGTTAAACTAGATACGAGTATTGTTTCGCACGGCCGGAAAGCGATGGCTTGGTCTAACACGGCCACGAGCGACTCTGGCTCAGTGATCACCCCTTGTTGCAGGAGGAGACTCCGCAGGGCTTCTTCGAGGACCACGGCCTCGGGTAGGATGGGTGAGCGCCGCCAACGTCTTCCCGACACCGATTGTCGGCCTAACTCATCGGTATTAGTACGCTATGTGAAGGCTGTTAGTAAACTTTATTTTTTAAGATCTACATTCGATATTTAATTTAGAATTCTCCGATTAAAAGTAAACTACCATCAATGACGTAAAAATTATGATGTCTGGATTTGATCAATAATTAACTTAAACCGGGCTCTGTGAAAATAGCCTTAAGGTTAAACATCAGTACCGAGGCGGGAAATTTGATTTTTATCAAGTATTTTTTACCTTCGTAGAACAATATGGATAGATGTTTCAGTGATTAACGACCGTCTTTTGGCACATTGTGTTATGAATGTTTTTTGTATAATTTGAGCCATATTTGAACGGTTCTGACTATTTCTCTAAAAACCGTAAAACTTACTATTTTGGGATATGTATAAAAATAGATAATCTTAAACGAAAACTATCAATTCTACAATATGCTAAATGAACTACTACGCTCGCTAATTACTGAAATATCAATCCATATTGTTCTACGAAGGTAAAAAAAAAAAAAAAAACTCGAAAAATTTCAAATTTCCCGCCTCGTTACTGATATTTAAATAACCTTAAATAGGAAGATATTACCTATAAAATACCTAATCTTGTGTCTTGGAAATTAAATTATTATATATAAATTATAATCAAATCAAATAAACTTAGTCATGATTTTTGTATTGGATTTTAAACACGATTGATCTATTTAAAATTGAAGTCTTGTTGTCAATATTTTGTATGATCACTAGCACTATATTTAGTTTTTATTGCATAATTTCACCAGTTGTTTCTTATGTTAGGTTAACGGCAGCTTACTGACGTACTTAATAATATTATAAGTTAGAAGTTGTAAGATATTCCCAAATAATACCTAATCATATTTATCTGTGGTATTATTTATTATAGTTGTAACATTTGAAGTATAGAAATGCGTTTACACGATCTAATATTTTATGACATTGTTAGTTTATGCAGTTTAACTGATTATTAAGTACAACAGAAATATATATTTCGTAAAACCCGTAAATATTTCCATTTAGTATGTATCTTATGCAATACTCTGTTTATAAAAGTAATAATGGTTTGTGCCAAAAATATTATATACTTCATATTTTGGTATTCTGTATACTTCTACGTCAAACGCGAAACTTTAAACTTCCCTCTTAAGATATCGAAGATGTTTCTGGCTCTAAACGCTTTTTAAGAAGACTGTTTTTGAATCTTTTTGAATGAAAAATCTGGAGTGGATTTATCACTAAATGAAGTACAAGAGAGAGATGCCTATATTTCATCTCTTTTTCCATATCAAATCTCATATCTAGACATTCTACATTTTCATACTGTTTACCTAATGGGCCTAAGAAACAAAATAAAATACGTGTTTCCTAGTTGTACGCATAAACTAGATTTTAAATATTAGTTTTGAAGTAATAAACTATTATACAATAAAACGTTGTTTTATTTTCAATATAAATTTATTTCAAGCCAGTATATTATTCAAAAATACACACGATAGCAAAATACTATAAAAACTCAGACTGGATCAGTCTCTCAGATACAATTTTATAATTATTAAAAATAGTGATTTAAGTTAAATACATTTTCTTAAATGCTAAATTCGCCAAAACAATTAAAGTACAACAAGTGTACGTTTAACGTGGCAGACTTAATTACTACAAACAATATATTAATCATATGATAAAAAGATTATTCATGTGAGAATGAATTCTCGACAGATTTTGATTCAGGAGTGGATTTGACCATGTTGGCGGTGGTGGGGGAAGTCTCCTGGTTGTATTGTGGGGCGGGTGGGGTTGCGGGGGCGGGTTCGGCGACATTGTTTTGTGTCTCCCTCTGCTGTTCGGCTATCTCCCTCTGTTGTTGCTGGCTCGTTACGTTGGCTAGATGCAATGCCGCCAAGAGAGCGGTCACGTAGCGGCGGTAGTCGAACTCTACACCTGTTAACAATGGATTAATTGTTAAATGATAACAGAATCGGGTTCTAAAATGCGAGTGATGGCTCTGGCTTTCAAGTGCAGCTGAGATTTTCAACTTGAAGGTGGTAGCCAGCCAGGTGGGTACTACAAAGTACCCTACCAACGTGCTATGGTTTCCTCACGATGTTTTCCTTCACCGAAAGCTCAAGCTTATTGTAGGATTCGAGCCCGAGACCTTCCCTTCGTCTCGGTATCCGACGTAACTACCACTGAGCTATCATCGCCTTTAAAAGCTATTTATTAGTGTAATCATATGGATAACAAAAAGTTCAAGGATGTGCACAATGAACTGCATCGGGTATAATGGGACTGTTTTACAAAAACCTTAAACCGACTTCAAAGTACACTAAGAAGTAATCAAATCCTGATCTGATGACAATGGGACTAAACGGGAAGTGTACCCTTTCAAATAAAAAAAGAATTTTCCAAATCAGTTAATAAATGACGGAGTTATGAGGTAACAAACATAAAAAAAAATACATTCGATTTGAGAACCTCCTCCTTTTTTTGAAGTCGGTTAATAATTATATTTAATTAAATTTCGACAGGAAAATTAAGACTATAAGAAATTATGAATCTAAATGTCTGTATCAACCTCACGAGAACCTAATTTTGTTGTAAGTAAGCCAAGGATTAAGTTAACTAATCCCAGAAAAACACCTCCCACAAGATAATCACACTAATATTATAAATCCGAAAGATGTTTGTGCCTCAATCACGCTTCAACATCTGAACGGATTTGGATCTTTGGCATACAAATAGAATATGTTCGGGATTAACACTCCCGCCCATAGATGACAACAGTACTCCATATGAGGCCGGACCTGCGACTTATAAAGTTGCAGCCTTTGCCGCGATGTGAAGTACTGCCTCGCTCTATTGAGCACTCCAAGCTTTTTGGATGCCAGCTTAACCTTGTCTTCCAAGTGACTTCGGAACAAAACGTCTCGCTAGAAATGTCGACGCCAAGGATCCCGATGCTTTGACTGATGTTCAAGGAGCGCAACACCGACACCGCGGGGCGCAACTAGTGAAGTGATATTTACCAGAATTCCTGAGCTCATTGATCTTGTAGGCCAGATTGGCCCAGACGCGGCGCGCGGCCACCGCGCTCAGCCGCCCCACCGTCTGCACCGTGTGCAGCGCCAAGTCGTCTTCCGCGGGAGTCACATCCGCAGCTAGCGAATCATTACAATATTATTAGTTACACCTGACAGCTCCTGGTAAGACGCTTGCATAGTATTTTGGGCAAAGGAACCATGTATCAAGTTTAGAACAACATTAGATGCTTACAGATTATCAACTTGAGGGTGTCAGTTAGTTAGGCGGGTACTACAGAGTACCCTGTACTTGTTTTTTTTTTTACTGTTTTTACATATCATCACTTACAATTTCACAATGGTAAGTGATGATGTGGCCGAAGGTGGTAAGCACACAAAGCCTAGAAGGAACTAGCTCTCGAGTGCAGCTGTCGGAACATACTGATAGGTGTTTGGTGACAGATTATCAACTTGAGGGTGGTAGCCAGCCAGATGGGTACTTCAAAGTACCCTACCACCGTGCTATGGTTTCCTCTCACGATGTTTTCCTTCACCGAAAGCTCAAGCTCATTGTAGCATTCGAACTCGGTACCTTCGTCTCGGTATCCGACGTCACTACCAATGAGCTATCATCGCCTTAAATCGCTTTACTTTATCTAAGTAGTACAAAAAGGAGATGGCAGATGCACGCACAGCACAAACCGCATCGTCTTGTAACTTTCGCACACAGGTACCTTACATAGCGTAGACTGTGGCAGGGTCAGCCATAAGTATGTATGAACTATCTATTTTACCTATAGGTTGCAAGAGCCAGGCCCTAGTCTGCGCGGGGCCGCTACCCTACCTACAGCCTGAATTGCGGCAAGCCCCGCAAGCCAGGCCCGTCGGGGGTCCGACCCTGGACTATGGCCCGTATTAAAGACCGTCAATCAAAGTTTAAGTCGAGTTAAAACATTTGATTTTGGAAGTAGGCCCTATCGATGGCATAAACTTTATTTTCGATTTACATAATCTATTATTTGATTCTATTATAATACGGGGCCTAAGGGCAAACTCCTAATTTTTCAAATTGCAATTGCTAATAGGAAAGCGGGTGAAACCGCGGGGAACTGCTAGTTAGGTATAAAACATAAGCAGACTGATACCCCTGGTGTTGCAAGCGTCCATAGGCTACGGTAGCTGCTTACCATCAGGTGGGCCGTATGCTAGTTTGCCACCTTAGTGGTATGAAAAAAAAAAAGACTCACGGCTAGCCTCAGGCTGAGCCCCCACAGGCGGCAGGTAGTGGTCCAACAGCTGCATCGCATATGTGGCGCCAGTGTCCACGCCGTACATTGCCTTCTGTCCGTACGAAGTCGCCAGCACAGTGTTAGCTTTGGCCCACGATAACTCTTTGAGTGACTGCACGCGCTGTTTAGCGGCCTCGCGGGCTACACATACCTGGGGACAACATTATTGGTTAGTACAGTATTTAATAAGAAAAATATGGATTTTTCTCTGAATCTGAAGCCAACAATAATATTAACGATATGGATGAAAGAAAAGACACAAATTTATATTATTATTGTTTTTTGGAGATGTTATTAGGGTCAGCAACGCGCGACTGATACCCCTGTTGTTGCAAGCGTCAATAGGCTACGGTGACCGCTTACCATCAGGTCAGCGGTATGCTTGTTTCCTAACTTAGTAGTATAACAAAAAATGTCCTGCGATTTCTTTACAATCTGCCATCTAATTCCAAATAAATACATGGATCATGGAGTAAGAATATTAGTACATCAATCAATATTTACAATTTTATATTGTCATGAGCAATACCGCCAATACCATAAAATACATTGGCCCTGATTCTGTTGTTCACAACTAAACTAATTTTAATGTCACTATGTCTCTTTCTAACAAGGAACATAAGAAAAGGATGTAAGAAATTTAGTCCTGTCAAATTAGTCCAATGCTTGTTTTCAATATAAATTTAGTCGCCATCTATCGCGGTTACGCCTAAATACACGCAAAATAAGACGGCAAAGATTAATTTGACAACTTAAAATATGTTCTATCCTTTTTCAATCATGTTCGTAAGAAAGAGATGAAATGTGACTAAAATTAGTTTAGTGCGATTTACAACAGAATCGGCACCATTATCATTGGGGTTTCCAGAAACTAAAGTTTTAGTTCCATTGAGGGGCGTAGTTATCGCCGTATCAATGATATGAGGCCCCAGGCTACAGGGGCCCCGATCATGTGTAAGCAAAGATTAAAAACCTGCCATTTGTTTCCATTAGGGATATAAGTTCATCTACAGTGCGGCCACCCCGAAAGAATGCGTTTCTACCACCTGTTAATATTGGGAAAATCACGGAAACGGCTTATCTAATTATGATTTCACTAAGCTATGCCTAAGAAAATACTGAACCTTCCTGTGAAAGTCTCATCGCAATAGGATTACCTGTTTCCGAGAATAGCCCAATATTAACAGGTGGCAGAAACGCATCTCGGCGGCCGCACTGTAAATAAATACATTACTATATTTAGAAAACCGTCATCTAAGTAATTCTTGTAAGCCGTATCCACTCCGTGACCCCGATTAAGTGCAGATTAAACATTAGCCATGTTATTTGATTCAGCAATGTTGTTTTAGCCTGATTTAATTAAGGTAAGTGCATGACGCAAATTAATATACCATTAAAGAATTAAATTATGAATAAAGCTTTTAAACTTTTAAGCCATGTGATAAATTGCAACTATCTGTGATAGGTACTTAAGGTAATCAGTCAGCAAAAATGTATTGACGTCATATCGGTGCAATTTTTATCATTATTTATTGTTTGATAAACATGTCTGCTCTCTGATAAAAATATAACGCTCAGGCATTTTAGAAAGTCAATATATTTTTGTTCTTTTTTTTATAAATACCAAGGTCCGTATTCTAGAACGCCAACAATGCTCAAATCAAGTTTTAAACATATTTTTTTCGCTATTATTATCATTATGCCTTCACAATGATAATATATATAATAATAATCATTTCTCCACTCCCACATAAAACAATGAACAATTTTTTATTTGTAACTAGGCAGGTACATTTAGCTGTGGGAGACAGGAGCTCAAACTAGATTTCCCTGTGCTATGAGTCTCCTGGCGAATTGAATTTGGAACCTGCACCAATGATATTATGTATACTTTCGATTAACACGATCTAGTATCATATACACGTTACAGACCCTGCAAAAATCTCTTGAAAATGGCTAAAAAAGAGGAATGGGAGGAGTCGCAACACAGCACCTCCTTATGGAGCTCTGGCGACCTTCCTCATCGCAAGGTTACAATAGAACACTATAATTAAAACAAAGCTCCCTGCCGCGTCTTCCGATTGCGATAAACTCAAAAACGACTGAACAGATTATCATACGGTTTTCACCAATGGACGGAGTGATTCATGAGGAAGGTTTAGGTGTATCATTCATTAAGGTTTTGTGTAAATTGGCTAATATAATGACGGTGATTGTTGAACAATCCGCGCGGATAAAACAACTGCTACCCGTGCGAAGCCGGGGCGTGTCGCTAGTAAGTAATGATATTATAGCAAACTTGACTGTCATTTTTTTTTATACCACTAAGGTGGCAAACAAGCATACGGCCCGCCTGATGGTAAGCAGTTACCGTAGCCTATGGACGCTTGCAACATCAGGGGTATAACTCGCGCGTTGCCGACCCTGAAGAAATCTCTTCACGCCCTTTTTGAAGAACCCCATGCTGTACTCCATTGGCTGTCTGTGAGTTCCAGAGAGGTAAGCCTAATAATAGACTCATCCAGATTGCAACATCCCGTTTGAACATTTAAGACGGTGATATCTAATTGGAAATCATCGCTGCGGCGGCGAAGGCCGTCGCCGCGTCTCGGTACATAGTAAGAATCCAACTAAGTACTACATAAAACTGATCTACTTTTTTTTACGGTGTTTAACCAACATTACTTAGCTTAATCGTGACAGAATTAATCGCGTGAGCTAGATTACGGTGCCGTTTATAAAATCAGATGATCAGCTAAGGACACGAAACAGATTCTTGAATAAAAGATATCTATAGCTTCATTAGCATAAACCTTGTAATAGGTAAATGGATCATACCACTAAGAAATGGCACTGCACTTAAAATTGAAAAAAGAAATAGGGTGAACGGAACCCACTAAAGCTGACATAAAAATTCCAGAAAGAGTCATGGTTTTAGAAATATTTGTAATTCAATTTTATTAATAACTCTAGCTACCCGGCGCGACTTCGTTCGCGTGGTGTCCTACCCCTACCATACTCTACCCTACAGTTTTTATCTATTTATTCTGCTATTCTATTCGGGGCGGAGACTTATCCAACAAATCAAAGATCATGAAAATCGGTCCAGTCATTCTTGAGTTATAAATATTGAGTTATATTTAAATTTAATTCAATCTGATATCTTTTATGGTTTTTAGTTTATTTTTCAAAAATTAACACTTACTACACACTTGTATTTACTAATTGTGACATACGAACGAACAGACAGGCATTAGTAAAGGCGATAAGTTTGATAAGTTCTAGGCTCTAAATGTAGGACTACAGTCCATCAAATATAAGAAGTACATTTTGACGTTTATAATATGAATACAAAGAAAAGTAGTCCTTATTTCTTAAAAATAAAGTTTATCCATATTATTATATAAATAACCATAGCCTTAACAGATAAACCTTATATTGAGGTAATATGGTTATTTATGTTTTAACATAAGTACTAAAACGACAAAAAGTATGTGATTTGATGGACTGTAGTATAATCTTATTTACAGTTGGTACACAATATTTGAAGGATTTCTCATTCCGGTTCATTGTCCATTATATCAGTTATCTTATCACACGACGCGGATGTCTAAAATAATCCGAACTCATTAATATGATTCAATTCATTATGTTAGTGTAACTAAATGTATTCTTTTAGGTGCATATTCTTGGGGCGCCTGTTATTATCGTCATTAATTACTTTACTGGTATTTAGTATCGTCATCTATACTAATATTATAAAAAGGAAAGATTTGATTGTTTGTTTGTTTGCATTGAATAGGCTACGAAACTACTGAACCGATTTCAAAAATTCTTTCACTGTTGGGAAGCTACACTATCCCCGGGTGACATAGGCTACTATTTATCACGGGAACGCGGGTGAAACCGCGCGAGACAGCTAGTATGACAATAAAGTGTGTCAAATAATAGCGAAAAAAATTAATTTCAATCGACATAAATAGTCAGTGGCGTAGCGTAAGTTTCAGTCCCGGGCGACTGAAAAGCTCTTTAAATTCAAATTTTAATTCATCATTTATTGAGAAATTTTGCCGCCTGCGCGCTCCTACAAGTGGCGCCCGATGCGATCCGAAACCCGTTTTGAAATATTTTTAACATCGAGGAGCGATTATTCATTTCGTAATGTAAACATTCGAGCGCGTACCTATACCATCCGACTTTCCCAGTTAAGATTTATTTCAAGTGCGCTAGAAAACTAGCATGCGTCATGATGACTCACCAATAAAATGTGCAATTAGTTACGCAACTTTCCTCACAAACAGTAGGCATAGCTAAGTATTTGTGCACTCTTCTACGGAAATATATTAATGTAGCTTCAATATTATATGAGTCATAAGCTGCAGAGTTCGTTTGTTTCAACGCGCTTATCTCTGGAACTTCACTGATAGGAAGCTGCATTTTGCCCGAGTGCTATAGGGTACTTCTAAATACTATAGGCTATCAGCATGCCGAGTTTCATGATGATCGGTTGAGTAAGTTGAGGCGTGAAAGCGTAACAAACAAACAAACAAACTCACATTCGCATTTTATAATGTTAGTTAGGATATCACACACATGCGTATTGTATATGTAAATTATAATAGCGATACACTCAACATGGCGGACAGTTTCAAGTTTAAATATATCCACTGACGTGTACAGTAAACAACGTTAGTCAACCTGTTTACTTTATATTTTCATTTATACTGGAGTTAGTGATTTTACTTTTTTTCAGCTACCTACTTATCGTATGAAAAGAAAATAACGTTTTAAATTAACATTTATTAAATGTTCTGGTACTACTTTTCATAAACAGCCCCCCTAGACAAGATGCTTGCCACAACCGTTATCGTTAGTCATGGAACAATTAACCTATAGAAGCGCAATGACGTTCATTTTGGTTGAAATAAATTCCGCCAATTTCCCACCGCCGACAATGCGCGCTGATTGGTTAAGACAAGGACGCATGCACTCTGATTGGCCAAGACAAAAACACACGACGCAGCGAGTGGTCCTTACTGTTCAAATTCAGTGACAAATCACTGACTAGTTGTGGAATTATATTGTTCAGTATTACTACTCTATAGGGATATTTCCTCGATGTCGTTAGTAAACGATCAACCTTTGTATGGGATTGACATAAGAGATTGTTAAAAATCACGTGATATTTCGATTTGAAATGTCAACCCCATACAAAGGTTGATCGTTTACTAACGATGACGATTGTCGATAAACATCTTGTCTACAGGCCCAAGACATCTAAAAATAAGTACCTGTGTTTACTAGTTGACAGTAAGCGATAGGCCAGGGTCGCGAAATTGTAATGTTATTACTATTACGAACCAGTCCAGTACAAGAAGTAGGTACGCAATGAATTACGCCTCAATTTGAAGTAGGTTCAATGCACACGGTTACAATAAATACCTACAAGGACATTTCGTTTGAAAGTACAACGCTTCTGTACAAAGTCTAACAATTATTAGTGTCTAGCTGTGTCCTGCGGTTTAGCCCGCGTTAAAGGATTATAATGCAATCAGAAAACCACTACTTTGGACATAGAAACTAATTGTAACGAAGTTACGAAATAGCCCCACATATTATTCTATAACTAGCTGTCCCCCGCGGTTTCACCCGCGTTTAAATATTGTGCAAACAGCAAGCAATCTAGAGTTCTAGAGTTCTGCAATATTCGCTACTGATCGCATATCATACACTTCTTTTACTTTCAAAGGCGCCACATAGCTTACAATCAACGCGGAATGCAGAACTCGGAACTCTTTTCAGTGGGATCCCATTTACGTGGAAGGAATTCCTAATTCATTTGAGGAATCTACGATATGAGTTTTTTATAAGCAATAAAGAGATAAGTAATAAAACTAGTTACAAACAACAACGCGTATTTAAATCAATTTCCTATTCATGGTACAATGAATTTACTAGACAAGGTCACTAGCTAAATAATAATTAATATTACGAACGCACTCAGTCAATTCGTATTAGAACTTCCGCCCGCAGAAATCGCTTGCAGATCCGAAACCGGAAAGTTCTATAATCTAGTTGTCTCGTTATTTATTTTATATCTATGTACGCTCACTCACTTGTTAAGTTTTAAATGGTTCATGCACAAAAATAATTAAATCTACCTCCACTTTGTTTTATATTTCTTATATTTTAATATGTTTAGTTTAATCTGTACGCTCATTATTTTGTTACTAGTAAATAAGTATTTAATTCCTCATGTAAGTGAATTGTAAATTCTTAGTGAGAGAAATAAAAGTCTTAAACCTAAAAAAACCGGAAAGTTTAGTTCTATGATTAGATATTTCTATGAAACGACATAAGTTTCGGAGAGGAAAATGTTTGGTTGTTAATCTCATGTACTATTTGATTCTGAAAATTCTTTCATTAAGATTTACCTGGAAACGCAGGTAAAACCGCAGGGGATAGCTAGTATATTATAATATTACAGCAATGGGTATTGTTGCATAGCAATAGTGAAACTATCGATAGTCTATCGATACTATCGTGACCTTGGAAAATAGTAACAATATCGATAGCGCTATCGATAGTATCCATTGAATTTCAATACTATCGTAGTATCGATAGTATTGTACTATCGATCTCAATACTATCGATAGATTAAGATTCAATAGTATCGATTATATCGATAGTATTGCCTTGGTCAATAGTATTGATCGGTCTGTGATATCAATAGTATCGATACAATCGATAGCACTATCGATATGTAACTAGTTTTCGAGGTCAACTATCGATAGTCAAACTATCGATAGTTAAACAACACTACAATGGGGCAGAGTATGTTCGGAATGTTTAAACAGAACCGCGATAAAAAACGACAGATTAACTTCATTATCAATGACTGAACAATAGTGTTATGAAAATATTATAAGTATGCAGACACAACTTCCGCTGCACCATCGATGCACCGTTATGTGATAACAATGATATTACTGAGTAATAATGCACTTTGAACTATATACATGGCATTACCCGCTTAGTTATTTTTGTTTCTAACTTGTTGCATTTAAACGATAACTGTGTAGCTACTTTTAGTCACAGTGCAATGACATAATAAATTAAAAACATCCTCAAGAAATACACTAGGTAACTGTGAAAACAGCATCAAAATCTATGTGGTTCTTCTCGAGTTATAAGCCAAGTAATGTACAGAGAGATGTTCCAATGATAAAATCGCAGTAGTTAGATAATGAGTTAGGATCAAATGACAATAATTTGAATAGAGGTAACATAATAATTCTAATTAGTCAATTAGATTATCAAAAAATATTAAGCACATGTTAACTAAATCATTAAAAATGTACAAAGATACAAGCTCTTCAAAGTTCGGGAGTGGGGGCTCGTGACGTCACGCGGAACTTCAACACACCATATCTTCGTATTTTTTTATTGACTAAATAGATTTTTTCAGAAATATAGCCTATTGCTATTATTTCATGTTTGAAGGATGCGTGTTTAACTTATGACAACAAAAACTGGAGGTTGCATTAAGATAGGTATCACTTTTAGTGATAACTCCGCCGCCCATTTTAGCACATACGCTATTATTTAAGTTATATACTACTACTCCAATCATAATGTGGTGTAACAATACAGTGTTATCTATCTTATCTATACCAACATTTCTGGAAAAAAATAATTGTCATGTAAAACTGACCTTATTAACAGTGGGTGAGATTCTGGATAGGACAGCTTGTTTGGTGGTCGCCACGATGACTGTGGGGTGTTCAGTGACGAGCGGGACCCTGCGTTCAAGGTGGTCAATGGCTGCGGCAACTTTGGCGTCGCTGATGGCAAGCGGTGTGGCCACGAAAGGCGCGGCGGTGTGCGCCGCCATCGAGACGCCTGCCTCCGCGGTTGATAGCGCCCATTCGAGGAGGGAGTGGGCACCTGGGTGACCAATACGACATTTATCGTGTGTGTTTTAGTGACATCAGGCTCTTGTCATTAGGGCCACATTACTAGGCTAACCTCCATGGTTTAATCCACATTCCCAGCACAAAAGGTAGGCTTAGTTAGGATTGGTTTTGTCATTATCTGTCCATTGAACTGAGATAAGGAATATTTGAGGATTTAACTCAAAGATAACCTGTTGAATGTGTATTCATTAAAACTCAGGACAATAAGACATGTTCATGCCTATAAATGACTGTCCTGGGTGTGAATGGAACCTACAACCTGTGGCGTGATAGGAAAGGCATCTTACCAACTGAAGTCTATTGAAAGACGCATGACAACAACTATTAATTTTATTCAATATTCAAATACAACACCAACCACGACACATTTGCCGGGCAATAAATATAATAGTAATAACTCCTAGTTTTACCACAAAATAATAACATAGAGAAACATATTCGCTTACCTTAAATTGATATAATTTATAACTTTGCTTGTATAAATAGTAAGTCGGGCATAGTAAGTCCTTAAGTTTGTTACGTAAACAATTCCTTTATCAGTCTTTTAAAACTATTTTTTTTATATAGTATTGTATCCTTACCCTTAACTCTTGTGTAGAGAGCCCCAACTTGTCCCACGGCTGCCTCAACTGTGGGCAGCGCCATGGCCTTCTGTACGGACTGGAACTGTGGCATTGCCGCTGGTGCTGAACTCACTTCTGTTGCCATCTGGGAATGAAAGCACTAAATGTAGAACTACCTTCTTCTTTAAACACTAGTCAGAATTATTTGTGTAAGGATTAGGATACAGGGACAGACGACTCTGGGGTGTGAGGAATATTCATCTATTCATCAACACATTTAAAAATGCTTTATAGTTTAGACCTTTATAATTCAACCTGTTAAAAAATGCATTCAAATCGGTTCACCCATTAAAAAGCTAAGGTACCACAGACAGACACAGACAGACTTTCACATTATACCTATAGCAGTCCTCTATTGGCGTTGGGGGTTAATAAATGAGTATCACAATATTATTTAAATAGATATAAAGATTCTAATGGCAATACTTGTAATTCTACATAGGAATAAGGGTTGGTTCCTATTTTGAAATATTGTTAGACAATTTATGGAATGTAATCGGGGAATAATAGGGAGTAACAAAATAGATTTTCAAATTGTTCTGAACCCTCAGTTGACCAAGTGAAATGGTAATATCGATAAATAATTTCAAAGAAATGGGGCAAAATCATTCCGGAACTATCTAGAATAAGCAAATATATATAAAGTATCATGCACAGGTAGATGATTTTAGATTAAAATAAATATTCATGTAGTTTGTACTCATTTAGTATGTTTAGAGGGTATCTCAAAGAGAAACTTTAGAGGAGCATTCTTTTTCAACTACCTTCGTTAATTGATGATTCTGGAATGTTCTGCTTGCTTGTTCCCAACTAAAATTACCCTTTTAAAGCAAGTACCTAACTACAATTATAATAATTACCGACCACTGAACGAACAGGCTATGCAACATAATACGAGTAGGTGCAAGATAGAAAGGAAGTAGGTACTGCGTTCGGTATAACTGCAATAATTTCGCAATAAAACTCCTAGGATTACCACAAAATAATAACATAGAGAAACATATTCGCTTACCTTAAATTGATATAATTTATAACTTTGCTTGTATGCCGATAAGAACTTAGCAACTTGATTCGAATTTCAATGACACGACTTCTTCAACGCAATGATTTTATGTTACTAGCTAGCAGGAAATTCTCTGTTACTGGCTGATATGTAATTGGACGCCGTTTATGATTATTTTACTATAAAACCCGGCTTACTCGAATGGACTTTGATCGCGAAATGAAAAGAAAATGAAATAACAAATGAATGATAAATTTGACAGATAGTGATGTAAGTGCTAGTTGCTACTACACAACTAATTAAATCAATTATTTTAGGTAATTCTTTTATCGATTACTATTTATTTAATAATATAATAATTAATCAATCGAAATTATGGAACAATAAATTTTCAGTCCGCCACTCCATGAAATACTAAGTAGTAATAAATCGGATGTAAAAAAGAAGTAAAAATATACTATGTATGAAGTAGAATTTGGAATCAGGCCATATTATGTGCTAAACATTTTTGTACAAAAAAAACAATTTTCGCTATTCAAATTCAGTTACATTTGTCTCTGTTCCCTGTAAACACAAACTTCTTGTTTGTTCTGTAAAAACTTGTTTTGTGTGCACATGACACACCACACAATCATATAATCCTCATCAAGTTTGTCCCATATTATAAATATTACGAATTCTTTTTCTTCTCGTTTCTTGCCGGAGTCTTCTCAGTTTAAATGTATTCCGAACCGGTGGTAAATTCATACGTATGTACCAATTTAACATTCATAAGTGCCTTAGTTTAGTGCCTAAACTAAATAAATGACTTTTTGACTTTGATGTTATCCGATGATGTCTGTTTACACCATCTCTATATGGGTATTGAAACATGCAAATCAAGCAAAACCAATCATTGTTAAATATTACTATGTAAGTTGTTTCATATCACTCTCCCCTTTGACTCTCTCCTTAAAACCTTGTTATGAGGGGGAGAACTAAAGATAACGTTATAGATAAGTGGCATCAGCTAGCCTAGCGGCTTAAAAACATCTGATAGATGAATCTAATTGGATTTAATCCACACTATTTGCTCGTTTAGTACTGTTTAATCCTAGATCGCAGTTAGGCGATTATATCGATTAATTTTGTTGAACATATTCTTTAGTTTTATAGTCGGAATACACATCGCTAGGGAATGCATGAGTGAGATAACAAATACTGTTGAAGTAAATTGTTAAAAGGAGAAGAATTATTTTATGAACTATGTACAGATTCTAAACCTATAATTTTTTATTTAACACGGTACAAACGTTTTACCAAGAAGCAAAAAATAATCGGCTATATAAAGTTATTTTTAGAATTGGTCGAATGTTTGATAACTTGCATCAAATATTTGTGTCACGTTGCTACAAATATATTTGGTTGGTCGCCAAATGCCAATGACGAACATCGATCGCATAATTTGTGGAACGAGGCCAACATACTTATAAACAAACATTGGATGAGCCAGTGCATCTGATTGGTTGTTGAACCCAGTCGTTCTTGCTTTGAAGACTTGTTTGGACGTACTTTTTGTGTTGATAGCCAACTACCTATATAACAATTGTGATGTCGTGGACCAACGATGTGGTGCTTGAATTTGTAGATCTCTACAGAAGCGAACAACTCCTTTGGGATCCAAAACATCCTCTTCATAGAAACAGAAGTGAAGTCACTGACGCATGGCTGAGAATACAATCTTCTCTAAGCATTCATTGTTCAATCGTAGATTTGAAAAAGAAAAAGGAATCCTTGATGACGTCGTTTAGAATGCATTTTAATAAGAAGAGACTTCAAGACGGATATCGCACAACTTGGTTTGCATATCCTCTAATGGAGAGTTTTCTTGGCGGGAAATATGAATGCGACAGTACTAATCAATTGGAAAATGAGGTATTAAAAACACAAATTCTATTTACATTAACTCAGAATTACTTCCATACCTATATTAATAAATTACAAACCATGATTACCAATAGTTCTTCAAAGTGAGCTATTATATAATTTAGAAAATCGTAAAAACCTTTTTTCATAGACTGACAATGTAAACATTGGATGCAAATTGGATCAATTCCAATAACCATACCATTTGCCAGGATTGGTTATATTTGTGTTATGGTCTGTCATCATGTGGCACACACGTGGGTACAAACATTCCGGAATAGAAAGGGTATCACAAACATTTGTTGTTAGTTTCACAGATGTGTTATCTTATTAGAGGAACACGCGCTTTTTTATGATTATTTTATTTTCTTTTTTTTTATTGTTGCTTTAGCACTAACAGTTATATTCTAAAATAGAAAACAATACAATTTCTTTCTAATAAGACTGGGTTTAAGGTAGATAAGACTTTGGTTGGATTATTAATTTTAATTTTTTAATAATAAAACATTTATTATTTTTATTTTTAATAATAAAATATTTATTATTTTTATTTTTAATAATAAAATATACCTACCAATCTATAAATTTATTATAAAAGAAGTTGATACTATACCTACATATTAATCTTTCTAATGTCATGAATGTGCATTATTATTATTTGTTTGTTACCTCTTAACATATTATATACCTACCTATATCAATATTGTAGACGTCTTGGGAGGAATCGAACCCACGGCATGCGGTGCTATAAGTTGGATCTTAACCAACAACGCCAAATGTTCTTCAAAATTGTGCCATATTTTGTACTTTAGGTATTTTAAGTTTACATACTATATATATAGTATGGCCATGGCCCTTCCTTGGGGTTAATTAAATTGATTTGTTTTTCTATTTTATTTTGCACTAATTATTCCCCGCGTCTCGGAATAAAAAGGACCCTATGCCAAACCATGCCATAGGCTTACCGGTGGCGTGCCAAATTTTATAAGGATTGGTTGTGCCATTTAATACCCCGGCACGCGGTTAAAAAAATAACAATGACATCAATTGTTATAATAAGACGCGCGTCACTCGTGAGAATCATTGGGTGCGTCAAGTAAGCGCTAACAAATAAATTCACTTTCGCTTTTATAGTATTAGTTAGGAGATCTTTAGAAAATTTACATTATTTTTTCTTTTCTCCAGTTTTTCAACACGCCGACATATGGACACAGTACACCACAGCCACAAACTATACCTGAAAATACAAGAAAACTAGAAAAACCCAATGCAGTTGGAAGACAAAACAGATCTGTGAACCATTCTCAGACCAACGCGAGTAAGAGTGGTAATAGTGGATCAGAAATGATCTATTCAACAAGTATCAAGAAACAAATGGATGAACCAGTGACGTACTTGAAGAGTGAGAAAAGAGAAATGGATGAATACGAACTTTACGCTCAACTTTTAGCTAAGAAATTGAGAAAGTTAGATGAACATCAACGTGACGTGGCGATGCATGAGATAGATAATATAATGTTTCGTGCTAAAATGCAGAGTGGATCATCTCAAACCCGCAGTTATTCCTCCTCTCCTTCTCCTGTACCTCGAAAAGTGAAGTCTCCATTATTCGTTGTAGCTCAGCAAGCACATCATCAATATGAAGACGAGAATATGCCATATCAAGATCACTTACAACCGCAACCGCAACCACCATCTTAGTATGCATAAAGTTATTTCTGAATGGATAAAGCTAATGAAAGCTTGAGAAAGCTGGAATGTACCCTTTATAGGGTATATTATTGAGAGTAATAATAATTGCTCGAAGATAATTGAAGCCGAAGGAAGAGATGCAACTGAAAATGTAAATTTTGTATGAGAATTTTATTTCAAAGCCCACTATTTATACCTAAATCATTTATTTAAACAAGCAACAGCTTTCCAATACTTCTCATCAAGTGGATATTTTCTATCTGTAAATTATTATATTGCAATTATTACCTAAATTAGTTGGGTTCTTATATTATAGTATAACACCTATAACAGCCGATAAACACACAAATAATCAAATGTTTGACCGAGTTCAATTTAATCCCTTGACTTGCGGTTAAAAAATAACAATAGATTTCTATTGTTTTCCTCGCCCGCGCGGATCGTCAAACAGTCAAAGGAGCATTAATTTTAGATCTCGGATTATTTAGCTAATTTATGAATGTTAAGTAGGTATAGCTCAGGGTGGGCCTTAACATTGTTAATTAATACAACAATATACAGGGTGTTGTTTTGGTCGGCGACAAGCGACCCAGGAGCGGTAGTACAAAATATATATTCCCCAAAAATGGACTTAATTCCATTAAATACTGTAAATATGTTGAGAAATACCTTATTGAATTTGAAATAAAATTACCGCAAAGTATGGTTACTAGGCGCGTGCACAGACTAGAGCTAGTCGCAAGCAAGCCGCCATCGCCCCACCCCTTTACTCCCTCGTACTCCCGTTGAGTATTATGTCTACACTTTAGCTTATTAAATGATTTTCAAATTTTTTTTTTTTTAATTTTTATTATTAAAAAAAAATAAAGTATTTTTTTTTATATTTTTTTTTGCACCAGTATCATTTGTATTATCGACCCTGAGTCGCTCGTCGCTGACCAAAACAACGACCTGTATATATAGTCTTTGAAATGTTATGTTTTAAGTTATTAAGTAGGTATTCCTAAGTTTCGGTTGGTTAACTATGAATATTTATAGTTTTGATTCAATTGTTTCCTTTTGTCATTGTATTTTTTGTTTCATTGAATAAAAGTTCTAAGTATGTTGCTTTTTTGCTAAAAAAATCATGCTTTTGTTTATGTACTGTGTTACTCCGATACTCCTGGTTTTTTTTTCTTTTTATTTATTTGGAGCTTTTTTCAAATTGAAAATGTCACCTCCGTAATGCTTGAAAATTACACACAAACACTAAAACATAAATAAGCACAGAAATCAAGTATTTCAGGCTCTAATCCCCGAATTAACCAGCTTGTAAAGCATCCTGGCCTCCTCCGAGGTCGGAAATGCCAGGACACTATTACACCAACCAACATCACTGGCAACTATATTTAATTTGATGAACATGCGCCATCTCCGGGCCTCGTTCCGTACACATTCCATAATTATATGATACACGTCTTCAACTGTAACTATATCGTGCCTTCTCATATTAGAAGACTCGTACCACGGTCGACGAAGTAAGTTAGATTTCCTGGTATAATGTTACTAATATTTTAATTTTGGAACCAAAATAGGTAGGTGGTAACCTATGCAATTTGCATTATCTATAATACGATGTTTACCTACGACTAATAAAATAATCATCTTTCGCATGTTTACTTTATTACAAAAAAATATAACGAATATTTTTTTAATATGGTTTTAAACAACTCCATCACTTATAGTATTTTTTAAACATCTATAGGGTAAAATAAACATTGGTGATAGATAGCTCAAAACTTAACTCAAGCGAGAAAGGAATTACAATACAGCTGTGAATATAATCAAAAGAATGATGTATGTGGACTTTGCACTACACGTCATTGCTGCGTCATGGCATTACATGCGGTATAATTGTTTACCATTTATTTATATACATTATTTGTTACCTGGAAAATATATGAGTCAAACATGACTTTTGAACCTTGTACTGTATTGATTTAAGAGATGATGTAAAATCGTACTACGATTGTTGCATTTTTTTAATAATAATTACGCAAACCTCGTACGATTGCGACTTTTTTTTTTTTTTTTTTTATACAACTAAGTCGGTAAACAAGCATACGGCCCGCCTGATGGTAAGCGGTTACCGTAGCCATATGGACGCTTGCAACACACGAAGCATCGCTCACGCGTTACCGACCTTTCCCCCCTCCCCTATGAGCCCTGGCGACCTTACTCACGCGCAGGAACACAACTTTACAGAACAGAAAGTTATTTGGCTGCGGTATTCTGTAAGGTGGAGGTACTTCCCCAGTCGAGCTGCTCTTTGAGCGAATATTACGCTATGCTCTACCTCTCTCAAAAAAGCGACTGCAAAGATTTGAATTTTTGATTTAACTATGTTTGCTTTTTTATATGCTACGAGCTTCTAAAAATACATATCATCTCAATCAAAATATCACTCATTTCTTTATCTTGAGGTAGCCTATGGCACACAAAGTCTAAAAGGAAATCTTGCTTCCAACATCTGTGTTTCCTATTTTCTGATTCCAATAATCTAGATTTTCAAGGCTAGAGTGTATAAACTTCTTCTTGGTAAGCGTGCTCCATCTTCGGCATCTTTATTTATAGGCGGGTCAATGGCCAAACGTATAAGCTTATATAATACGGTATTATACTAAAACTGACGACGGCGCCGATGAAATAGCTTCCAATAGTAGCGTAGGGAAATTTAACCCCTATTGAAAGTGATACAATTTCAGATTGCAGGTGAAATGGGGAAAGCTAGTTTAAAGTAAATGAATAGGGTCCTGGGCACCTTTTGGCCTAAAAAGCTAATACTTACATCTGCTTATTTGTTACAAAATGCTTTTCTAATCTTTTTATCTTTTATAATCCGTACTTTTGGTATTACGTGTTATATTTTTACTTTATCTAAATTGATTGCAAATATACCTAAGTACATGTAAGTAGGTACCTACTTTCTACTTTTTTAGAGATCGGTAGGGATTCGGTAGGTTAACCATTACGTAAGCTCCGTAAAGACCTAAGGGTTTGACCTAAAGTCGAAGTCAATTTGAAACCGATCTAATTAGTTCTTCAGGAATAAGTGTACTACCGCGCATCTTATATATCATGGCTATTCTATGATAATGTCACTTTTTGTTGGTTAAAACAGGAACACTGGAAAACAAATTAAACAATATATATTTTCAGGGTTAAAGGAAAAAATAGAGTCCTCATAGGATCAATTATAGGATAAATCCGTTCGTCCATCTACCGGTACATAATATATAAATAAAATTAAAAAAACTTAAATTTAAGTAATGAAATTTAATTTTATTAAATTAAATTAATTATTATATTAATTAATTTAATTTCGCTTAATTTTTTTTTATATCAGGACTTCAGCACCAATCCGGAATTGGCGCCTAAGATGGTTATTAGGTAGATATACCTATATCAAAAACAGCCACTGGAAAATTTGGCAACAGCCTTCCCGGCATAAACAAAAGGAAAGGAAAGTTATTTTTTTTGTCAAAATTAATCAAAAGTAAAGCGCTCATGGTGTAGCATGATCATCCGTTCTGAATCGATCGGCAAACTTAAGCTACCACTGGTAAGGCCAGTACCTGGATGGGTGATCGTCTATTGATATTTCAACTCGAGCGTTTTCCGTTCTTCGGAAGCCATTGGTCCCAGTTATCATTCAATTGTGAGTTGGAAGTTGGAGGCCTGCTAGGCGGTTTGAAAATTCCAACGTGAGTTGACCACCCTACTTCCACCAAATCCGAGTGTGCATCAGCCCATTCCCTTTCTACCTCATTTGTGAAAGGAGCCCTGTGCACTGCACAGTGTGCAGCAGTGGGACATTATAGGCTGATGATGTTGATGAATCAAAAGTATTTCACTTTTTGAACCATATTAAATTCAAATTCAAAATCATTTATTCAAATAGACCTTCGCAGGCACTTATGAAAAGTCTGACTCTAATACCGGTAAATTTAGGTAACGTCATAGTAAAAGGTATAGTATAATGTCATGTGTTTAGGTCATGGTATGCTTATAAGTAATCAAAGAACAACACACTATAAAGTAAAATCGATCAAATGTGTTAAAATGTTACAATAACTTTGATTTTTTCTTCAAAGTAAACATCATGATGAAATCACAGTAGTAGAGAACGAAGTAATTATGTCTGCTATCACCCGTATTGCACCTGTATTATGGTTTTTTATAAAATGTTGCTAAAAATACAACAAATAGAGCACAGGTTACTTACGAAATACTACGTATAAATAGTATCAAAGTAAAGGAAAATTGGATACTAGTCGGCACTAGGTGAAGTGGCACTACGGATGAAGTTACCACTGTTTAACTTGCTAGCATTATGGCATATTATACAAATACAAAATTACTAAAGATCTATTAAAAAATATTAATGATATCAACGCGTACCATGCTGAGGTTTTGGGCAAATGCCAGCCTATTCAATAAATTAACAGGACACGGTATCTAAGCCTTCGTTCGACGAGGCGTTTAAAAAAACGTTACACAAATACTATTTTCAAACATACATAATATTCAATTTTCAAATGTTAAAATTTTGGAATGAAGAATGTCAATCAGACATTCATTCAACTAGGTCATTATTGAGAACCAACTCATTTCACTTCATCAACAAGTGGACCTGTTGTAAAGTGAAATAAAAATCAATGTTGATATATTTATTATAAAAGTTTAAATGTCCTAGTCATGGACGAAGTGACCAATTACCAGTGCATCAATTTAAAGATTTAACATAGAACCCAGCTGGGGTTCGTTCCTTGGTTTCCTATCAACACATCCCTGTGTCCCAAATGTTGTTTCTCAGTAATAATACCTATACAAGTGTTTTATATCATATTTTCTTTGTCATTGTTACAGTTCTAAATTTTTAAACAATAAACTTTATGGAAGACAGTCATTTACATTTTCTTCAACTGCATTATCTACTACTTTGAATGCTCCGGTCCTAGGCTAATAGTAGAGCTGATAGCCAATCAAGCCACGTCGTGATAAAGTCATACGTTCTATTCATAACGTTGAAAATAACGCGCGTTAAAATCATTCGTGCGGACGTGGGCTAAAAGGTAACAAAAGATATGGGCTTCCATATACATCCCATATATACCTACAACATTTTTTTAGTGTACGAAATCTTTCAAAATTTTATCATTCTCTGATGCAAAGCCCGCTTGAAGAAATCGGTTAGCAATTTATAATAATCGACTAATTGTTGATTGGGCATTACTACAACACTACTACTTCAGCTGATTGTCAAGAAAAAAAATGTGTTCCAAGCCTGTAATATTTAGACTATTAGCATATAGTTTGCATAAATTCTATGTTAAATATTTACTATCATGCTAAAAATATTTTAAATGTTGTACGTTTGTAACAGGGGAAAAACAAGAAATCATAACAAAGGATAAAAATTTACTGAACACAGATTTTGTTTGTTTTGAAAGTGTAATACGATCAATTTGTTGAAAATCTAATATATTAATACATTACAATGGCTACCATGGTAAAGGAAAAACGACGAGAGGTGAGTATAAATTATTTACTAACTATTATTTGCGCAGTTGTAGGATAAAAATAATCGTTTGTTATGTTGTAGAAAAAGAAAACGAAGGAAAAACATTCTTCTCGAAGCAGCAATGTGTCGGAACTATCCGAACAGCCGCCTATTGTTGAAGAAGTAACATTTACTGAAGAAAAAACTGCACCTTGTGTGGCTAACAAAATGGGGCCTGAAAGTCACGAAATTGATGTCCCTAAATTTAAAACTGTCCCTGATGTGATTGAAGATTCAGGTGTCTGTAACATTAAGAATGATTCCAATATTTCTAGCAGTTTAGTAGATAATGCATATGCTGTTACTATTAAAAATTCTCCAGAAATAGTCACCAAAGATGTAAATAAAGATAAAAATAAATTGGAAGGGTACAAAGAATTGAGTAAGGCATTAGATAGGATGGCTTTACCTTGTGAAAGTGCTTCTTTGACTATAGAACAAGACATAGCACCTGAGCATCCATCTGTGGATGAAGTTCAATTGATAAGCAATGTTGAAAGCCATATACTTGAAAGTGCTTTACCATCAGCTCCTTTATTTGATGAAGAAATTCCACAACATATACCGCAAAGAGAAGCAGTTGTAAGGGAAATTAAACCTAAAACACAGTGTATGCCTTTGGAAGAGGCAATAAATTGGTTTGGAGGGATGGAAATGGCAGAAGTGAGAGCTATGAGTGAGAGAGAGGAGGCCCTTGTGGAAGCTGGGCCCATGTGTGGACCTGAACATCCGTTGGTTGATTTGTTGTCCACATTCAGGTAGATATATTATTACTTTGTATTACTATGAACTTTTGAAATTTTGTTATACCTATTTATTTCTTTCTTTCGTGACAAGTGGCAATCTTTGGAGGAGGCCTTCACCCGAAGAGGGGTCCAGGTGGCATGTTTATTGGACTAACATTATCCACAGCCACTACTATTCATACAATTGTACATGCAAATGGAATAATAAAGGCTTATTATTTATTTATATTTATTTCTAAGTTCATTAAAGTAATGATTGAAAGAAACATACACATAAAATTGAGAAAAAAGGAGGTCCTTTTGATAAGCAATTTGTCAGCCTGGCCAGCCACCATGCAAATATGGTTTAATACGATGCTCTAAATATCTCATGTATGTGCAGATTCTTTATTGCCATTTATGTTTTAGCTAATTCCTAATTACCTAGAACAGCCATACTCAAAGGGTGCTCCGCCTAGCCCTAGGGCTCCGCAAAGCTCCTGTGTGGGCTCCACAATTAACTCTAGAAAATAAATTCAATAAAATACCTAAATAATTCCAAATGGTTAATTTGATTTCTTAGGATTCTTTAATAATTTTATAAATTTTAATGATCTGTAAAAAAATATTGAAACAATTAAAAATACACAAACTATTTTTTGATTATTTTAGGGCATCATCAAATATTTTGCTTTCGAAAAGGGGCTTGTAGCCAAAAAATTTTGAGAACCACTGATCTAGAATAAACTCAATTTCACTAATAAAAACCTATTCCAGATACTCAATAATAGCTATAGAACGTGAACGCTCGAAGCTCGCTTATGGCTACAGCGAAGAAGAGAAATCACGTTCCACTCTATGGAAAATAGAGAAACGTAATGTGAATGTTGTAGAGCCCTGTGCATGTGGAGCTAATGTCTCATTTAAAGGGACATATGAACATGCTACATTGTTGAAGGAGAAGCTGCCAGTGGCTCGATTGAGGCTAGAGAGCTTACTGCGGGATGTGCAGGAGTCTTACTGTCATTATCAACATGCTGCTTTGTTGGCGCATTGTCAGGTTTGTGGAAAATATTATATAATATTCATGTCATTTTACAGTATTAAATTGTTTCATTTTATTTTATTGTAGTCCCTTACAAGTTCCTACATTATGGATTTTAATCAAATATGAAGCTTTTACAAAACTATGGCTATAACCGAAAAATATTTTTTCAACACAGTTGCTTGTAAAGTGACTTTTATTGCACTGATTTTAGTTTCATAATGCAGGTTATTACACACTAGTGCTTTTTACTTTACATTACTGCACAGTTTTATGATAGGTATAATCCCGATTATGTTAAGATTGTATCCTCAATGTAATTGATATGTGTGTAGACGAAGCATTCTTAATTTAAATGGGTAAAACACTTTGACAGAACATAGCTGTCAAAATAATTAACCATAGCTGCGTGCCATATTTGTTAACGTTTTCATTGTGTATTGATTATTGGGGCATTTCACGTGAAACGGACATATGAAAAAAAGTGACATCCTGAATTACGCTCATATTCTGGTTAATTATAGTCAATGAGGACATGAATGTAAGCATACATTTTTTTTTCTTGTATGAGACTCATTTGTGATTTTATGGACTACGAAAGATTTGACCAACTATGAACAACACATTTTTTGAATAGAGTAGTTGGGGTTAATCACAAACTAAAAAAATATTTTAAATAGTGTTTTATCGAGAAAAAATACGTGTTATTTTTATTATGGAGAGAAAGTAAAAAAAAAAAAAAAAAACTTAGAGAAATCCGAAAGTGAACTTTTTAATTGAAAATTTTATCAACTTCGACCATTTTTTTTTTAATTCTTTATTTATACGAAATATACCTTAGACTGTGTCGATGTTACACCGAAAGTTTCAAAATGGGATCTCCATTCGTTTACGAGATAGAGTTCTTTATGTTCAACAGTACGCGCTGAGCACTGCACTTAGCGCATGCGTAAGCCGGCTGTTTGGGGCCCGAATTAACAAAAAAAACACTACTTACTAGTTTTAACTGAGTTTTTCATAAATTCATAACAGCTATTAATTGTTTAAAACAAAATACTCTTATCTGGAGGCACGGAAGTGCCCCCCGCCAAGACAGACAAGCGAAGCGAAAGGACACTACCTACCTTTTCCCGAAGCGCTTCGTCGTTTTTTTGAATCCTCATAACTTGGGTTTGGATTATACCAGATATACAAAATTCGCAGGATATAATGTCAATAGTGAACTTATTAAACATATTAAGTTTCAATAACATAGCTCTTATACTTAAGATTTTATTGATATCTAAAAAACCCCGATTTCGTCACTGACTCACTGATGATCATCAAAGCTCATAGGTGACTTCCTGAAGTCCTAGAAAGCTGAAATTTGGTATGTAAGCTTGTATTAGTACACAAACAAAAACAAAAATATAAAACTTGGAAATTTCAAAAAAATAAAACATAAGCAACTTACAAAAAGAAGTGAAATCCCACCAAAAACATCCGTTTCACGTGAAATGCCCCTATTATCAAAAAATCTACTTCAAAAATACAAGTCTGTTTTTTCCTCACAAGTGTGTTGTATGACACTCGTGTGCATTGATCATTACACTCTCGGCTCTCCAATCGCGTTCGCCTGCGACTCACGCGCTTAATACCGCCTCGTCTGTAATTACCAACTTTGCACACATGTATCATAATGTACTATTACAGATTGAAGAACTAGTATCGGAGATAATACAAAGCAGTAAGCCAGCTATTCGTGAAGCACTATCTCTAATCCTACAAGCGCTGCGCGTGAGTGACACCGCGCCGTCAGCACTTGCTAGCGCTTTGCAGCGATGGGCGGAAGTGCTGGCGAGTGCGCTGATTGATATGAGAGACTTGAGGAACTTGCTGTTTCTAATACATCACTTGTTTAGGTATGTAGCAGATGCCTGCATGGCTTTACTTCTAAAAGGTCAATATAAGCTTATGGTATATTCACAATTTTAAAATGTATGCGAAATTGTAGCCAATATTTTGAGAGTTGGGTGCGATTTCACAAATTAAATCCACAAAATATTATAAATCTGTAAAAACCCCATTACTCTTCCATACTATTTCAATTCTGATTGAATTAATTATATCTATCCCACGCAATGATGTGCCTTCCTAACCATATTCAGAATTCATTTCCAAAATGCAACGCAATAGAATTAAGCCTTTCATGCACTCAAAAGCGTAAAGAAACAGTTATTTCTCTATCCATCTAAATGTTTGACAGACAAACTCGCTCGGTCCAGTGGGCTGCTCGCACAATACGACTTCAAGTGGTGGAGAGAGTGTCTGCGGCACACGCCATCGCCGTTCTGGACCTTTTATTGGCTAGACCCAAACCAAGGTTGGATTCTGCTCTTGAGTGTACTGAGGGTAAGTGATAAAATACTTGCTACGGTTTTGGTTCTCATTAAAATGTAGATAATCAATACCATTCTAACTTCTTTGGAAGTTTCTACCAACAAATAAAACCAAACCGATAATGATTAGCCCAAAAAAGATTCTTCAGATTAAAAACTTTTGGAATTGATTGAATTTAGAATGTCAATTTAACAATATTTAATTTAATAATATTCACTAATGAATATGAAATAAAAATGGGGACCAAGATGAGAGCCTTGAGGTACTCTTGACGTTAAGTGGTAATAGATAAGACGCCTAATGGTTAATTATAACTTTTTAAGTAATAAAGAGTGTTCAATATGTAAGCAAATACGGAGGAATATACAAAGTTTCATGAATATCAATATAATGGACGTGTAAATTGTGGTCTACTGTGTCAAACGCCTTACTCAAGCTGTAAATCCAATATATAGAGACTGACGAGGCGTGGGAGGAAGTAGACAGGCGCGGGGAGGGCAGCGCGGTGAGCGAGGGAGCTCTGCGTGAGCGAGACCTACTCGCCATACTCGCGGCTATGCCACTTAGATCACTTGTCGCTACACTAGTGCTATTTACGAACTCGGTAAGTATTCATATATTGAAAATAATACGAGTTATTGGATATAGTTGCAAATCCCTTCTGGCTCTTATATGATTAAAAGGATGATGACTTTAAGATGATGACTTCATTATCACTTTAGGCTTTCTTGACATACTCATCATATCACTGCACGCCTAAACATCTAGACCCTAGGTGTCCTTAGTCACTAAGGTAATTAATTCCACGCAGGCCCGCTGCAGAATATCGAAGATCACATATCCTTGAATGTAACTTTTTAGCTTAGAAAGAAATACATGTATTTATCCAACTTACACAGCCCATTGAAATATTGATCACCTAAAAATATATCATAAACCAGCTACAAGGAAAGCCATCATCATGTCAAAGCATGACCACAGCGTTATTTCGCTTAAAGAGCAGAAGTACCTCCACCTTACAGAATACCGCAGCCAAATGTTGTGCTACTACGCGTGAGTAAGGTCGCGAGCTCATTGAGATAGGGGAAGGGTCGGTAACGCGTGAGTGACGCCTCATGTGTTGCAAGCGTACGGTACGGCAAACAATTTTCAGCTTGTTATGTGTGTTAGAATGTAAAGCAAGCCCGCGAGTGTTCATGGGGCGAGTCATCCGGCGGCGGTGAGGTGTTGCGCGCGTGCTGCGGCGTGCGCGCGCTCCTGGCGACGTGCTCGCGTGCGTCGCGCGTCCACGCACAGTACGCAAGGCTCAGGGCCACGCTGAGGACCTTGGCTGCGAGGGCGATGCACGCGCTTGCTGCTTTGCATATGCATTCTACGAATAAAGGGTGAGTTTGATTTATTGTATTTTTATTACTATCGTCCGCCCACACAATTTCAGTCGCGATTCGCAAAGTACGTAAGTAGTAGATGATGTAAAAGTATCCCGTGTAATGTGGATATAGGATATGAAATTATAAGTTCGGAGTTTTATCAAAATTCGTTCAGCCATTGTGACAAGATTTTATTGTGAAGTATTCATATACTATAATTCATTAATGTTTAAGGCCTTTTATTTAATCTTACCATATTAATAATATAATAACACTGAAGAATTTTTTTGTTTCTTAACACGCGCTAATCTCTGAAACTACTAGTTCGATACGAAAAATTCTTTCACTAATAGGAAGCTACGTTATCCCCGAGTATTATAGGTTACTTTTTATCCCGGAAGCGGGTGAAAACTCGGGGAAAGCTAGTTATTATCTTTAAAAAGTTGTACGCACCTTAAATCTTTTTTGGTCCTTCGAGCCGGATATTGAAGATCTCTATTATTGTTCATCGGATTTCTAACATAACCTGCTAAGAATCTCAAACACAACAGGCCTTACACTAAAAAGCTGGAACCAAAAATATCAGCAGAGTTGCAAGCATGCTTCACGGCCGGCTTCACGCTCTTCGGGACAGAAGACTTGCATAAACTACCAGCTACACTTCTCTCTGATGAGATGGCGATGGAATACTGCACGGCGTTTATATTAGCTTTGCATGGTAAGTACTCAACGGATTTGTAAGTGAGGCTGAGTAAAAGGCGATGGCGATGGTTAGTATTACAGAATGTATGTATTTCAAAACTAGAATCCTGTCTTTATCCGGCTCGAAGGATCAATAAAAGGGTTTGATCCTTCGAGCCGGGTGAAGTACAAATTAATGTGCTTATCTGTAAAAAGGAGTTAAAAAATTATTACCCTGTAATTTTGTATAATTGTGAAAATAAAAATAATCTCCGACAGATTCATCAGAGAGGACAGCAAAAGCGCTATCTATAGTGTTGCCAGTGCCGTTACTGTGCGGGCAGCGTGTGCGCATAGTGACCAACGCGGCTATAGACCGCTTAACTGACCATGAACTGGCTCGGGTGGTGCTTCACTTCCTATTGCAGGTAATGTATCTCTTATTCACTTTTTTGAATACTACTTAGGTGGCAAACATGCATACGGCCCGCCTGATGATAAGCGGTCACCGTAGCCTATAGACGCTTGCAACACCAGGGGTATAACTCGCGCGTTGCAGACCTTGCAAAAATATCTTCACACCCTTTTTGAAGAAACCCATGCTGTACTCCATTGGGAAAACCACGGTGGGGAGCTCTTTCCACAGTCTGAGTGTTCGCGGAAGAAAACTCCTTTGAGCCCGCGCAGTTCGAAACAATTCTGGTTTCAATGTGTGAAGATGGACTCCCTGTCGATGGCGAGAGTTGCGATGGTTGAAGGTAGCCGTGGGCATCAAGTCGAACAATTCCTTAGAACACTGTCCGTTGTACAAGCGGTAGAACACACATAAGGAGGCAAAGTCTCTCCTCAGATTGAGGGGCTCTAAACCCCTTGTGACGAGGAATCGTCAACAATTCTGATGACACGTCGCTGAATCGAGTCTAAAGGCCCAAGCTGGTATCCAGGTGCCCCCGCCCACAGGTGACAGCAGTACTCCATATGAGGCTGGAACTGCGACTTATAAAGTTGCAGCCTTTGCCCCGATATGAAGTACTGCCTCGCTCAGTTGAGCACTCCAAGCTTTTTGGATGCCAGCTTAACCTTGTCTTCCAATTGAACAAAACGTCGCTAGAAATGTCGACGCCAAGGATCCCGATACTTTGACTGATGTTCAAGGAAGTGTTCTGGAATTGTGAAGCCACAGACCATGAGGTTTTCTTAGCGGTGAACGCACAGGCTTGAGTCCATGTGTCCGGTAAAGGTGAAATCTATTATTTTTTCGGTCCATGTCATATGCTCCTTTTTTTCTGATCAAGATGAAGTTGACTTGAGTATGTTTGTTGTAGACGGGTATAAAACGCAAGGTGGTGCAGTGTAAGGGGTCGTGCGACGAGATAGCGCGGCAGGAGCAGTGCCTCGCGCGATTGATCAACGCACATCCCTATCTACACACAATCGCCTTGCACGCACTGCCTGATCTCAACATAGGTATGTGGATTCATTCATGTATTTTTTTATTGTAAACAGATGGTTATACAAATACTAGAAAACCTGAAACTGTCTGACTAAATGTCTCATCTATAGAAAAACATATTGGTGTTAGATATTGCATCGGTTTTTAACCAAAGTCGTATGGTTTATAGTTTACTAGCTGTCCCCCGCGGTTTCACCCGCGTTCCCAGCTGAAAAAGTAGCCTATGTCCTTCTCTATACCATAGGCTATCTGCATGCCAAATTGCATGATGATCCGTTGAGGAACCTTTTTCAATTTCAATATTCCATTAAACTATACAGGGTGGAAATTTTAAACGGGCTAGGAAAGGCAAACTACTGTGCCACTAGTTTACTAATATAACTGTCGGTGGTTTGGAGCATATTTAATGTTTAGTTTAACCTCGATGCAGTAACTCCTTTGTTCCGCTTCCTAGAGTCCCGCCACATTCTTTCTAAAATTCCCGTTGTGCATATACCTTTGTTCTCCTAACTCCGTTTATTAGTTAATTACCCCAAGCGCGGGTCAAAAAATATTTGTTGCCGTGCCCTTTTGTTTTGTGTAATAAAAATGTGTTGGACACTATCCCACGCCGACGGTGTGCGCATCTGCCATCACGGGTTCATCAGTAGAGATGAATCTCTACTGCTGAACGCTCTCTCCTATCTTTTCTCCTGACTGCATTTGAGGAATAAGTTAGGTATTTCCGGTCCACCAAGGAAGTGCCAGCCAGCCAGCCCTGTCTTACACTTTGGGCACCCGCTAAATACAGTCCACTTAACCGCTCTCGCATCACCAGTCTGTTAACCTACTTTCGTACACACGGCAACACATCAAGCTATACATTTCCAGTATAAGCTGATCTCGCATTGTATAGGATTTCCGTACAATGAGAGGTCAGCTTATATTGGATATTGGATATAGCTTGATCTGTAGCCGTGTGTACAACACCTTAATTTAATACTTTCTCCCTAGTCGAGCCCCTGGACCCATCTTCGGTGAAAGTCTTGAACGTGAAAGAATGGCGACCGATGAGTGGCGAGATGATCGCCGTGCTCGACGATTGGGCGCAACGTTGCCCGCAACTGTTGCAGCATCTGTTGCTCGAGCTGGATTACACGCCTTTTGTGTAAGTTTGTGATATTATTTTAATGTGCAATAGGCGGCAGTTTGTGGTCGAAAACTGAATTTTATGCTACTAATATTATAAACTTTTTATTTTATTTTATTTATTTATTATTTAATATTATAAACTATCTGTCCAGCGCGGTTTCACCCGCATTCTTGAGGGATCGTATGTTTTGCCGGGATAAAAAGTATCCTATGTGTTAATCCAGAACATATTCTATCTGTGTGCCAAATTTCAACCAAATCCGCTCAATAGTTTTTCCTCGATGGGTTGGGGACGCTTGTGGTGATATAAATTCGTAGGAGTTATCTTTTTACCTTCATTTTTGTTCTTATATTCTTTTCTCATGCGTTGTACCAATAGTCATATCTTTTTTGACGTAAGATACTGTAGAATATTCAAAGTTTTTGATTCGTCGTCATCATCCTATAATGTCCCACTGCTGAGCACAGAACTCCTTTTACAATTGAGGGTGAAATGGAAGACGTGTTTGATTGGCAGCATATCAAAAGAGTATCGTTGGACTTTGTGGCGGAACCTTGCAGAGTGACGTTTTGTTTTCATTTTTATTTTTCATAAATTCGTGTATTTTAAGTTTTATGGTATTTTATCCAATAAAGATCAATCCATCTGCACCAGTGAAGTGAAATAAAACGAATTATTTGTATCGTGGCTTTTCAAGTTGTCTCAAAAAGTCCGTGAAGAGTTTTAGTAAAATGAACACCATGTAGTAAAACATGACTTTTATGAACGGTGACTGTCTGAGGACTAAATGTGAAAGTGATTTATTGTGACTGGAAATTATAATACAACTCGACACTGGCAGAAATAAGTCCTTATTTGGATTTGGTTGCCAAACTTAAAACTAAGACAGCATGGGGTTCTTCAAAAAGGGCGTGAAGAGATTTCTTCAGGGTCGGCAACGCGCGAGTGATGCCCCCTGGTGTTGCAAGCGTCCATAGGCTACGGTAACTGCTTACCATCAGACGGGCCGTATGCTTGTTTGCCACCTTAGTGGTATAAAAAAAAAAAAAAAAAAAAATTGGAAAAAACGTGTTTTATTGGCAGCATATCAAAAGAGTATCGTTATTTCAGTGGTATATCCCTGGACAGTCAACTAGCCTTAGGCAGGTGGTTGTGCCACCACGTCCGCTGTAGTCCCCCGGCGGAGTGGGCGTGGTCGGTGTTGCGGCGCGTGCGCGTGCACCTCACGTGCTGGCACAACCACCACCACCACCACGCGCCCCACCATCACCACGCGCATCCGCATGCGGATGTACCGCCCGACGAGGATCCGCCGGATGTCTTCAGCATGGCGTACGCCTTGCTTAGTACTGCTTGGGGATACTCTATACCTTTGGTGAGTGCACTGGTCCTGTCAGCATCTTATGGCGTAAAATAAACCTTATTGGTATAGAATAAAGTTCCTTTGTACCATCATACTATTAACCACCGATTAGAAGATAAACGTTATTGCAACGTAAAAAAGTTTTCTTTTTTGCATTTAAATTTAAACGACACATTTAAATAATGGATAAGGAATAGGGCACCTATTGGTGTCTTCTATCAGCTAGAACTGAGTGCCATTTTCATTCTAGACTTTATGTCGATGTCGATGTTCTAGAAAGTCACGGTGTATATTTATGTTCTGTGATCGCTTCCTTCGACCATATTATCACAAACAAACGTGGTCAATCACAATAAAAAAAAAGTAGCAAAATAGGCTAGATGACTGAAAAATTCTTTACAGTCCGTCATTTACATTATCAAAAAATATTAGACACGTATTTTTTCTTTTGTCAATTAAACACAAAAATACGAAGATATCGTGTGTTGTAGTTCCACGTGACGTCACGTTATGGTACAGTTTTACCTCTAAAGTGACGTCACGAACTTTTACGCGCTTTATTTTTAATAATTTGGTAAAGCAAAAAGAACGTGTCCAATATTTTATGATAATCTAACTGACGGACTAATTAAAATTATGATTTTTTTTAAACCCAGGAATCATCCCTATTAAATTATAAAATCCATCTAATAGATATGTTCGTCGGGTGTATCGGCACTATGTACTCTGGCAGCAACACGTCCTCGGGATGCAGTGCACTGTCTCGCTCCAATCATGCTAGTCATGGCGCACTCGCCTGAATCTGTCTCGCTCACACCCAAGTAAGTATAACCCTCTGCCTCTAGTAAATTGAAATTTTTGTTGTTACATACCGATTAATACTTCATCATACTACATTTAGGTTCTCAGAACTGTTCACAATCCTGCTAAGCTCTGGTCCAACGCTAGTACAACGCGCCTTGGGACGGGGCGGCGCGTGCGGCGCTGACTTGCTACTGAGATTGCTACTGTACCAACTACGAGATACACAGTTAGTATAGATGTCATCGTTTTTTGTTATTTTTTTTTTTCAGTATTTAATGGCACGTTCCCAACAGCATGGAAATCTGCTAATATCGTTCCAATTCCAAAAGTCCTATGTCATAATCCCCTTAAGGATTGAAATGAAATGAAATGAAATGAAATGAAATGAAATGAAATGAAATGAAATGAAATGAAATAATTTATTCATTCAAATAGGCCTTCACAGGCACTTATGAATAGTCAAACTCTAATACACTAATGCACGGTTCGGAAGGTTGATTTTGCTGAGAAGAGCCGGCAATAAACTCAGCAATTACTCTTTTCAAAAACAAACTTAAATTTATTACATCAGATGTTTCCTGCGATAGCGAGCGCTACAACCACGCATTTTTATCATTTAAATATTCTTTAATATTGTAGTAAGCCTTCTGTACTAAAGCGGCCTTTATACGTTTCTTAAACTTTAGTGACGGTAAATTTAAAATTTCATTAGGGATCTTATTATAAAATTGTACACTCAGTCCTAAAAATGAACCTTGCACTTTTTGGAGTCTATAAGAAGAGGTCAAAAGTTTATGCTTATTTCTAGTATTAAAAGAGTGCACGTCACTTTTTTTTACAAAAAGATTAATATTCTGATGTACAAATAATATGTTTGCATAAATATACTGCGATGCTACTGTAAGGATACCTATATTTTTAAACTTATCTCTGAGGGAAGCTCGAGAACTCATATTATAAATAGCTCGCACTGCTTTTTTTTGCAAAATAAAAATGGTTTCTATATCAGCAGCTTTACCCCAAAGTAAAATGCCATAGGACATAACACTATGAAAATAACTAAAATAAACTAATCGAGCTGTGTCTACGTCTGTTAGCTGTCTAATTTTTCTAACTGCATAAGCAGCTGAACTGAGCTTTCCCGAAAGACATGCTATTTGGCTGCCCCATTGAAGTTTCGAGTCTAAAGTAATCCCTAAGAATACTGATGATTCAACAAGACCTAAAGGTTCATTATTTATCATTAAATTACAGCCTACTTTTTTAACATTTGGAAGCGCAAATTTAATACATTTAGTTTTCTTTGCATTTAAAACTAGATTATTTACAGTAAACCAATTTAATACCCGAGATAATGCTCCGTTTACATCGTCAAAATTAGATTTCAGTCTATCAACACTAAAAATCAGTGAGGTATCATCAGCAAACAGTACAATTCCACAGGTATTTTTGACATAAAAAGGAAGATCATTAATATAAATTAAAAATAGAAAAGGGCCTAAAATAGAGCCCTGCGGCACCCCCATATGCACAGGAGAACCAGATGATTTAATATAGATTTCGTGGCAAAATGTCTACTGGCACCAATGTACCTTGCTTAGTCGTCAAATTTACACCGATATCAGTAAAGCTTTCGATAAGATCGATCATGTCTTATTATTATGTAAGCTCAGCAAGGACGTTCACGGGAAGATACTCGAATGGTTTTCGTCTTATTTAAACTTTATATGTCAAATAATAAACTTGTCGTTTGCGGGTAATTCAGGTTCTTTAAGATTACTTCAGGTGTTCCCCAGGGATCACATTTGGGACCGATTTTATTTTTAGTTTTCATGAATGACTCAAAATTCTTTTCATTTGCGAATGATTTAAATGAGATATGGTCTCAGATCAGTATGCACATGCACAGATGCGGCGATGTTCTCCGCTCGACACTACTGTCGTGCTGGCTGCATGCTCTGTGGCGAGGGTCGGTCCCTGCCGCCTGCACTCTGTTGGAGGTGGCCGCCATAGCCACCAGGGAGTGGCCGCTCTTGGACTCACACGCCATGCTCGTGTTGGCGGTAATGTACTTCTGAATAAAGGTGGCTTGCTCTACAATTATATACACCCCCGTATTTTAATGTTTATTTCAATTCCTCTCCATCCAAAGGTTGCCTGGTAGAGATCACTTTTAGTGATAAGGCCGCCCATTGTAGCACTTTCACTGTTAGTTTTATGTTTTGTTTGAAATAATATGTTTTGGTGTAACAATAAAGTATTATCTATCTATCTATCTATCATATAGGTTGATTATTTTATACAGGTCAGTAAGGGCAAACTATCTTAAGCTTGAAGCCACGCTAATATGGTTTTAGGAGACATTTTCATAACAAAATGTGTGGGAAAAGTTTTTTCGTTTGTGACGTGTCCCTAACCTATCTTGGTCCCAGCCTTTTGGTCCTTGTTGGAGACAGGATTAATGCTAATAATATTTTATTTCGAAAATCTCCATTTTATCGCTGATTGTATATTTTTCTATATCTGTGAATTCCTATAACAATAACTCAAAAAGTGAGGGAGTCTCCTTAGACCATATCCGGGTTGCTTCAACCATTACTGACCTGTCTAAAATTTCCAACCTATATTGTTAATATAATAATGAAGAGCCTTAATTTGTGTTCCAGTCAGAAAACAGCAGCGAGTACGTAAATAGCGCGGTCCGCAACGCGTCTCAAGCGCCCCTACTGTGTGAATGTATGCTACGTGCGTGTCACGCGCATGAAGTGCTCACGCAAGTGTTCGCGCGCCTGTTGCACGCGCTGCGCGCACAGCGGCTCAGCGGGCACAGGATACACGTCGATAATGCACTACATGTGAGTACAGGCGAGGAGGGCGATAGCTGCCACACGCGTCATACTTGTGAACAGGTGCTGCTTGTGGGGGTTGGTCTGCGCCGAGTTTGCCATTTATTTATTTACTTATTAAATATAGATTCAGTCTACTTTGTAGTATTACCGCCGCGCCGGGGCACGCAATTGATGTCAGTGCGATTAGAATGTAAATATTATGTAATGAATCTAAGCTTGTTTTGAAAAGAGTAATTGCTGAGTTTATTGCCGGCTCTTCTCAGCAAATGCAACCATCCGAACCGGTATTAGAGTATTAGAGTCAGACTTTTCATAAGTGCCTGCGAAGGTCTATTTGAATAAATGATTTTGAATTTTGAATTTTTACAGTCGCGGATTGAAAATGTTTATCACATTTCGAACTCGATTCCATTTCATACCGCGCGCAATAAGGTCTAATATGTCAAATTAACAAACATATTTTAGACCGGCCGCATACTATAAGAAATTTTCTGTCAGAAATTTTCGGACGCCCGCCGGAAGGCACTTTCCTCATACATTTTGTTCTAGACCCCGCATACTATCAGAAAATTCTGACGCGTCTGACGTCCAAAAATTTATGAGCAAGCGAGCGTCCGAAAATTTCTGACAGAAAATTTCTTATAGTATGCGGCCGGTCTTAAACCTGTGAAATGTTTTTAAGTATCGAACGTAGCAAAAACGCTGTCAATTACTTTTTGATAATGTAAACTCATTTAATAAAATATGTCTGTTTATTATATTGTGACATTTGCCAAGCGTTTGTAAGCAAATAAAAATCTCAATATAAATACAAAAATAATAAAATAATGGTAAGTTTAATCCTGCAGCAAAGGGCAGACCTATTTTTTTCTACATGAATTTGGTTGGAAACTATATCTATATAGTGCTATATCAAGAGAACTCAATACTTAGTAGGTATAACACCTGTTTGAATTATTTTTCATGTCAAATAAAATCCACGTCTATCACGTTTGTTTTTATTTCCGGTCAACCTTATGAAACAAATGTACAGTATTACCCAACTGATATGGCGCGTCGTACGGTGAATCTTCGTTCGCACAGAAAAGAAAGTATGTCCCGAAGATTAACGAAAGAATGCTTAAAACTCACGATCAACCTTAGATCACTTCTATAAGGTTCATAATACACTGCAGCTGTTAGTTCGGTCTCACTCGCAAGTCACGCCCCTCCGCACAAATGACGGCAACTGCCGACCAATAGCGTTTCCCGCGCTTTGAAAATGTTTCTTCTGCGCAGGTACATCGGTAATATCCATATCAGTTGGGTACCACTGTACATGCGATTATAGACCGCAAGGTGGTAAACATTTTTTTTATCCGCGACTGTACATAACTGTCTCAAGCGCCGCTTTCCGCTGCAGTACGCGCGCTTGTTGGTAAATACAGGTCGGTATACTAAAGCTGGCACGTTCAACACATTTACACGTTGCGCTTGTGTAGTGTCTGTGAATAAGCGCGCGGCGTCACGACGCACTGCATGCGCGTCATGAAAAGTCTGTCCGTCTCTCTCGCGCGCGATCAAGCTTATGAGTATGAAGGAGACAGTTATTGTTTAGCTTTTGCTGTCGACTGATTGAAGCAATAATGTAATAAATCATACTGTATCGTGAAATTGCATATGTGTGAGTACTGTGAACGTGCCAGATTTAGTTAACTGACCAGTACCTGCATATTTAAGCCATATATTAATATAACATCAATTTCTGGCAGCAAATGGGCGTCGGGACTCGATCGGAGGAGCTGGTGATATACAGGGTGTGTACGGGCGCGTTATGTGCCCCCATGGCCCACCCCTCGCACCTGTCGCTGTGGCGGCTGCTGCTGCATCTATACCTGCAGAGGGCGCCAGATGACACGTGAGATAACAATTTAACAACTTTAAACCAACATTTATGTGCCTGCTTGCACCCCCTTTTTTACCGCTTTATCTTCTACCATTAAAAATCCTCTCCTAAAGGTTAGCTGATAGAGATCGCATACGATAGAGACTGAAAATCCATTCTAACTTCTGTTTCATGTTCTTTGTTTTTCATATAGTGAATAAAGTTATTTTATGGTAGTTCTGTGTCTTAAACATCGAGACCCTTTAGAGTAGTAATACTTAGCAGTCCAATGCCGCAACTAGTCAGTGATATTGCACTGATTTTGAATAATAAGGGCTAATCACTGCATCTGAATGTTTCGTGTGACTTAGTCAATCAAAGACAGAAAAAAATAACTTTGCCAGATTCAACGACTGAACTAAGAAATTCCATTAGGTACGCCATACTTCGATGCTCATTAGACAAACAACTACTGGTGGTATTATAATCACGTGGTTGACAGATTAGCCATCAATACCAGGTGGAGTTGTAGAGATGACATATTTTCAAAACTTATGGCATATTTTCAAAACTAAAGGCATATTTATGCCATTTCGAAATCTCCTCTCGGTATACTGAACTGAATAGTTCGATAATCATTCAAAAGATCTGTTTATTTATTTGTAATAACTCATTATTTTCACTTAAATTACTTTTTTTAAAGTGAGTCTTCGTCAAATACACAGGAAGTAAGTTACGGAACATATTAAAATTGTAGCATAGTTTATACTCAGACGTTATTTGTTCCATCCTCAGGCACGAATCAGCGCCACCTATCGGACCGCTATTCTTCAGTGGTCTCATCAAATCCCGTACACTCAATCAAATCAAGAAACGACTACAAGAAACTATTGCATACCACAAGAGCGAAGCAGAAACATTAAAAAAAGAACTCAATAGTCTCAATAAAACCGTCAGAAGATCGACTACCCTATCTACATCGAATTCTAATGTAATCGATGATAATCTCTTACCGGCGTTATCGATTATCGATTTGACCGGAGAATCGAGTGATTCGAGCGATTCGGATGATGGTTTGAGTGAGGAAGAAGAGAGGGTTAGTGGAGGAGTGGTCGATGATACGACTGAAGAAACGCAGAATTTGTTTAATTTACTGCTTTACCATAATGGCGCTGAAAAGTAAGTTTACGTTTCTATATCCAATTTAACTAGCTGTCCCCCGTGGTTTCACACGCGTTTCCAAGATAAAAAGTAGCTTATGTTCTTCTCCTTACCATTGACTATGTGCGTGCCATTGAAGTGCGTGCCAAATTTCATCGATTGCTTCAGAGTTTTAGTGGTGAAAAGGTTACAAACAGGCAATTAGTTTCGCATTTATCATATGTTAAATAAGGGTTTTAAAATCGTCTTCCAAAAAAGAAATGCTAGACGATTTTGTACGCCTTCATTGACCTTATGATGCGATATATACAGGTTGTGTTGATGTTGTTTTGGTCAGCGACGAGCGACTCAGGGTCGATAATACAACTGATACTGGTGCTAAAAAATATATAAAAACAATACTTTATTTTTTTATAATAATAATAATAAAAATAAAAACAAAACTGGCGCAGGTCTGTGGTGCTCACCACAGATGACCGTAGAGAGGTATGGCAGAGCAAGGAACTGCATGGAAGGTTCTACCGGGCCCTTCATGGGCCTGATGTAGACTTCCCTGCATCGGTGGCCTGGCTACGTTTCGGTGACCTCTTTGGGGAAACCGAAGGTTTTGTCTGTGCAATTACGGACGAGGTTGTGATGACGAACAACTACCGGAGATATATCCTCAGGGATGGCACCATCGACATATGTCGGGCATGTCATCGCCCTGGTGAATCCCTCAGGCATATCATCTCCGGCTGTTCGCGTCTCGCAAATGGCGAGTACTTGCACAGACACAACCAAGTAGCCAGGATAATCCACCAGCAACTTGCTCTGAGATACCGCCTTGTGGCATCTGAGGTGCCGTACTATAGGTATGTTCCTGAACCAGTTCTCGAAGATGGTCATATCACATTATACTGGGACCGATCTATCATCACTGACAGGACTATTGTAGCCAATAGACCTGACATTGTGTTGATAGATCGCCTGGAGCGTCGTGCAATGATTGTTGACGTCGCTATCCCCCATGACGAGAACCTTGTGAAAACTGAGAAAGATAAAGAATGTAAATATCTTGATCTTGTTCACGAGGTTGTCGACATGTGGGATGTCGACGTGGCAACCATTGTTCCGATAGTCGTTTCCGCCCATGGCCTTATAGCCAAGAGCCTCGACAAACACCTCAAGAGGCTCGCGTTAGGCAGCTGGATCAAGGGCCAGATTCAAAAGGCAGTACTCCTGGAGACGGCTCGCATTGTGAGAAAGTTCCTCAGCCTGGAGCCTTAACCACCGGTAACTAGGACCCTGTTCCCGATGCCGGTGGGGAACTGTTTTTTTTTTTTTTTTTTTTTTATATTTTTAAATATATATATATATATATATATTTTTTTTATACCTATATGTATATTTGAAAATGTAATTAATATGTTAAAAAATGATATAAATGGAATAAAAATAATATTATTTTGAAAATCATGTAATAAGCCAAAATATAGACGTAATACTAAACGGGAGTGCGAGGGAGTAAAGGGGTGGGGCAATGGGGGCTTGCGCCTAGCTCTAGTCAGTGCACTAGTGACCATACTTTGCGGTAATTTTATTTCAAATTGAATAAGGTATTTCTCAACGCATTTACAGTATTTAATGGAATTAAGTCCATTTTTTTTTTGTTTATAGGCCTGTGTTTGACCGCAATCTCACCATGGTAAGTGATGATGCGGCCGAAGGTGGTAAGCACACAAAGCCTAGAAGGACATGGCTCTCAAGTGCAGCTGTCGGAACACACCGAAAGGTGCTTGGCAACTTGAGGGTGGTAGCCAGCCAGGCGGGTACTGCAAAGTACCCTACCACCGTGCTATGGTTTCCTCACGATGTTTTCCTTCACCGAAAGCTCAAGCTCATTGTAGGATTCGAACCCAGGACCTTCATCTCGGTATCCGACGTCACTACCACTGAGCTATCATCGCCTTAAAGCCTATCCCCTATCGCCTTATTATCCATTTTTGGAAAATGTATTTTTTGTACTACCGCTCCTGGGTCGCTCGTCGCTGACCAAAAAAACAACCTGTATATGTAAATTTTTATGACTTTGTGCAGTGGTCTTATGGTAGGTTTTAGTGGGGTGGTATGTTGTCTTACCTGCATCTTGTTAATTGATTCTAATGGAATATATTTTTAGGTTAGTCTGTGAGTACTCACGGTGGTTGGAAGAAGGTGACAAAACTCGCGCCGCGCCGCATCACGCAGACATTGCCAGGTTCATACCAGAACACGTACGATCTTTTTGTATTTAATTAATTTTTTACTAGCGACCCGCCCCGACTTCACACGGGTGCAATGTCGTAATGTGGTGTCAGTAGAGCGGTTTGCGAGCCGCCCGGCCACGGTATCGTGAATTATATATTTTCCTTAAATATAGAAAGAATAGTCAAAATCGACGTAACTACCATACTAGCTTCTGAATGAATGTGCTTCACGTTTTATTCTATCAACGTGTCAAAAATCTCGAAAACACTGCCATCGACATTGTATACCTAATGTACTGTCAGTTGATCAGCCGTTTACAGATTTTTTTATATGGAAAGGAAAATAAACTAGTTTTCGTTTTTTTATTTAATGGCATTGAGCAATAAATTCATAAAAAAATATGTCACTTACACCCCCTGTATAGTAGTAATGACATCTATAATTTATAAGCGTCAATTATGAAGGAACAGGATAAGAAGACCGATGATAGTGCCGCCTATGTTGTGTTCGCCATTTTATTCTTTGTTAAAAGTTTTGTTTTGTTCTTTCATGTAGTGTGCACAATAAAGTATATTCTATTCTATTCTATAGTGTGGATGGACGACATTGGAGCCGATTCTGTTGTAAATCGCACTGAATAAATTTCAATCACATCTTATCTCTTTCTTACAAACATTATTGAAAAAGGATAGAACATATTTAATCGCTTGCCCCGCGGTTAAAAATATAACAATGACATCAATTGTTATAATAGGACGCGCGTCCCTCGCGAGAACCAACTGGTTAAAGCTGTCAAATTGGTCTTTACTGTTATAATTTGTGGGTAAAACGTAATTTTTGATGGCGACTTTATGTTGAAAACAAGCATTTGGACTAATTTGGCAGGTCAAATTTTGTTTACATCCTTTTCTTATGTTCTTTGTTAGAAAGAGACATAGTGAGACTAAATTAATTTAGTTGTAAATAAAAGAATCAGCATCTTAGCTTAAATTATATTTGGGCAGGCTTTAGAAGCAGCATGGAGGCACACTCTATCTCGTCTCCGGCCGCCCCCCTCCCCCTCTCTGGATGACTTCCCCCTCCCCGCGCCGCGCCCGCCCGCTGTCGAAGTACCGCACCACTCGCCCTTCAACACCGCTGTCGATACTATACTGAAGATACGGGATCGGTCGGCAGTCAGGTATGCTTGGTTTATTATTTTTTGAAAGGAAGCAGAGACGTTGTGTCTTAAAATTTTGAATGCATGAATGTTATGAAATAATGCCTCGCCATCGCCCTCCAATATGGGTGCTTGTGCGGTGGCTGCCACACGCGTCATATGCGTGAACAGGTGCTGCTTGTGGGGGCTGCTCTGCGCCGAGTTTGCTATTTATTAATCGACTTAAAAAAAAGGAGATTATCAATTCAACACGTATTTAATATTATTGGTACTGCAATATATTCAGATATGATAATCTATTAGGGCTTCCAAACAAATATAAAAACAAAACATAGGTGTATGTATGTATGTATGTATGTTTGTATGTATGTTTGTATGTATGTTTGTCGACGCATATCTCCGAAGATATTGATCGGATTGTAACCATTCTTTTTTTATTGGTTTACATTTACTTCAACTTAGGGAACAGTGTAAGTTTTATCGAAATCGTTTCAGTAGTTTTCAAGATATGGGCAAATATGCGTGACGGCCTGGCTTATTGATACGAGCTAAGGGTTTGGTGTCAAAGGTAAAACATCTCAAAACCTTGTTCAAATTCTAGTGCATTTAAGAAAAACTAAAAATTATTCAGTAGTTTTCAAGTTATGGACAAATATGTGTGACGGCCTGGCTTTTTGATACGAGCTACGGGTGTGGTGTCAAAGGAAAAACATCCCAAAACCTTGGTCAAATTCTAGTGAATTTAAGAAAAACTAAAAATTACGAAATTAAATAACTAATCTGACTGATTAGAGTTATTTCATACTTTTTAGTGTATTCTGAAGCCAATTGAATTTTTTTTAAATTACTTCTTTTAGAGTATTTTATAGTCGATAATTTTTTTTAAATTACATTTTTATTTACTAATTAAATATCGAGTTAGTCTACTTGTAGTTTTGCCGCCGCGCCGGGGCACGTAATTGTTGTCCGTGCGATTAGAATGTAAATATTAAGCAATGAATCTAAGCTTGTTTTGAAAAGAGTAATTGCTGAGTTTATTGCCAGCTCTTCTCAGCAAATGCAACCTTCCGAACCGGTATTAGAGTCATACTTATCATAAGTGCCTGCGAAGGTCTATTTGAATTTGATCTATTATCAATATTATTTGAAATATTGTGATTTTTGATCCAGCGGTTAATTCTGTAGCTTTGACCTTCATAAGCCCGTCTAAGGCTTAAACTGAATAAACGGCTTTTGTCTTTGCACAGGTCACGAAGGACCATGATACAGTCTCCAGTGGACGACGTGGACTTCAAAGATTCGCGCACTTTGGTGGCGTTGGTGGACAAACATTTGAAGGATATCGAAAGACTTGCGCAGTAAGTTATATAAGATTATAGGCTATTTTATATGATAAATCCCTTTTACCTTAGCTAGAATAGTATAGGAGGTATTTTTTTTAATGTAATTGTAAAGAGATAAATAAAAGTAGGGATAAGCAATTAGGGATAATGCATTTGTTATAGTCCCTCACAAGCTATGAGGGACTATCATCATCAGCCTATAATGTCCCACTGCTGAGCACAGACCTCCTTTCACAAATGAGGGTGAAAGGGAACTAGCTTAATGACTATAAAAACTAAGTGATAACCGGGACCAACGGCTTTACGTGCCTTCCGAATCACGAAAAACGCTCATCCAGATACCGGCCTCACTAAAACAAACACAACTTTGCCGATTGATTAAGTACGGCGTATCGTGCTACACCACGAGCGCTTCCATGAGAGCCTATAACAGATGCATTTTCAATAACGTCCTTTACCACAGAAGATTTAGGCTTGGGTACAGAATATCGAAGGTACATAAAATCGAACATCTGGTAAGTCTGAATTCCCGATTTATTCGTTGCCTGAACAAGAGGATTGGAACATGGGAACATTTATTTATTAATTTATTACATAATCCACAGCTAATAAAGAATAAATACATTTATCTTATTAAATAAATCTTATTGCCAATTAAGGATTAACAATTTAATACCAGTGGCGTAACTATACCATCTGGGGCCCGTGGAAAATTCTTTTGATGAGGCCCTATCAGTAAAAATCGTCACGTTGTACTCAGTTTAATTTTAATAAACTTCGAGATTTTCAGCGTACTCAATTACACGTTGTATATGTCCCACTAATCCTCTCTTAGGCGAGAGCCTGGACTTTAAGCAGAACTTATAAAAATATACTTTTCAAATAAAATAAAATACTCAGGTAGAATGTAAAAAAATATTTTTGAGCTCGCGGCCTTTTGGGACGGGGCCCTCTTAGGTCGGGGGCCCGTGGCAATTTGCCGGCCCTGCCACCCTATTGTTACGCCACTGTTTAATACCTTATCTTTTAATTAAAGTAAGAAGAGACCAGTATGTGTCCTATGAGCAGAGTATTTATAGAAAAGATATAAAATTTAACAAATCGATTGTGCATGAAATAATGGAGGTATGTGTGTGAGTGTTGGTCGTGGGCACGTGTTTTTGTATGTAATTATTAACATCAAAACCTAATTTGATTTTTTTCTAAAATAATATCTTCTTAAGTGACCAAATGTCTCGTTACGTTAGGGACTGGAATGCAGAAGTATACCGAGTATCAACGTTGGACAATAGTCTGTGGGACCTGGTGATCGCGCTGCGCGTGCGCCGCCCGCTGCCCGACGTCAAGCGGCAGTGCGCCAATAAGTGCAAGCCCATCACACTTACAATACCCGTGAGTATATTTATACCCATAGAGTAACAACATTAATATAGTGATAGCGTTAGCAACATTAACTTATGTAAAGCGTGATCAGTTTGCATATCAAATCAAAATCATTTCAAATAGACCTTCGCAGGCACTTTTGAATAGTCGTACTCTAATACCGGTTCGGAAGGTTGCATTTGCTGAGAAAAGCCGGCAATAAACTCGGCAATTACTCTTTTCAAAACAAGCTTAGATTCATTACATGATATTTACATTCTAATCGCACTGACAACAATTGCCTGTCCCGGCGCGACGGCAACACTGCAAAGTAGATTGACTCGATATTTAATAAATACATCGTTTCATTCATAGATATATCGTAGACTAGTTGAGTTACTGTTAGAAAAATGTCGATATAAGTTCCTTATCATTTGTTCTCGGTAAAAGTGTCAATAAAAAACGAGAAATTGGTATTAATTTAGTCGTTCAAACTATGAACGCGCAGTTCGTTTCAAGGTAGTAGGTAAGCAAAGGTATCGATAGGTAAGGTAATATACTAACTCTATGATTATACCTGTTTCAATCAAATTATATAAATGGTTTACAAAACGTAATGTTACTCTTAAATTCTTAAAAAATACCAATTATATTTTTTCAGGCAGAAGAATGGTGCATATCAACAGGTGCCGAACGTGGTATTAAAGATAACAGGTGATTGATTATATATGTATTAGTTACACTTTTGTTTACGCAGATTGATCCCATGGTTTTATGGTAGTGACGTCGAATGCCATGACGAAGGTAACGGATTCGAATCCTACAATGAGCTCGAACTTTTGGTGAAGGAAATCATAGCAAAGTTTTCTAATAAGAATAATAATAAGATTCCTGTACACTCGAAAGGGATACATAGATGTATGCAGTATATAATAAAACTAAATATTCATAAATAAAATAACTTTTTAACAAAAAAATAAACCGCCTTCAAAGTACACTAAAAAGTATGAAATAACTCTTATCTGACACTGTTATGATGTCAGTGAAATATTCTCTATAGAACACGTCATGCGATTTCGCTGACTTCATAACAGTGTCAGATAAGAGTTATTTCATACTTTTTAGTGTACTTTAAGGCGGTTTATTTTTTGTTAAAAATTTAATTTTTATTATTCGTGTTGTATACAGGTGTAGCGCCCGCGCAGGTATACGGCGTCTGGCGCGCCCGCGGCCGCACGTCGCACGCACCGCTACTGCACTCTCTACTATCGCCAGGTAACTTTACTTTTTCAAATTGTACTTTTTCACTTGAAACGGAAGGTTTAATTTACAGTGCAGCGGAACGGAATGCAAAGCGAAGCGATTTTTTTTGAGTAAAATTGTGATATGGACGTTGTTTTCGCGGAAATATTCGAGGACTTTTGGGTACTGCTGTCATCTATGGGTGGGGGCACCTAGATACCAGCTTGATCTTTTAGACACGGTTCATCGACATGCCATCAGAATTGTCGACGATCCCGACCTCACAAGCGGTTTCGAGCCCCTTAGTATGAGGAGAGACTTTGCCTCCTTATGTGTGTACAACGCTTGTACAACGGAGATTGTTCTGTAGAATTGTTTGACCTCGCTATCGTCGGAGAGTCCATCCTCACACAAGGGAGCTTTCTACCACAGATGCTCAGACATCCGCTCCCGCCATGGTTTTCCCAAGGGAATACAGCATGGGGTTCTTCAAAAAGGATGTGAAGGGTTTTTTACAGGATTGGAAACGGATGATATATACCCCTGATGTTGCAAGTGTCCATAGGCTACGGTAACCGCTTACCATCAGGCGGCCCGTATGCTAGTTTGCTACCTATTTACTTCCTGAACCTATACACTTTTTTGGTACTAGGTGCACAGATCGCGGAAGAGAAAGAATTATTACCCTCATTGACCGGTGACATGTTGGTGACATTTTAATTCAATAAACTTGGATGCAAAAATTTGATATGAATTTTTGAATAATTTATTTTGAGCTGAAACTTTATACAGGGTGTAACGGAAAGTGTATATACATTACAGTAATCCACTTTTTTGGTACAAGGCGCACAGATCGCAGAAGATAAAATTTTATATTAATATTAGCAAGGGACGCAAAATAATAATGACCCTCATTGACCGGTAACATTTTGGTTGTGATTTTAATTCAATAAACTTGAATTCAAAAATTTGGTTTGAATTTTTGAGTACCTTATTTTGAGCTGAAACTTTTTATAGAGAGTCTGTACCTGATGTAGTCTTCACCCCCTTCGGATGTATATACCCTTTCTGTTACACCCTATATAGAGAGTACCTGATGTAGTCCTTTTTGTTACACCCAGTATATCCGTTGAATAAAATTCCATGAGTGATAAAAACTGTTTAACAAAAAACTTAAACCGACTTCACACGATGACACTGTTGAAAGAATTTAATTTTAAAGAACAATAGGCAAATTTGTTTTTTTTTTTGTTTTTGTGTAGGAGAGGTAGAGCGTAGCATTTACTCGCACAAAGGCTTTTTCTCAAACTACTCCATACTTTTGTTCAAAAAAGATAAGAATTCCATACATGAAGTCCTAAACTAATCCAAAGAATTATTATTATGTTATTCAATTCTAAAAATACTGATTTTAAGTTGCATCTTACTCCACGGGTAATTGAGACAATTCCCAAAATACTCTAGCTATTGTTCATCAACAATTCGCAAACTCCTCCATCGAAATTATCGAATTATTACTAAATATTAAGTTGCATTATACCACATAAGATGTTATGAAGAAGACACAGTATTTATAAGCATAATAACAAAATCATGCTTATTGAACTTTCCTTTATATTGTTCTAGCTTCTGTCCCGTGGTTTTACCCACCTTCCCGAGGGATATATTATTTTCCCGGGATAAAAAGTATTCTATGTATATGTTAATCCAGAATACGTTCTATCTGTATACCAAATTTCATCCAAATCCGTTCAGACGAATGAATCTAAGCTACTTTTAAAAAGAGTAATTACAGATTTTATTTCCGGCTCTTCTCAGCAAATGCAACCTTCCGAACCCGTAGTATTAGAGTCAGACTTTCCATAATCGCCTGTGAAGGTCTATTGCCTGTTGACGCATGATTGAGGGACAAACATCCAAACCCACAAAATTTCGCGTTTATAATATTTGTGAGATGAGATTAGAGTGACTAGATTTACTCGCTTTTCCCAAACTCTGTCTGTGTTCTCTAGTCACTCAAAAATAAATTTTATTCAAATATAATACGAGGATAACATAAGCTTGAAAGAGTTCTTTCTAATACCTCCAACAAAATTGGTAAAAAATCCTGGTCCCATTTTTTCCCAAGTTTAAAATATATATACAGGATATCTGGACGGGCGTCTGTCGTCGCCACTCGTGACATCTACACTAATAGTGTTAGTGTAGAGGATTTCGATAATTTTGCTAGCAGTGGAAAAAATAGGCGATCAAGCGACTGACACACACTCATTTATTTTCTTTCTGATATATTACAATAGTTTTTATAAACAAAAAAATACAATAGAAAATACCATAAATTAATGTAACAAAGTAGTTTTCTGACAGTTAGTGTAGATGTTAATAGAGATAATCTACAAAAATCTTTTTTGTATTTTTGTTTGTAATGAATAAACTCAAAAACTAATGGAACGATTTAAAAAATCTTTCACCAGTCGAATCATACGCCTACTTAAGGGCGCCAGGGTATTGCTTGCACCCGGGCGCTATATAGGCTAGAGCCGGCCCTGATTAGGGAACGATTAAAAATAGGTCAAGATAGCAATTTCTAAATCTACTATAAGTTTTAAAAGTCACTTTAATACCGAGCGAGCGAAGCGTCTCCGTTTCAGCTTGGACAAAAATGCTTTCGTATGTATGTCCAGCGGGGTTATTTTAAAACGGTCGGATTCGGAATCGGGAGCGGAATCGGAAACCATCATCGGAAAAGATCCGATAGCGGAAAGTTGGAGTGCGTTTACAAAGTTTGTTTTTAATAATGGTAGGAAATGGTATACCTAAAATAAAATAAAAGTAAAATCGAAATGATTACGGATTTTCATTGTTGGAAGGCCTCATTTAAACACTCATATCAAATGCATAAAGACAGATACTTGTTATTTTTTATATTTTAGATTTATGGTCTACATTGTTTTAATAAACATAAAACATGGTTTTCTAATTTTATCGAACTTCGGAAACTGACTGATAGGTCAAAGTAATTGTTGTTTATAATATTCGAAAAAGTTAGGCAAAGGTTTAAGCCATACAGCCTAATCGTATTTGAGTTATACCTAAGTTCTAGTCACAAAATAAATCACTTTCATTTAGTACGCACTGTCAGTCACAGTCCATAAACGTCAATGTAACCTGTTACATGTGTTAATAAAATAGTGGTCAATAAGCTAAAACTTCTCACGGACTTTTTGAGACAACTTGAAGTCATGATACACATAATTCATTTAATTTCCCTTCATTGGTGCGCGAGGATTGATCTTTATAGGATAAAACACCACAGATTATTATCTGTTAAAAATTCGTGTATTTTGAGTTTTATTGCAAATATGCAATAAAACTTATGAATTTTTGAAAATAAAACGAAAACGCAACGTCACTTTGCAAGTTCCCGCCAAAAAGCCCTCGATGTCAATGTAATTATTTTTTCAGTACATTCATGGAGAGTATAATAAAACAAATATTTTATAATTACGTAGATCTTTTAGTGGTAGTGAATCTAGCATCCAACTTGAGTAACGGTATTGAGTGACCAATATGTTTTAGTTCCTACGAACTTTGAGTATGTAGCTATATGTACCTATATTATTACTTTTACTGCAGACCTTTCTCATTCATTATTTACTTAAAATAGGGGCAAACACACTCCGTTTAGTACCAACTAACCTTTATATAAGTTTAAATAATGTATTTATATTAAATAATGGTCAAAAACGAACATTAAATAAAATTCGGAAAGAATTCCGCCAGCTAAAAGCTATCGGAAACTTTTCGATGAATCGGATTGATATTTCCGTCGCGAAACGTCAAACTATTCGATTCGGAAATTAAAATAGCAATGGGCGCTTTAACCTATCATGCAGAATATATTTATTTTAGTTTAGGTATTATTTGTAACACTTAAATTGTACTATTATCATACTATGTTAAATAAATATTGATGTTCTTATAGTTTTGATTGTTTTTTAATGTGCAAATACACATTTTTATTATTATTTTATTATGTCGGAAACTCGCCTCGGAAGTTTCCGATTCCGCTCCCGATTCCGAATCCGACCATTTTAAAATAACCCCGCAGGTCGCATTTCTCAACCGATTCTCCGGAAATTTTGTGAGCAGGTTCAGTGACTAACGAATAACTTTAATCCTTTTGTCCATATAAAAGACTTATTATTTAAGTTGTTCTTATTTGATATTATGTTGAATAAATGAAACCACGATACTTTTCCATCACTAGATACAGACTTAACCCCATAAAAACAAATGAAATACAATTGGGACGAAACTGCCCATTGTACTTTAAAAAAAAAACGTAGTAGATTTCAAAATATTTAGACTATATTTATTTACCGTTGAAGTCTCTGCTTATTAGAAACAGGTTATTATTAGATTTATTTTATTATTATTTGATTGTTTTGGTTTTAGACGATGAAATGAAATAAAAATAATTGACGCTTAGGCCATCTATGTAAGGTCGAAAGATTTAAATAAAATTACATAAATTGCAAATATTAAAAATACGAGTTCTAAACATTAATTTAATTAAATTATGTAAAAATTATCATCAAATTCTATTTCCTTGCAATAAAGCTCAATAAAAAGTAATTTAATAGCATTTTGACTAAGAATTCATTTTCAATCAGTCCATAAGATGTTTGTAGCGACATCTTTACGTGTGAATTCTACACTAATTATAAAATGTATGTGATTGACAAGACATGCTAATACTATGGTACTGTAGTACCCAACTGATAAGGCGCGTCGTGAATCTTCGTTCGCACAGAAAAGAAGGTATGGTTCGAAGATTAACGAAAGAATGCTTAAAACTTACAATCAACCATAGATCACTACTATAAGGTTCATAATACAGTGCAGCTGTTAGTTCCGTCTCACTTGCAAGTCACGCCCCCTCCGCACACATGGCGGCAGCTGCCGACCAATAGTGTATCCCGCGCTTTGAAAATGTATTTTCTGCGCAGGTAATGCATAAGTAAGCCATATCAGTTGGGTACTAGTGTATAACCCGTGTTTGTGTATGTGTTAGGCGCGTCACAAACAGGGAGGGCGCTCGTCGGGTGGTGGAGCGAGCGTGGCGCAGCGCCGCCGCGTGCGGGCACTGTGCGCACGCGCACACCACTGTAACATCACTAGTTACTCATCTTGCTGAGGTAAGGCCACATTTAATAATTGTATTCTAGGATATTACCCAAATAATTTAAAAGACCATATCGTAAGCTTTCTAAATCCTACTTATAAATTCGAAAGTGAGTTTGTTTGTTTGGCTCCTTCACGCCTCAACTACTCAACGGATCATCATGAAATTTGGTATGCAGATAGCCTATGGTATAGAGAAGGATATAGGCTTTTTATCTCGGGAATGCGAGTGAAACCGCGGGGCCAGCTAGTTTCTAATAATTTTGAGTTTAATTTGAGGCAAATAGAAGTGGATCAGTCTTAATAGTAACAATTCGCGTTTAATGCAAATCCTTGTAACTTGGTGTTTCTGGCTGGAGTACTGTCAGTTTAAGATGTAGAGTGATATGTATTATTATTAATTCTGTAGTTTATGTGTATTCTGAACCGTTCTGATAGAGTCCAAATCGAAGTGCCTAAACTGAAAGTGTCTTGAGTTTGAGAATACTTGTTATATAAATTGGGTACTTTTTTATTGTGTTTAAGCCGGTGTTTGACCACAATCTCACCATGGTAAGTGATGATGTGGCTGAAAGTGGTATTGCACTCAAAGTCTAGAAGGAACTGGCTCTCAAGTGCAGCTGTCTGAATACACCGATAGGTGCTTGGCGATAGATTTTCAACTTAAATGTTGGTAGCAAGCCAGATGGGTACTAAAAAGTACCTTACCAGCGTGCTATGGTTTCCTAACGATGTTTTCTTGACTTGACTCGTTGTAGGATTCGAACCCGGAAATTTCGTCACGGTATCCGACGTCACTACCACTGAGCTATTATCGTTGAAAACCCTACCTTATGTACCTTCGTCGCGAAGGTGTATCTCGTTATGTTTTTGGCACACTAATGATTATGGGTTATACCCACTGATATACGTCTAAATAGATAACGCGAGTGTATCTACTTCGCGTGTCAAAATTATCTATTTAGATTTATGTCTGTGGTTATAGTTATAAGGTGTCATGAAGTAGATCCATTCTAAGCTCACCACCTTTGCCACAAGTGTTACTTGATGTAACTTGTTCCTGTAGCGCTGGTTGTGTGAGGACGGGCGTACTTGCGCAGAGCTAGTGTCCCGCTGGTGCGGGCAAGGGCGTGGTGGTAGTGAGGTGTGCGAGGTAGAGGCGGCGCTGTGCGGAGCGCTGGTGGCGCCGCGGCGCTTGCCCCCCGCGCACTGGCCGCTCCTGTACTGCGCGCTGCTCGCCGCGCACCTGCCAGACCACTCGCTTTTCAGCTATCTCTCTAGGGTGAGCTCTACCTCTTTTACAAACTAAAGTGATGCAGACCATCTAACAAAAGAATATAAAAAAAACTGGTTAAATTGGTCCAATTGCTTAGAATAGAATTTTATTTGCCAAAACATGTGTTAAAATATGCAGATGTACATTCAAGAGTTACAGACATGTTTTACCGGGGAGCCGGTGTGCAAATTTTCTTGGTTGGTATGTGGGTATAATTCATTAATTGTAATTGTATTAAATAATATAGATCATGTCGATTGATATAAAAAAAAACAAAAAGGCATCTAAATAACAATACAAAGATAATTAATAATGTTTTATTCCACATACATGTCAGATAAAAAATAATAAACAATTAACTCAATTAGCTTGTTTTTAACGTGAATTTCCCATCGTCACGAGTCACGACTAATTTGCCAGCTTGAAATATTTCTATCCTTTTTCAATAAGTGTTATAAGAAAGAGTGATGTGTGTTTGTGGGATATCTATTGCTTCCCACGAATACAAATTATAGTCAATACTTATGTATGATCACACGTTTAATTCAGTGCTTACAAATTGGTTTTTTATAGGTTAACAATATCTAATGACACGTCTTGCATTTATGAATGACAGTTTCGTAGAAGGGCCTCGTGGAGGCGAGGCGCGGGGAGGAGGGCGCGGGGCAAGAGCCCACGTCGTAGGCGATTATTAGTGATGCGCCGGAACATCCTCCGGGGCCTTGGAAGTCCTGTCTTCCAAAGGATTATCTTCATTAGGCTTAGCTTCCATAGGGTCCAGAAGTGGACAGAGGTACTTGATCCCTCGTCGGAAGGTGCCCGTTGCAGTCTTCAATTCAGCAACTCTGTTGACACCATCCTTGCCTGGGAACATAGAAGTAATTCTTCCCAGTTTCCAACACATGGGAGGTGCGTTGTCCTCTTTAAGAAGCACTAGATCTCCGGCTTGTATGGGTTTGCATGGAGTACGCCATTTGTGTCTTTGCTGAAGTTCTGCTATATATTCCGTCTGCCAGCGATTCCAAAAATGCTGTCGAAGTGCTTCTAGTCGCTGAAATCGATCCAATCTATTAATGTTGGTATTTGTTAGGTCTGAAGACAATATCGATGTCAGCGGCCGTCCAATCAGGAAGTGCCCTGGGGTTAAGGATTGAAGGTCATTGGGAGATGAGGATAAAGGACACAGTGGTCTGCTATTTAGAATAGCTTCTATTTGGCTGAAAATCGTTGCTAATTCTTCGAACATGAGATGGGAGCTACCTAAAACACGTTTTAAATGAAACTTAGCCGACTTAACAGCAGCCTCCCATAGTCCCCCGAAGTGCGGAGCATATGCCGGTTGAAAGTTGAATTTAATTTGTTCTCCCGAGGAGAAAGCGCAAATGTCACCAGCGTGAGACGTCAAAAAATCTGATATTTCCTTCGAAGCACCAACGAAATTACGGCCATTGTCGCAGAATATCTCTAATGGCTTCCCTCTGCGAGAGATAAATCGACGAAGTGACAAAATGAAAGCTTGCGTTGATAATTCGCTTACGGCTTCTAAATGGACGCATTTATACCTAAAACAGATGAAAATGCCCAAATAGCATTTACTTATTTTACATCCTCTACCCTTCCTATCAGTTATTAGGAATGGACCAGCAAAGTCGACGCCAGCAGTAACAAATGGGAAGTCGGCATTCACTCGTTGTTCAGGTAACATACCCATGATAGGAGTAAGCGTTTTTCCACTAGCCCTTCTGCATGTGACGCATTGTCTGGCAGTACTGCGAGCGAGATCTCTACCAGCTACTGGCCAAACAAATTCTCTAACTGAAGCCAAAAGCAGCTGTGGACCAGCGTGTAGAAGACGAATGTGTTGCTGTTGAAACAATAATTTTGTTAGTTTGTGTTTTCCATGTATCAACATAGGGTGACGTTTTTCGTATGAATAACAAGAATTTTCAAGTCGTCCACCAACCCTAATTATGCCATTATTGTCTAAAAACGGGCTTAATGAAATTATGGAACTTGTCGAGCCGATTTCCCTCTTAGATTTGAGAATATCTAGCTCCTTTCGAAAAGATTCCATTTGAGACATCTTCACTAAGCATTCGAAAGATTTTTTAAGCTCATCAGGCTGTAAGATATCAACATTTTTATTATTAGGGTTTTTACAATTATTGATAAATCGAAGCATATATGCAAATAAACGTTGTAAAAATGCCAATTTGGAGTATTTATCAAAATTTATTATTGATTGCTTAATATTTTCAGGAGTGATTATATTTACTTTAATTTCGGGTAAGTTAATTGATTCAGTGCATTTATTTAACCTGGCGGGCCATGAAGGTTCAGACAGCTGTAAAAATGAGGGCCCGTTCCACCATAAACTGCACTTTTCAATTTTATTTGCATCTGCACCGCGGGTTGCTAGGTCGGCAGGATTTTGATCAGTTGGAACGTGGCGCCACTCAGACTCCTCGGTGAGCTCTAAAATAACACTAACTCTATTGGCAACAAATGTTTCTAATTTATCATATCTCATGTTTAGCCATGAGATCGCAATGGATGAATCCGTCCAAAATACCTTGCGCACAATAACACATCGCAAAGTGCGACATACGGCGCCCGCAAGCTGTGCTCCTAGGAGGCATGCGCACAGTTCTAACCGAGGTATGGTAGTCGGCTTCACCGGTGCCACTCTAGCCTTAGCGCATAGAAGTCGCACTGTGACGTCACCCTGGTCATTAACAGACTTAAGAAAAATACAAGTGGCGTATGCGTGTTTTGATGCATCGCAAAAACAATGTAGTTCAATATGATTGGAATGTTTACTTAGGGCATGCCTGGGAATACGTAAGGTATATAAGTATTTCATGTTATTCACGAAAGAATTCCATGACTGACGTATGTTATCTGAGACTGGTTCATCCCAGTCAAATTTTTCTTGCCATAGTTTCTGAATTAAAATTTTGGGTTGAATTGTGATTAAACTCAATAAACCCAATGGATCAAATAGCTTACAGGAATCCGACAATATGGATCGTTTTGTAGGATTTTCCGTTTTCACTTTATAAGAGTTAGGAAAGTGAATACAATCAGCATCTGGATTCCATCCTACACCTAGTATATGTGATGACGAACTAATTATTAAGTTTCCTTGCGTGTTTTGAGACTCGTCTAACAATGAAGATAAATTTGAACGATATTTCCGTAAATTGAAACACCCAGACGATAATGAACTTTCTATGGATTGTTTTATGTATGCTAAGTCACTGACATCGTTACTTCCAGTGAGTAAATCGTCGACTAGGAAATCATTTTTAATGATATTACCTATTCTAGAATCGATGCATTCATCACCCAATTGCCATAAGCAGCGAGTGCTTAAAAAACTTGAACTTGCGTAACCATAGGTAACTGTATTTAATTTTAATATTTGTAATGGATCTGAATCTTTAGTACGCCATAATATTAATTGCAAGTTACGATGAGGCTCTTGCATATACACCTGCCTATACATTTTTTCTATATCACCTGATAAAACATATGTATACTGGCGAAATCTTAGTAAAATATTAAATAATAAATCTTGTATATGAGGTCCGACCATTTGTATATCATTTATGGAATAACCAGAGGTGGTCTTTGAACTTCCATTGAACACTACCCTCAGCTTTGTTGACTCACTAGTCGGCTTCAATACAGCATGATGTGGAATAAAGAAGTGATACTCTGACCCTGAACTGTTAGACTCTGACAAATGCCCGAGATCAGAGTATTCTTGAATAAAATTTAAATATAATTGTTTGAGTGTTGGATTTTTTTTAAAGCGTTTCTCTAATGCAAGAAATTGTCTCTTGGCTTGTTTGTATGAATCACCTAAGGAATCGGGCTCTGCTAGAAGGGGTAGCTTTACATAAAACCTGCCCTCCTCATCACGATAGGTATTATCAACAAAATTAATTTCACACTCAATCTCCTTGTCAGATTGTTGTCTGACCGACTGAGGAATCTGTTCCAATTCCCAAAATTTTGTTAGATTTTTATTTAAAGATTCATTGGAGACATTGATACTATCACCATCAACAGTAATATGATTACATTGCACGTAACTATTTGATGTATTCGTTAACAATGGGCCTGCCAATATCCATCCTAATTTCGTTTTGCGCACGACAGGTTGGTCGGGGCCAAGATGAATTTGTTCTGATTCTATTAGAGACCAAAATATATCAGCGCCTATCAACATATCTATTGGAGCAGACTGATTGAAAGAAGGATCTGCAAGTTTTATGTTGCAGGGTAAATGTAGTGATGAGATGTCTATTGGTTTATTTGGTATGTTACCCGAAATTTGTGGTAGGACAAGGCAACATAATTCTATTTCAAATTTATTTGTTTGTGATTGCATTTTAATTAAACAACGTTCTAATGCTTTTGATGAGTGAACATTACCTACACCTAGTATTTGGACCCTAGTTGGCTGAGGAGTCAGCTGAAGTTCCGATTTTAACCGATCTGTAATTAACGAACTCTGACTCCCGCTGTCTAGCAGTGCCCGAATAATTAAATGCTTATTTGTAGATGGGTTGTATATTTTTACTTGTGCTGTTGAAAGCAAAACACCACTACGAGAAGTAACAGACATACTGAGTAAATTGTCACCGGCTACCTGTTCACATTCAGCGTCACTATCCGAAGCGGTAGTATGTACATTCGAGGTACCAAACGTCTCAGACGAACTTTCGTGTAACAGTGTATTGTGCATCTTTTGGCAAAGAGAACAAGGACCTAACCTGCACTGACGAGATGAGTGGCCCTTACGCAAACAGTTCAGGCACAACCTCAACCGGACAACTTCGGATACTCTTTCCTTGACAGGCTTCCCCAGGAATGAAGAGCAATCGTACAAGCGATGGCTGCCACTATTACACAAATGGCACGCGGGAACCGACGATGGACCAGGACCGGCTGAAATAGGAAATGACCTTATTTGCGACTTTTCAGATTTATGATTATGGCGTTCAGCTTTATTAGTTTGGATGGATTCTAATATGTCTGCTCGAGACTTAAGAAAGCTAAAGAAGTCCTTTAATGTTGGTTGCTTGCTTAAGCTGTTTTTGTACTCTTCCCATTTGAAACTAGTACTGCCATCGAATTTGCCTGAGGACAAATGAACAACTAAGGTATCCCAATGTTCAGTTGGTTCACCGAGCGTATTTAGAGCACGTAAGTTTTTAGAAACATGATCTATTAAAAATCTCAAATCCTTGGCTGAATTACTGCGTATAGACTGAGTGCTACATAGTGAATTTAAGTGATTGTTAATTAACTGTTTTTCATTATTATACCTCTCGCAGAGGAGACGCCAGGCTTCCTCGTAATTTACAGCACTTACTCCCAGATTACTAATGACATTTGAGGCCTCTCCCTGCAGGTAAGAATTTAGATAGTGAAATTTGTGAATCGGTTCGATTTTATCATTTTTATGAATTAATGAAGTGAATGTGTCTCTAAATTCTAGCCAATTGAAATAAGTTCCATCGAAGCTCGCAATTTTTATGACTGGAAGCTTAAAACTCACCGATTGGTTATTGTCATGATTGCAAGAGTGACTGCATGCTGACTTGAGAGACTCTTGTGAATGATCTTTGGTTTGCGTCTGATGCTTTTCTAAAAACAGTTGAGTTTGGGCGATGAGACTTGAAAAATCATTTTCAAATTCCTCACGCAAGTCAAGCTCATTTTCTAAATCATTTGAATTTAAAATTTCTATTTGTGACTGCAAATCATCAAAGGCAAAAGACAGATCTCGAAATTTCTCAAACCGTTGTGACAAAGTGTACACATCAGTGGGTGTACTTTTACTTGCTTCAGTTAAACTCAATAAAACCTTTTATATTTTGTGATACGGCCTTTGATGGAACTTCTCTTTGTATTAAGATCCTTTATATTGATATTAACGTTTGAAGATGGTACGTTTAAATGTATATTCTCCAATGGTGACTTTGGAGCACGATCAGATTGAGACATTTTAATTAATTTTATTGTAAAAAGAAACTTACTGCAAACGAACACGAAATACAAACAAAATATTGAAGTTAACAGTCCAATGACATGAAACCCGCGCGGGTATCGCGTTAGGTTAATTTAAGTACGATACTTACGTAAATTTTATCAATCCGGCAACACTCCGTGCACTTTCACTGTCAATCGGCCGGCTGTTGTCAGCGAAAACAATAAACCGGGCTGGGCGCGGCGACACACGGTGCAACTGCGCATACGTTGATATGTATGTACGAAATTCAGAGATAAGTTAAATTAATATAATGAATACTTTAGTTAAATATATGTTGGGTACTAATATGTTGGGTATAAGAAAAATTATGTGTACCTAATAAATAGTACACTATGAATGTTGGTTTCTTAAATAATTTGTAGCGAAAATATGCAGTTTGAACTGAGGTTTAGGTGAAGAAATGCAATGATGAACTTCTTTTATGAATGTTTGAAGGCTTTTAGGGACGAGTATAAGCATAGCAACTTGCTATCTTGCATTTAATTTAAATGCAATGCGTGGCAAAATGGGTTGCGTTAATCTATAAATTAGCAAAGAAAATAAGATGTGTATAGTTTGAAAGAGATTAGCAACACACTTCAGAGGAAGGAAGGAAATAGGCAGGAATATAGAAGGCGGTGCACTTCCCTTATATTGAACCGTGGCTGCGGGGTGATCCTTATTGCTGTTGCGGATCGGCGCCGGCGGGCTCCAAACAATGAGATGATTGTTCACAATATTCCTCCGTATATATAAGCACTTTAATCCGCTGTTTACGTTCGATTCTTCAGAGATAACACAAAATAGCTCAGGCGTAGACACTGGTCGAGAGCTCGCACGTCGCTGCGGTGGCAGCTTATTCGTTTCCAAAATGGTGTCGATCGTTTTGTGTCGATCGTCTTTGGCGTTTTGTTGCGTAAAATACGTAGAAAACTTGCTTGAAATCACGTCGGGTCACCAATGTTTGTGGGATATCTATTGCTTCCCACGAATACAAATTATAGTCAATACTTATGTATGATCACACGTTTAATTCAGTGCTTACAAATTGGTTTTTTATAGGTTAACATAGGTTAGCGATGGCTGCCACTATTACACAAATGGCACGCGGGAACCGACGATGGACCAGGACCGGCTGAAATAGGAAATGACCTTATTTGCGACTTTTCAGATTTATGATTATGGCGTTCAGCTTTATTAGTTTGGATGGATTCTAATATGTCTGCTCGAGACTTAAGAAAGCTAAAGAAGTCCTTTAATGTTGGTTGCTTGCTTAAGCTGTTTTTGTACTCTTCCCATTTGAAACTAGTACTGCCATCGAATGTTTGTGGGATATCTATTGCTTCCCACGAATACAAATTATAGTCAATACTTATGTATGATCACACGTTTAATTCAGTGCTTACAAATTGGTTTTTTATAGGTTAACAATATCTAATGACACGTCTTGCATTTATGAATGACAGTTTCGTAGAAGGGCCTCGTGGAGGCGAGGCGCGGGGAGGAGGGCGCGGGGCAAGAGCCCACGTCGTAGGCGATTATTAGTGATGCGCCGGAACATCCTCCGGGGCCTTGGAAGTCCTGTCTTCCAAAGGATTATCTTCATTAGGCTTAGCTTCCATAGGGTCCAGAAGTGGACAGAGGTACTTGATCCCTCGTCGGAAGGTGCCCGTTGCAGTCTTCAATTCAGCAACTCTGTTGACACCATCCTTGCCTGGGAACATAGAAGTAATTCTTCCCAGTTTCCAACACATGGGAGGTGCGTGGTCCTCTTTAAGAAGCACTAGATCTCCGGCTTGTATGGGTTTGCATGGAGTACGCCATTTGTGTCTTTGCTGAAGTTCTGCTATATATTCCGTCTGCCAGCGATTCCAAAAATGCTGTCGAAGTGCTTCTAGTCGCTGAAATCGATCCAATCTATTAATGTTGGTATTTGTTAGGTCTGAAGACAATATCGATGTCAGCGGCCGTCCAATCAGGAAGTGCCCTGGGGTTAAGGATTGAAGGTCATTGGGAGATGAGGATAGAGGACACAGTGGTCTGCTATTTAGAATAGCTTCTATTTGGCTGAAAATCGTTGCTAATTCTTCGAACATGAGATGGGAGCTACCTAAAACACGTTTTAAATGAAACTTAGCCGACTTAACAGCAGCCTCCCATAGTCCCCCGAAGTGCAGATTGGTTATTGTCATGATTGCAAGAGTGACTGCATGCTGACTTGAGAGACTCTTGTGAATGATCTTTGGTTTGCGTCTGATGCTTTTCTAAAAACAGTTGAGTTTGGGCGATGAGACTTGAAAAATCATTTTCAAATTCCTCACGCAAGTCAAGCTCATTTTCTAAATCATTTGAATTTAAAATTTCTATTTGTGACTGCAAATCATCAAAGGCAAAAGACAGATCTCGAAATTTCTCAAACCGTTGTGACAAAGTGTACACATCAGTGGGTGTACTTTTACTTGCTTCAGTTAAACTCAATAAAAACCTTTTATATTTTGTGATACGGCCTTTGATGGAACTTCTCTTTGTATTAAGATCCTTTATATTGATATTAACGTTTGAAGATGGTACGTTTAAATGTATATTCTCCAATGGTGACTTTGGAGCACGATCAGATTGAGACATTTTAATTAATTTTATTGTAAAAAGAAACTTACTGCAAACGAACACGAAATACAAACAAAATATTGAAGTTAACAGTCCAATGACATGAAACCCGCGCGGGTATCGCGTTAGGTTAATTTAAGTACGATACTTACGTAAATTTTATCAATCCGGCAACACTCCGTGCACTTTCACTGTCAATCGGCCGGCTGTTGTCAGCGAAAACAATAAACCGGGCTGGGCGCGGCGACACACGGTGCAACTGCGCATACGTTGATATGTATGTACGAAATTCAGAGATAAGTTAAATTAATATAATGAATACTTTAGTTAAATATATGTTGGGTACTAATATGTTGGGTATAAGAAAAATTATGTGTACCTAATAAATAGTACACTATGAATGTTGGTTTCTTAAATAATTTGTAGCGAAAATATGCAGTTTGAACTGAGGTTTAGGTGAAGAAATGCAATGATGAACTTCTTTTATGAATGTTTGAAGGCTTTTAGGGACGAGTATAAGCATAGCAACTTGCTATCTTGCATTTAATTTAAATGCAATGCGTGGCAAAATGGGTTGCGTTAATCTATAAATTAGCAAAGAAAATAAGATGTGTATAGTTTGAAAGAGATTAGCAACACACTTCAGAGGAAGGAAGGAAATAGGCAGGAATATAGAAGGCGGTGCACTTCCCTTATATTGAACCGTGGCTGCGGGGTGATCCTTATTGCTGTTGCGGATTATTTTCTTTGTTAATTGATGCAGTTGTGATGCATTTATGAATGACAGTTTCGTAGAAGGGCCTCGTGGAGGCGAGGCGCGGGGAGGAGGGCGCGGGGCAAGAGCCCACGTCGTAGACGATTATTAGTGATGCGCCGGAACATGTGATTAAAATAAAAGAACCAATAGAAAGCACCAATATAAAAGAATATAAAAAACCTGAAACTGACCATTCAAAAAGAAAAGTCCCAAAATGTTATCCAACTTCCACAGTTCGAAATGTCTCGCTACTCTCAATCAGCATCAGCCCCCGACCGACGCGACATGCTAGAGGCCCTCGTAGCCGCAGCTCAGCGCTGGGGCCCCTCCCCGGAGCCCCAGCACCACGCCCTGTTGGAGCTGGTCGGCGTACACTCGCAGGCACTAGTGAACGCGCCCGAGCTGTGCGCGCATGTAGTACGCAGTGCGCACGCGACGCGCGCGGTTAAACTACCGCCTGCGTACTGGGACCATGTTGTACGAGCTGTTGCGGATAACGGAGGGGAGGTGCCTTTTGATCAGGTATGTTTTTATTGAGGTCCATTTTGAGGATTATTAAACATAAGCGTTTGAATCTGATCGAGATGGTTCAGAATCAAAGCCATTTTTTCAATTTAGACCCCAGAAGTGCACTTATGAAGGTCACAATTACTGAAGTTATCACCAGTTCGTAAGAAGAATACGGCAAAAAACTCAGCAAGGTTACATTTTTTAAATATTTTTGGATAATCTGACTATGTTTGGCTTTTTCCAAATAATTAAGAATAAAAAAAGATAATATACCTAAGCATAGGTTGCTGGACCGATGGGAACCTTGAGTAGCTTCGATCTTTCTAAGTCTTTAGACCATTAACTGAACAAATTGCATTCACTTTGGATTGGAAATGTCCAGTATTTGTTTTAAGCGTTGATCCACCCTAGGTATCCAAGTAACCAACGTTGCATTCCGAGCCCTCTTTAGTTTTAAGATAGTAACTGGATATTTCCATCACGTACTCATCTCAACAACCCGTGAAGAATACTTTAAACTTTACTTCCACAGAAAAGAGTCAAAGTGTCAGAAGAGAAGTCGTGAGATTCTCGAGTAAAATAAGGCAATTCTGTTACAGAACATTTGAGAATTTAATTAAAATCTGAATTAACAATGCGCTAGGACTCCTTCTCTTATATTTTATAAGTTGACTCGCAAAAAGGAATATCCGCTTTTTTATTATTTTTCTCTCAATCATAGAAAGTATTTTCGCCAAATAGAAAACCAAGAATCTTATTAGATTTTTGCCGAAAACACAATAATTAACCAGTTTTGAACATGATCGGTGTGAGCGCAATATGGCGCATGTCATGATGTCATATATAATGTTTCACGGGACATCGTGAGCTGACTCAAACTAAAATGGTACGGGTTTAAGCACGGTCAAATCGATTACACCGTCAATTCGGAATGCAGCCTTAAAATTGTCCTTTTTGTAGCTGGGTAATGTACTCCGTGAAGTAGGCGCCATGTGGTGGGAGGTGCGCACAAGTATCAAGAGTGGTTGTGTGAGCTACGTGCGTTATGGCGGCGCTATGGCGCGGCTACTCCATGCTCTGCTACGGGCGTTTGTGAGCGCCGCACTTGCACTAAGCTACGCGCCTGAGAGAGGTAATATTATATAGGATCTTGGCAGGCGGACTGCATTTCAACTGCACTCCGACTGCAAATCAACCGTGCAGCCCGAATGCAGTCGGTGTGCAGTTAGCTTTAGGACTGCACGCCAGCTGCACATAATGTACCATATTTGGTAATATAGCAGCATTTTAAGGCAATCAATGTGTATTTAGGTAAAAATAGCGCAACAATTTACTCATTATTTGGTGGTCATTTACTAGATTTGGTTTCATAGTACTTGTACATAGTATTTATTTACTCTGAGATAGTACTGATTTACCATATATACTACTTTTTTTTACTTAACAGTGGCGTGGTACGCCCACCACGCTCTCCAAGAGTCGTGGTCACCATGGGTTTCCCCGCACCATTCCCCACCACTGCTACCCTCCACGGCTGATGATGAAGTGTACACCACCATGCTGAGGAGCTTTGTGGATACTGTCCAACAGATTATATGCGATTGTCCTGGTAAGTGGAATTAACAATTATAACCCTATTTACCCTTATATAATAAATAAATAGTTCCTGGGACATTCTTCACACACGGTCATCTGATCCCAAACTAAGCAGAGTTTGTGCTATGGAAACCAGATAACTGATATACTACATAACTATTTTTTATGTAGTAGTATCGCCGGTACTTTGTTGGATTGGTTTGATTCTTACCTTTCTAACAGACAGTCGACGGTGGTTGTGAATGGCTTCACTTCGGATCCTTTCACAGCTTACTCAGATGTTCCACAGGCCATCTGGGGCCAGTGCTTTTCAACGTTTTTATAAACGATATATGTGACGTATTTACCAATTCCAAATACTTCCTTTATGCCGATGATTTAAAAATCTTCAGATCTATTTGTTCGTTGGATGATGCTAAGTTGCTTCAAGATGATTTGAATAATCTAGATAAATGGTGTGTGAAAAATGCTATGATTGTGAACACCAAAAATGCTACGTAGTCCGTTTCACAAGATCCAAGTCTGCACTTGCTGGATCTTACACACTGAGAGGTAATACACTAGAGCAAGTTGAAAGTATACGTGACCTGGGGGTTACGTTGGATTCTAAACTGCGCTTCAATACTCATATTGATTTTATATGCAAAAAGGGGTTTAAGACCCTCGGTTTCGTATTGCGTAATTGCAAGCACCTCAATAATCCCTTCACCAAAATAATATTTTACAATGATGTATACAAGAAGAGGATTGAAAGTGTTCAGAAGCGTTTTTTGTGGCACCTATCGTACAGTTGCGGGTTGGCTAAGAAATTGCCTAGTTACGTGGACAGACTACGTTATTTCAAAATGCAAAGTCTATTTGATAGAAGAATGCTGCTGGACAACATGTTTCTCTTTAAGTTGGTGAGGGGTGCCCTAGATTCCCCTTTGTTGCTTTCATATGTTGAAATAAATGCACCCTTAAGGTTTCCCAGACGTGTTAATTATAAACTTTTTAATGAAAAAGCGGCAAAGTCAAATCTGGGACACTTCTCTCCAATCAATAGAATGGTCATGGCGTACAACATAGCTTCTAAAAAAAGCAATGCTGATATATTCGGTGACAGACTAATTCCTTTTAAAAATAAGTTGCTAGATATAAGCAATGTGTAAAGCCTTCTACTTTATTTAAAAAAAATTAAGTTATTTAATTTTTATATTATTTGTTATTTTTTTTTTCTTTAACTTTTATTTAGTTGTCTTTTCTTAAATATGTTTTGGTTCTGTTGTTTGTTCTTTTTAATGCATGTAGTCGTCACCTCTAATTGAGACACCATTTATGATTTATATTACCTGCACCTTTATTTTTTAATGTATTAGGGTGTGTCTTGTTGGTGATCAAATAAATAAATAAATAAATTTTTGTTCGTAAATACATACTTAATGTACGTAATTACACCCAGGCTCAGGACATGCACATAAATGCAAGATCTGGGTGGGAATCGATGCAACGACCTATGGCGTGATAGTGGGAATCTTATCTCACCACGCCAACTGGTCCGTCATTTAATAAATCAATGTTTCTACCAAATAAATATAGATAGTGATGTTCTCTAAGAAAATCTGGTAAACTACCATATTTAGCTTATTTTGTCCCGAAATCAACCTTTTTTTAAGCCCACTGCTGGACATAGGCTTCTCCCAGAGCGCGCCACTCCTTCCAGTTTCTTGCCACCCGCATCCAGCCCAGTCCGGCCACTTTTTTGAGGTCGTCAGTCCATCGGTCTTGGGGGCGCCACGGTCTCCATCGACCGTCGATTCTGTGGAAGATGTGACCGGCCCATTGCCACTTCAGCTTGCTAATTCGTTGAGCTATGTCGGTTACTTTAGTTTTTTGTCGGATGACTTCGAAATCGTGATGTATTATGCCCAATAACAGCTAAATTTATAATGATAGGCACAGAAGTCCACCTCCTCCAGCAAATATTCGAGTGGACTGTACAAACGCATGCGAACGCACTTAGTGCGGGCGCGCAAGAGACTCACGTGCAAATGTCCGCTTTACTGGCGGGATTCGCCAAGCTGCCCTGGACATTGTACCAGTGGTTTTATGGGAAGACTCTCAATGTGGCTTTACAGGTAAGATTGAGGTCTTTAACTTTTTAGATTTCAGCTTTTGACGTTTCTTTCAACATGGTCCCACGAAAAATTGTGATCAGGAAGTCTAAAAGGCCTTTACCATCCCGAGTACAACCTCGGTAACGCGAGTAAAATCAGGGCAGAAGCTAATTGTTTAAAATCTGCTATGACTGTGAATTCAGGAAATCAATTTCTTACGGAAATATTGTTTATGTGCCCTTATAAGACACCAAGAAAGGCATTCGTCATGTAATAACTTTAAACTTAGTTGGTTTCCTTGTTGTAAAATAAGCTCAACGAGACGAGATAAAATACGTAAACAAACTTTACTGAGTTACATTACGATAGCGAGCGATTATCATCTCTCGCACACAATAATTACGTCAGTTGGTCGAGAACGGCTGTCGTTGTGTGATTCTTGGTACAGGAAAGCAGTCGGTACAGTAGTACCCAACTAATTTGGCTTATCGATGTACCTGCGCAGAAGATACATTTTCAAAGCGCGGGAAATGCTATTGGTCGGCACTTTTTTGAACAAGGTCATTCCTGTTAGGATTGATAATATAATAGATAGCAGAGATGTTGCGAATATTCGGATCCGCATCCGCAATTACGGAGTTTTCGCATAGATTTGGATTTCTGCATCCGCAATAATTATTGCGGTTGGTTGATAACTTTGTCGTTATGACGTCATGTACAGGTATGCGCAAGCACAGACAAGGAGCTGACGTCATGGTGTTGCGTAGTGATAGGCGGCACAAACGCACACACACTAGTTCGCGATGAGTCGGACACATTGGAGCAGGTGGCGCCGCGGCTCGCAGCACTCTTGTATCTATTCACTGCACCCACTATGAACCATACAGTATATGTGAGTATTACTCGCATCAATCAAAAAATGTCATGAAGAGGAGTAGAGCGTAGCGTTTATTTGCTCAAAGGGCAGCTCGACTGGGGAAGTACCTCCACCTTACAGAATACCGCAACCAAATAACTTTATGTTGTGTTCCTGCGCGTGAGTAAGGTCGCTACAGCTCATTGTGGAGGGGGGAAGGGTCAGTAACACATTAGCGATGCTTCGTGTGTTGCAAGCGTCAATATGGCGGGGCGTATGCTTGTTTACCGAATTAGTCGTATAAAAAAATGGCAATGATAGCTTAGAGTGACGTCGGATGCCGAGACGAAGTTTCCGGGTTCGAATCCTACACCGAGCTTAAGCATTTTGTGAAGGAAAACATCGTGAGGAAACCATAGCACGGTGGAAGGGTACTTTGTAGCCTGCCTGGCTACTCCCTCAAGTTGAACATTTGTTGCAAAACACCTATCGGTGTGTTCCAAACAGCTGCCCTTGAGAGCCAGTTCCTTCTAGGCTTTGTGTGCTTACCATCTTCGGCCACATCACTTACCTTGATGAGTAGTAAAAAGTAAATATAAGAAGAAACAGCTGAAATTCATAATAGTTGAACAACTTCATTTTTAAACTAAAACATTTCCATTAAAGCCCTTCCCTTGATTCCCTTGTGCAGATTTTAGAGGAAGCGACTCGATTGCCTTGGTGGCGTCTTCCGGAGTTAGCGCTGGACGAAGCCATGGAGAGGTTCTTCGTTCAACATCACAACCCCGCACTACCCTATCATGACTTGCCGCAATTTAGGTAAATATCCGGTGTCTGTAATCGAATCTTGCAAGTTAAATTTGACCCACTTCCCAGTCAGTCCATTGAACAGTTACATTTGGGGTTGCATTTGTCAGAGGACGCAATGTTACATATCAAGGGGTGGTCATTTTAAAGTTAAATCCAAGTTTGTGGGGTTGCAAACGTTGTCCCACGGCTTAATATGGGGGTTAGTCGTAGAACCCAAAATAAAAGTTAGAAGCGAAAATCCATGAAAATTTGAGAAAAACCTCTTTTGTATGAAATATCGAGCTTGAGCCAAATTCAATGCAGATTAGTGTATTAGTATCAATAATATTTCAGAGTAATCCTCCACGCAGCAGAGTTAATAATGGCGTCGGCAGCTACATGTACGGCCCAGTCGCGTGTGAAGCGCGCGCGCGGCGTGTCGCAGTGCGTGCGCGCGCTCTGTGCGCCCGCACTTACCGCGCACGTGCCGCAAGCCACGCTACACCTCTTGGACACTATCACTTTACTACGTACGTATTCGACTTTATTATAGGCCTGTGTTTGACCTCTCACCACGGTGATGATGTGGCCGAAGGTGGTAAGCCTAGAAGGAACTGGCTCTCAAGTGCAGCTCTCGGAACTCACCGATAGGTGCTTGGCGACAGATTTTCAACTTGAGCGTGGACAGTACCCTACCACCGTGCTATGGTTTCCTCACGATGTTTTCCTTCACCGAAAACTCAAGGTCATTGTAGGATTCGAACCCGGGACCTTCGTCTCGAAAATTCGACGCAACTACCGAGCTGTCATCGCCTTCAAAATAAGTATTTCTAAGTATAATCACTTAGCAGTAGGTCTATCAGCATATAGCGTGACGACTTTCAGCAACGACCGCCTCATATACAAAATTAATACATTCATCCTATTGGCCCTGTTTTTATTTTTTTAGGGTTCAAAATTTTACAAAATTGGAACCATTATAACTTGTAATGTCCGTCCGTTCTTTTATCACAGCCATATTTCTTAGACTTGGTTAAAATTTTACAGTAGTAGCCATTTTTTGGGACCTTAATATGTGCCCATTCAAAGGCCCGAAGAATGTTCATCTAAAAACCGATTACTCGCTGAACTATTCCAAAAACTTTCCTGTATCAAAAAGTGTGTTGTAGTTTACACAAAATGGAGTTCCGCAAGGTTCTATTCTGGGGCCAGTTCTATAAAACATTTTTACGTCAGATCTTCCTACATCTAATGAAATAACAATAGTCACCTTTGCCGATGACATGGCTTGGCATGTAATGAAAACCCAACAACGGCTAGTAACAAACTACAAAAGCAACTAGATTGAACCCAATAACATTGATTATTTTGCAGAAACTTACCTGGATAGTTCCGGAGATGAACTAGAAGAGCTGCTCAGTCGAGCTGTCGTCATCATGTGTATGGAGCCGGCAGCCGCCGCTGCATTACCTGTACGTGCTTTAATTTATTATAGTTAAAAGAAATCCTTATGCTATTATCTAAGGCTATTTTGAAAATAGTAATTATTGCCGAGTTTATTGCCAGCTTTTCTCATCAAATGCAACCTTTCGAACCGGTATCAGAGTTAAGCCCGTCACAGATAGCTATAATATACAGGGTGTTGTTTTGGTCGGCAACAAGCGACCCAGGAGCGGTAGTACAAAATATATATTCCCCAAAAATGGACTTAATTCCATTAAATACTGTAAATATGTCGAGAAATATCTTATTCAATTTGAAATAAAATTAACGCAAAGTATGGTTACTAGGCTCGTGCACAGACTAGAACTAGGCGCAAGCCGCCATCGCCCCACCCCTTTACTCCCTCGTACTCCCGTTGAGTATTATGTCTACACTTTAGCTTATTACATGATTTTCAAAATTTTAATTTTTTTATTTATGTTATTAAAAAAAAAAGTATTTATTTTATATTTTTTTTAGCTACAGTATCATTTGTATTATCGACCCTGAGTCGCTCGTCGCTGACCAAAACAACGACCTGTATATTAATATAAATTATAGCTCGGCATATTACTATATATTTTCCATACAAACTTTGAACTGACCGCACACGGAGCTATAATATAAATTATGTGACGTCACCAAGCTATACTGTAATATAATATTATTGCATATTAATATATAGTATCGCATATTAATATCAAGACATATTACGACATATTTTGAATGTACAGCATGTTCCACGCGTTCATCGGTCATTCGAGCGCATTTTTTTGTATGTTTTTTTATACTACTACGGACGCCCATCTGATGGTAAGCGGTCATCGTAGCTTATTGACGCTTGCAACACCAAGGGTATTACTCGTCCGTTGCCGCTAAAATCTCTTCACAACCTTTTTGAACTTCTCTCCTCTCTTTTCTACCGCCTACATGCAACGCCCGTACACCACCCATCCGTCCGCAGTCTATGGTAATTTCCAGATAAGGAATTTAGTTCTAGTTTTTGTGCGTGACTGGGCAACCAAAATTATATCAAAATTAGCAGCGGAATCTTCCTCCGAAGAACTATCAATTAAATCCAATAATAATGTGTTTGTTGGATCCATAATTTTCGTATTAACAAATAAGAACGCCCGGCCGACCGTCAATGAAATGAAGGCAAAATATATATTATAGCATCGTCTCCGTGTGTGGGAGCTTGCTATTATTTATATTATAGCTCGGCATATTAATATATATTATAGCTACGTCTGTGACGGGCTTTAAACTATTCACTAGTGTCTGTGAAGGTCTATTTGAATAAAGTATTTGATGTTTACCCAGGTGTGGATAAAATGGGTGCAAGGTACATCCCCGCGTATGGTCCTCGCGTGTATATCAGCGGCTGGTGTGGTCACCGCCTTTGATTACTTCGCGACACTCGCCGACGCTGTTGCAAAGGCGCATCTTACTGCTAAGGGTCAGTGTTTATTGTTTACTAGGTTCTGAAAGTGACTTTGACTAGTCAAATTATACTTGACATACACTAGTACCCAACTGATATGGCTTACCGATGTACCTGCGCAGAAGATACATTTTCAAAGCGCGGGAAACGCTATTAGCTGACAGCTGCCGCCATGTTAGCCCGCGCCGTGCGGAAGGCCGTGGCTTGCGAGTGAGACGGAACTAACAGCTGCAGTGTATTATGAACCTTATAGTAGTGATCTAAGGTTGATTGTAAGTTTTAAGCACTCTTACGTTAATCTTCGGGGCCATAATTTCTTTTCTGTGCGAACGAAGATTCACGACGCGCCTTATTAGTTGGGTAATACTGTACCACTGTATTGGATTAGATCTGTCTATCCATATAAAATCAGAAACTGATTGACAAATCCACGCACATCGAAACCGTAAGGGCTTGAAACTTTCCATTGTCCACACAAGTTCCTTATGTATCGTAGCCTCGTATGCATCAACTAACGAATTGTTTTTCAAAATTCTAAAGTATTAAAAGAGAGTCGCGGATGAAATTTGTTTTTTATTTTTCTATGATTCGAGGTAAATGCTAGGTCTCGTAGTAACTTGATGACATTAATGCTACATGTCGTAGCATCTAGGGACAATAGTGCCACGAGTTATAGCAACCAGTTGAGACGAGTGGTACCAGCGTTGCCAGACGTCCCGATTTTGGCGGGAAGTCCCGATTTTTAGCCCAAAATTAAATGTCCCGCGCGGGACAGGCTCAGTCCCGCTTTTCGAGGTTTACTTGACGGTGAAATCATCGTTGGATGTAGAAGTGGGAAATTATAAAGTCACCACTGTACAGAAATGGCACATGCCGCATATTTTCACACTCGCAAGGGAATCAAAACTTATAGGGACCCGTTGACCAAGAATCATACAATTTGGCAAGAAGCAATTCCATATAGCACAAGTAGGTAAAGGAAGAAATCCAAAAAGGGTTTTGTAGTTACAATGCAAAAAAGTTTTTGCCATTATATTACAACATAATCCAAAAATCAAGGGGTCAAATCTTCAAGACTCGATTCCCGTGATTAATTAACTATTTACATACCTACAATTTTCTACGGAACCCTCGGTGCGCGAGTCCGACTCGTACGTGGTCGGTTTTTTTAGTATGTCCCGCTTTCGGTGATCGAATCCCGCTTTTTTTACTCAAGAGGTAACGAAATCCCGCTTTGCCCGAAAAAAATCTGGCAACGCTGAGTGGTACGCCTCGTAGTGCATTAGAGTATTAGAGTTTGACTATTCATAAGTGCATGTGAAGGCCTATTTGAATGAATAAATTATTTCATTTCATAAATTATTAAAAAATTATTTCATTTCATTTCATTTCGTAGCAAGTCTTATAAAACCGATGTGGTCCTGCAGATGCACTCTAGAGCCAGATACTTTCTAGGCTTTACGTGCTTACCAAGAAGTAAATAATCCCGTTGAGAGCGCGTACGTTCATTATCGCTATTTCTATTGATAGCAGACTGATATCTATTAAAAAATACAATTAAATACCAACAAATGGTATACGAGAAATATTCTCTTATCTTTATTAATTTCAAAATCCAGTAGATATTTATAAAATTAAACTTTTAAAATCATATTACCTCTTTCTTTTTCAAAATTGAATTTGACATAAAAACATTGCCGACCAGTCCTCTATTACGTTTGCTGTTATTTCTAAGGCAAATTATAAAAGATTAGTCTTAACGCCAGTAAATTTTAATCGGTTCCCCGCACCGCAAAATCGGTGATTTGTGTTTGAAACAAAAACGTGTCGACGCGTACACTTCAGACTTTATACTTCTTGGTGCTTACGTATGTTTGTGTATGTCCGTTACTCAGTCATGCCGTAATGATTAACCTATATATTTTTGTTCCACCACGTACAGAGAGCTCGGGTTGGCGGGAGGTAGTGTGCAGGTGGTGTTCGTGCGGGTGGCGCGAGTGTCGCGCGCTGTGCGGCCGCGCGCGCCTGCACGCCGCGTACGCGCTCGCACTAACACACACGCACAACCACCAACACGAGCCGCGACCGACCAGAGCCGCTCTCAACGCGCTCCTCACCTCTCACATTGACTTGTGAGTACATACCCCCTCTTTTTCTACTGAGATTTTCTATAGTGGCCACCTCTACCACCTTTCGGTGTGTTCCGATAGCTGCACTTGAGAGCCAGTTCCTTCTAGGCTTTGTGTGCTTACCACCTTCGGCCGCATCATCACTTACCATGGTGAGATTGCGGTCAAACACAGGCCTATAAACAGTAAAAAAAAAAAAAAAAACCTCTCGGTCATAAAAGACGGCACACTATACCAGGCGTCTGGGACCATCTGCGGTAGGTCACGCCACCAGAGTACTCGCCCCTGGTACTCTTGAGAAAATGTGAGTCGCACCGTGATCACTCACTACCATTTGTCCAGAATGGTACCGGAGCTGTCAACTCCGGAGCTGTGACTTGTGAGTACAGTAGTACCCAATTAATATAGCTTACCGATTACCTGTGCAGAAGATACATTTTCAAAGCGCGGGACACGCTATTGATCGGTAGTTGCCGCCATGTTAGCGCGCGCCGTGCGGAAGGGCGTGACTTGCGAGTGAGACGGAACTAACAGCTGCAGTGTATTATGAACCTTATAGTAGTGATCAAAGGTTGATTATAAGTTTGAAGCATTCTTTCGTTAATCTTCGGGGCCATACTTTTTTTTCTGTGCGAACGAAGATTCACGACGCGCCATAAAGGTTGGGTAATACTGTACCTATAGATACACCACATACAGAGAGCTCGGGTTGGAAGGAGGTAGTGTGTAGGTGGTGTTCGTGTGGGTGGCGCGAGTGTCGCGCGGCACTAAGATAGCTCGTCCCGGGGGAAGTGTTATACCTCCCCCCGGCACCCTCGCTGTGCTATTGAACGATGTGTCGCGACCACATCGACCCATCGTCCTCCTTGGGACTACATCTGGGCGCACAGAGAGCCCCCGCTCTGATTGCCAACGACCCCAAAGGCTCAGGTTATTCGTCTTTTACGACAAGCAGGGGAACACCGTAGCTGTGATTCTAAGCCCCAGCTACAAGGCAGGAGGGCCGCCATGAGGCACTGCTGCGCCTCGGCGGCGTCGTTTCCGGGCGGGATCGGCCCTCTCCCGATCCCGCTCAGCAGCCTCAGTCTGGACCATTACGGTGTCACAAAAGGAGGCTACGGCCCTCAACGCCGTATCCTGACCAAGTGCCTATGCTAATGAATCTTTACGCTCCCTTTATTTTTCCAGTGTCGAAAATGAAACCATAATCGCGCTATGGATATGCTATGCATGTCGTATAGCGCTCGAGTGCGGTAACTCAAGTGAGGACATGGAGTGTAAGGACGCAGCTTCAAATCTGCTGTCTCGCTGGGCGGACCAGCCGAGGCGGTCGTTGCTTAGAGTCGTCACGCTACATGCTGATACTGATAGACCTACTGCTAAGTGAGTATACTTAGAAATACTTACTTTCAAGGTGATGTTAGCTTAGTGGTAGTGAGGTCGGATGCCGAGACGACAGTCGCGGGTTCGAATCCTACAATGAGTTTGAGCTTTCGGTTAAGGAAAACATCGTGAGGAAACCGTAGCAAGGTGATTATCACCCTCAAGTTGATAATCGTTCCTTGCGTGCTTACACCACCTTCGGCCACATCATCACTTACCATGGCGATATTGCGGTTAAACGCAGGCTTATACACAGTAAAAAAACCTTCATGTTGCCAAGCACGGTGTGTACCGGCAGCTTGACTTGAGAACCAACTACTAAATTCATCTCGTTTTACGGTGAAAATCTCCGAATCCAAGTGACTCTCATCTGTGGATTTATCGGATAATGATATCGAAAATTATCTGAAATTCTAATCGAAAATACGTCACCCATTCCTTTGTTATGTTCTTGAATAAGATTTAAAACAGAATCATATTTGCAGACACCGCCTCCTGTGCCGGTTCGCTCAGTGCGTATTATCTCCTTCTGAGAACACATCCAAAGCGTACGAAGTGTCCTGCTCTACAGTCCTCGGGTCCTCCCCCGGTGACGTCATCACCTGGGGTCGCTCCCCCCACCACAAGCGCCTGCCCAGGTTAGCCATAAGACTCTTCCCTAACTTCGAAGTGTACTTTAAAGAGGAATTGGACTTGGCGCCCGACGACAGTTGAGAAATGAATTTCGACTTTATTTGTATGAGAATTTACTTTATTTGGATGATATTAAAATGCGTGTTTTAGTTTCTCTGTGATGTATAGAATGTAGGATGATTTCAATATAAGGCTGGTTAACTAAAGACGCGTAGCTAATAAAATCGCTTCATTTTTAACCGACTTCAAAAAAAGGAGGAGGTTCTCAATTCGGTTGTTTTTTTTATGTTTGTTACCTCAGAACTCCGTCATTTATTAACCGATTTGGATTTCTTTTTTGTTTGAAAGGGTACACTTCCCGTTTGGTCCCATTGTCATCAGGTCAGGATTTTATTACTTTTTAGAGTACTTTGAAGTCGGTTTAAGTATTTTCAATTATTACTGTAATGAAGCACTCTTTTTGGCGGATTAAAAAATATGACTATTTCATCTCCGGTGGATAGTCACCTTTACTTTCCACCAGAGATATGTGTAGCTAGGAATGTGTTTCATCCCGCCAATAGGATCGCTTCATAAAAGCCATAACGAGAAAATGAAGCGAGCCTGTTTGTCCCTCGCTACACATCTCAGCCTTATTGTGTTTATTAGAGACTGATTTATCGACAGCTTCCTCAAAAATTAAGTAAGAATTATTTACAATAAAATATGAGTTTAGTCTTTCGACTGCGAATCGGTAGTAGATAAAAATTGGCATTTTTGATAACCTGTTCAGTTTTGACACTAAAAGATTAAATATTCCATATCAAATTTAATAAGTACCTTATTAATAATGATTTCTCACATACCGTTTCCGCTTAGTTATATTATACTAACTGAAGCGCTCGTGGTGTAGCATGATTAGCCGTTCTTAATCGATCGGCAAAGTTAAGCTACGCCTGTCGTGGTCGGTACCTGGATGGGTGACCGCCTAGTGGTATTTCAAATCGAGCGTTTCCGTGCTTCGGAAAGCACGTAAAGCCGTTGGTCCCGGTTATCACTTAATTGTGATAGTCGTTAAGCTAGATGAATGCCTCCTAGGCGGCTTGAAAAATTCCAACAGTAGGTTGACCACTAGCCTACCTCCACCGATCCGCAGTGGGCACGCGTGGTGGAATATTGCCCATTCCCTTTCACCTTCATTTGTGAAAAGAGGCCTGTGCTCAGCAGTGGGACATTATAGGCTGATGATGATGATGATATTATACTAAAATTACTTTATTTCTTAGAAATGTGTTTTGTAATGTCTCCATTTTATGTACGATATGATATCAAATGCGTTATTATTTTGTATCTGCGCTTATTTGATGACTTCTCGCTGTAACGATATTAAATTAGTTAATAAAATGTTTAAATTGCGCTAAAAATAATGATTAATTTGCTTCAATTGATTGAAATGAATGAATGAAACACAATATATTTTTGATACAAAAAAGTGCTGTTAAATTAAAGTAGTTTTTATTCGTTATAAAAATATGATGGAAATATTTTTGTTATTTCCAAAAATATGATATTTTAAGTATTGGTCCTCTGCCTGTAGATAAAATTATAAATATATGTTCTGTGATTATTGAAAATATTGTGTTAACTGTGAGTAAATTCTAAACAAATGAAAACTACCCTCGCGTGTGCTCGAATATTTTATCATTTTCCAAAGAGTTGATGCGATTTGTACGCCGCTCTTTGGTTTCTTATTATCTTTTGCATACTATATGCAACTCTATCAGCATATCTTAAAGATGATTATTGCATAAAGGTGGAAAATTTTCATTTTTTCCAGACTAAAATGATGGCCCAAGTATGTTAAATAGGGGTCGTGAATAAAGCCGCGTACGCCAATTTTTATGATAATTATTATGGTAGTTAACTTCTAGCATCTTTTATATTGCCATGCGAAGTACGTTTCGATATATGTGGAAGCTTCTATATCATTCGTTATGTGATACATCAATGCTTTATACTTATCCAATAGCCTTATACTCGTTTATGTTTAAATTAGTATATAATAGTTTATGTAAGTAGTATATTTTTATACGAAACTTAGGTGGTATGTAGTGTATACTCTTTCATAAAATACTATAACAGGTGGAGATTTCGAGATGGCATATTTTCGAAATCTATGTTGGGTTAGTCAAGCTGAACAACTTTTACTATGGGACCAACACTGAATTCTCAAAAAAAGAAATTTCTTTTTCATACATTACGATCGAGCAAGGTTGACATTTACTATGAAGAATTAATTTTTTTGTGAGAATTCACCATTGATCCCATAGTAAAAGTTGTTCAGCATGACTAACCCAACATAGGTTTAGAAAATATGCCATCTCGAAGTCTCCACCCAGGATAGATAAATTATTATGTAAATGGTCACGTTAATAAAGTTATATTGTATGAAAATGACGTGAAACTAGTCGATAAATTCGTAACCAATTTAGGTAAACCGGTTAACTGAAACGATCACTACGGCTATATAAATGTGAATGACTTTTGGGAGACATTTGATTGTGTCAACAATCTCTACTGCACACATATTTGTACTTAGACTCGAGGCTATTTAGTAGAAGCTTCTATCAACATCTTAACGTGCCGACCGCTCCCTTACTGCAAGGATCGTCTCAGTTAAATGATATACCTATAGTAACTAAAGTAGTAGTGTAGTATATATATATTAATACCATTTGTTACCATATTCTCGCAAATAAATATCTTTATCTTTATCTTTATCTAAAATCTCTTAGGGAGCGTCCATTAATTACGTGAGGCGTTTAGGGGGGGAGGGGGTCGAGCCGAATCTTACCTAATCTCACGTGGGGGGGTCTCGGTAAATATCACGCAATTTTTTCCGCAGGCGTACTCGCTTGTTATGGACAAAAAAAAAGTATTGTATGCAAATTATACCTAGTAATAATAGTTACAGTGCGACAAATCTAGAAATATATTTTGTCGTTAAAAAATTGATCTTATTTCTTTACAATAAGGTTTATCTTTTATGTAATTAAACATTGATTTAATAGATGAACTGTTTGACGCAATAAGGTTAACTTTTCTTTGACATTTGTTAACGTGAAAGGGTAGTTCTTAGATTTTGTATACTGTATTCTTTAGTTGATTATTAATTATGAAAATAAATATAAAGTTTTTTGTTACTGAACCGCCAAAGATTTTTATTTAGGTACATTGTGAAAAGTTTCATAATTTTGCGATCTGTTTAATATGAATTAGTTAGGCTACAGAAATATATTATGCGATAGAGTTATAAATCTAATTGCTCAAACAATCCATGTCATGTTTATAGAAATAAATATAATGTTAAATCAATTAATAATATGGTAGTTTTTATTTAAGGAGGACGAAATATCTACAAAGATCGGAAGCAAATATCATATTAGCTTTCTTCATTTGGATTTTTAATTTTTTATATTAATGGAGAATACATTAATGGAGAACATCGTAATTTATGCTCAGTCTAGTAAATGTGCTCCGATACAGCAATTATATAGTACAAGTTTATGCCCCACGGTTTCACCCGCGTATCCGAGCTATCTAATATTTTCCCAGGGTAAAATATATCCTATATGTTATTCCAGGTTATATCTACTTGCATGCCTTATCACACTTGGTTGTGCCGTTTGAGGCGTCAAGAGGTAACAAACTCACTTTCGCATTTGCTATTTTAGTAGGATAAATAATGTAAGTTACATCGTAACGAAAATTTATCATTGGATTCATCAGAAATCATCATTTTTATGTGTTTTGATACCAAATCAATATAGGTACAGTATAAGGCACGAGTGGTGAGCACAGATAGGCAGTAGTGGGGGCAATCTCGCGCATGTACACTTTTGGACAAATCACAGTAGCCAAATGCCACGCAAGAATCCAATAGATGACGAGCATCGACTGACGAACTAATCGTGTGCAGCTCGGCGCTCTCCCCTTCTTCATTCCACCAAACAGACCGAAAAATTAACTACTGCGCAGGTGTAATTTCGTGCTCAAGACTCGTGCCTCTTACTGTATAACACTGTTGTCGCCGCCAAATTTTGAACTGACTTGCCCGCGCCGAGAGTTGTCGAACGGGTCCAATCAATCGGTTAAAAAAAATTGTGTCGTAAGATTTCGCATTTACAATATTAGTATGGATATAGTAGGTTTTTCTGAAAATTCCATCGCCCCCGAACATTGATCCTGGCTACGGGCTCGGATTCAGTATCATTCATTAATCATTATTGTTTGAATGTTGCGTTGGTCTATTTAATCAAAACAACAATAATTTCTTTTCCCTTCAAAATTGCAAGGGGCCGATCAACTGTTAAGTTCACGGACAAGGTCAGCGCGCATATAGATATCTCGATATTTTTTATCGAAGACACATTTTCTTTTACAGTAAATGATAACATACACACATCTGTCTTCCTATTGAATTGTTCAGACGTAACCTCTTAAACATAACAGCCTTATCTCTCGTTACATAATCATGTAATGTTAAAAACAATGATGAAGGAATTTTACAGTTAGAATACATTATTGCGATAAAAAACAACATGCAATTCATTAGTTATAAATGCATAAGTCTGTTAGTTTGCTACTTTTTCTAAACAAAGCAAGTTTGATGTAACCTTGATGAGTTTCTTGCCGGATTCTTCTCAGTTGAAGGCCGAGTTCCGAACCGGGTGGTAACTTCAGTAAATGTGACCTTCATAAGTGCCCTTCTGGGGCCTAAATTGAATAAATGGCTTTGACTTTGACTTTGATGAAGTTTACCAAAGGGTTAGATAAAATAACATTGGTATAAATTACATTTATTTATTTATTGAAAAATATTCAGTGTTTATAGAATAAAATAACATTGGTATAAATATTTAAAATGTTTAATAATGATCATGTGGCAAGGAATCCTCCGTCAATGGGCAGCTCGACTCCGCTGACCATACTGGATCTGTCGCTCAGTAGGAATGCTACCACATCCACCACTTCCGACACTTCGCCGAACCTGGTTTCACATAAAGGATTTCAATTACAAACATTTGCGAGCTATTTAGTTTCTCTTTCGAGAAAAAGTATCGTACTGTAGGTACCTATTTAAAGTGAGATTTCAAATTTCTGTGGATTATACACAGTTTGGCAGAATCGTATTTTGAGTTATGGTGTGGGATGCTTATTTTTTTAATAGACTGCGTTTGTTCGTTATCTCACTACTGTAAGACTAGACGGCTTTTTTTAATTAAATGTAATGATGAAATGTTCTACTGCAAGGCAACCTCCCTTTCGGAATTCAAGTTATTACCCATTTGTTTTTATACCCGCGTACCCGGGATGAAAATAGCGTATAGCACTCGAGGATGATGAAACCTCTATTAGTCAAAGAATTTTCAGAATAAGATCAGTAATTCCGAAGATTACGTCCTAATTCCAATTCCTAACAAACTTTACCTCTTTATAATATAAGTATCTATAGATTAATTTACCTGTGCAAAGGTATCTTAGCCAACATATCATTTGCTTTAGCAGGGTCCGACCAGCCGGCCCTGCCCATGTCAGTCATAATGACCGTGGGATTAATTGCATTAACTCTTATTCCATAAGATCCTAATTCCAATGCCATGACGCGAGTCAGTCCATCCAGGGCTGACTTTGTTGCTCCGTAAATAGCATGGTCTTTGAGAGCAGCCTGGAAAATTTACAAAATGTATCTGTTTTTTTTCTTTTCTATCAATATTTTACACAAAATATCCTATCTTCAGTTTTTTTTTCTACTCATTTCGTATCAATTACTGATTATTTTGCGGTCGTCTCCAAATCTTTCATACTACTGGTTCTACATAACCAGTCAAATAATGCAAGGCTTTTTTGCAATATACTTAACCACCACTTATATCAATGCGATACCTTAGATGCTTGAGAGGAGATGTTGACTATGGCACCAGGAGTTTTATTTTCAATCATTTTTTTCGCTACAACTTGACTGACGTTGATCACAGCCCTTACATTTACAGCAAAAGTTCTGAAACAGAATAACTATTCACTCTACTATACATTAGGTACCTTATTCTTATATCTCTCTTGGAAGAAACGGAACACAGAGATTTAATCTGGGTTGTAGAGGGGAAGGGTTGTTTGGGATTGTTTTTAACAACAAAATAATTAGAAACCTGCGCTCATCGCAGCCCCAGCTCGCTCGCTTCGCTCACTCGGCTCGTGCAGGGTAATCACTTTCATTATTTGCATACATTTTAAGGTGGACTAAGGTATGTTTCTTATATCAAATGTGTACAAAATATATTCAATTAGATAGTTCATACTTGTCAAAGACTGCGGGTGTGCACTCTAAGAAGGACTCGCCATAAGCGACAGCCGCATTGTTGACAAGTCCGTGGAAGTGTCCAAGGGACTCAATGACCTTTCGAGTCTTATCCCAGTCAGCTACATCAACATCCACTATCTCTATGGAAGGGTGTTCACTTTTCAAACTCTCCAAATGTGACCTTGTTCGGGATAGGGCCACAACCTTCGCGCCAGCACGGCTGAGGGCTATAGCGGTAGCTCGGCCTATTCCTGTGACAAAAAAAATGGTAGAGTAATCTAATAGTGATCAGTTAGATCAATAGTGAACAATTCAAGTAAATACGTGAATACGTTACGATACTTACGAAAACTACTACTTACAAATGTATGAAGATTAGGAAGGAATATTTATTAAATTGAAATATAAATTTCATGAATCAGCTTAAGCCCTATACCGTTGTTATATTTTTTTCCCACCGGCTAATGATTCTCCAGTATTATTTTGATGCATTTCTAGCAGACGTAGTTCGTAGTAGGTAAACACCAGTTTTCGTTGAGAATAGACAACAAAACTGATGTTGTTATAAAATCTACATATTAATAATCTACATTCTCTATTTACAATGTCACTAACCTTGTCCAGCGCCGGTGACGAGAATCCTCTTACCCGTGAATGACATTTCCATTTTGCTTTAATGTTGTGTCTAAAATTATATAACAACGGTAAATCCGTCGAAAATTAAAATACGGAGTGTATAAAAATATAAGAAAACAGTTCTTATATACTCTTTGATAGAGCTGAGATTAAGCACAAAATAGATATCTTCACAAGTCCGCTCAGTACAAACTTATCTTTAAAGATGGTTTCTGCCGGTCCAGTAGCTACACCGCAAGTCGTAAACCAAGTATCTACCTCTCGCAGATAAAGATAACGCTTGTTATAAATGTATAAAAAACAATCAATACACTTAATGGTTGCTCTTTTACGCCCTGCGGTTTCGCATGTTTTAAGCATCTCTCCAAGATAGACAGTATCGTTGGATGCTACGATTTATCTCCTTTTCAGTATAAGAAATAATTAGTTAGGCTCATCAAATTGTTATGACATATTAAATAAATGAGACCGATATGAGATCCCTGAGGAACTCCCAAGGTAATAAGGATAAATTAAAAATCTATTTTGACAGCTTCATACTTAGTTTTATTATTTAGTAAATAAGTAAAGTCTCTGTAGTAAATAACCATTTACTAATCTTATCTTTCTTCTAATCTCTCTAAATGATACTAGTAAATTGTATCGAATGCCTTACATAAATCAGTATAGCTTGAAAACCATACAAAACTTATACTCATCTTATATTACAATATAGAAATAGAGAAATATCAATATCATCATGTCAGTGTTATTTAATCAGAAAAATCAGTTATTTGGTAGCTATAGTTTTATTTATAATGTTTTGATGTTAAAATAAAGAAACTTAAACGTAAAAACAAAAAAACAGAAAAAGTCAAAAGTTAAACCGATAGTGATTTTGTATCCTTATGTAATGAGTTTTGTTATTTCGATACTGCAGATACCTACATCTTATCAAATTAAGTAGTTTTGACATAATAAGAAGGTACCTAATTATCTGCAGTAGGTACCTATATTTAATATGGAAATTAATTTAGGTATCTGTTTGTTGGTTCTAATAATCGGGTAACTCTAGCCAGTTAATTATCTTCTATCGGTATGACCGGTATATGTTCATACACACAAATGTATGCTCTAGCTGGGAATCAAACCCATGACCTGCAGCGTGATAGGTATATGTCCAACCACGCCAATTGACCCGTCAAATACTTCTTACCTTACCTTCTTCCGTCTTTTACTTACAGTATTATCCTATCGCCAAATTCTTGCCGCATTTGTAGTTTGTACTAATATTTACTTAATTTAATGCTGAAGTGAACTGCCTCGTGTCTGCTACGTTTTCAAAATTCCCGAGTCTCGAACCGATTGTGATGAAATCGGTTGAAATGTACGATTTATGGTTTGGTTGAAGTACCTACTACTTCTATAAACTATCACTTGGTAGAAATATTGTAATTTTGCTGTCATCTCAAGCGGTATCGGAACGACATAGTTGCATAATTAATTAATAATATCTGGGAATCCTGGGATATTCTTCACCAGCGGGTATCCGATCCAAACTAAGCAGAACCTGTACTAAGGAAACCAGATAGCTGATAGGTATCTATTATCTACCTACTTTTTATAACGGTAGATATTTTTAAAGAATATGCTTAACAGATTCAGGTAGCTTTATTTGATAAAATAACATTGGTATAAATAATTCATGATGATCATGTGGCCAGGAATCCTCCGTCAACGGGCAGCTCCACTCCGCTGACCATACTGGATCTTTCGCTCAGTAGGAACGCCACCACATCTACCACCTCCGACACTTCGCCGAACCTGAAAATTATTGACGCTCATTAACACACATACAGTGAGATGTCACATTTAGTGATTAAATATATCACAAAATATAATCTATGTAAAGCATTCCATGTCATTGTAATTCAGTCTTAGGATTTCCACTGCTGAAAATGGGCCTCACCCATTTCCACAACGAGGTAAGGCCGCGGCAGCGACGGTGTTGTTCGACGTAATAAGTACTTATCGGTACAATGACAAGATATCTGCTCTGCATATTTTGAGATTATTTCAAATTATTATTATTTGATTATTATTTAAAATTATTTTTAAGGCGATGATAGCTCAGTGGTAGTAACGTCGGATACCGAGGCGAAGGTCCCGGGTTCGAATCCTACAATGAGCTAGAGCTTTCGGTGAAGGAAAACATCGTGAGGAAACTCCACGGTGGTAGGGTACTTTGTAGTACCCGCCTGGTTGGCTACCACCCTCAAGTTGAAAATCTGTCGCCAAGCACCTATCGGTGTGTTCCGACAGCTGCACTTGAGAGCCAGTTTTTTCTAGGCTTTGTGTGCTTACCACCTTCGGCCGCATCATCACTTACCATGGTGAGATTGCGGTCAAACACAGGCCTATAAACAGTAAAAAAAAAAAGAGAATGGATCTTATGCAGATGAATGCTAAAAGGACATACCAAAAAACAACACACAAGGCAGATTATTCGTGGCTGCCACAGAATAAGAAGTATGGCCGCCGCAGAAGCGTGGGGGATGCTTTAACTTGTTGATGTGCTTGGGTTTACTAATCATGAAATGGTCCACTGAAGGGCGAATACCTCCCTTTCCTTCTAGTGTCGACCCTATTTATCCTAACAAATATTATAAATTCGAAAGTGAGTTTGTTTGTTTGTTACGCCTTCACGCCTCAACTACTCAACCGATCGTCATGAAATTTGGTATGCAGATAGCCTATGGTATGGAGAAAGACATAGGCTATTTGTATCCCGGTAACGCGGGTGAAACCGCGGGGGACAGCTAGTTTTAAATCAACAACTAACCTGTTCAGAGGTATCTTAGCCTTCATATCCTTTGCTTTGACAGGGTCCGACCAGTTGGCCCTGCCCATGTCAGTCAATATAACCGTGGGATTAACAGCATTAACTCTTATTCCATAAGACCCCAATTCCAATGCCATGACACGAGTCAGTCCATCCAGGGCTGACTTTGTCGAACAGTATATAGCATGGTTTTTGAAAGCAGCCTGCAAAATATACAAAATATACCTCTTCTTCTCTTCTCTACACATCACAGTCATACGTCCACAGTAACTATCTATGTATGTCCCTGTTTTTCGAGTGACTTGGTGTATCTTTGGGATAGTTTTTAGTGCAAACTGATTTTGGATTTGGTTTTCATATTATTTTTATGATATTATATCAATGTAATACCTTAGATGCATTGGACGAGACGTTGACTATGGCACCAGGAGTTTTATTTTCAATCATTTTTTTCGCTACAACTTGACTGATGTTGATCACAGCCCTTACATTCACAGCAAAAGTTCTGAAACAGAATAACTCTTAATTACGAAGCTTGTACGTATAATCTCGTAACAACAGAACAATTAAACTAGCGCCCATTAGCCACGGCGCAGCCCTGGCTCGCTCGCCTCGCTCACTCGACTCGTAAATTGTAAATTATAAGCACTTTCATTATGTGCATACATAATAAGTAAATCTTATCTTTATAATAATTCATTTTGGTCCATAGGCTGCGGTAGCCGCTTACCATCAGGCGGGCCGTATGCTTGTTTGCTACCTAAGTAGTATAAAAAATAAAATGTATAGCTACTTGTCAAAGTCCGATGGCGTGCACTCTAAGAAGGATTCGGCAAATAAGACACCCGCATTGTTGACAAGTCCGTGGAAGTGTCCCAGTGACTCAACGACCTCTCGGGTCTTGTCCCAGTCAGCTACATCAACATCTACTATCTCTATGGAAGGGTGTTCACTTTTCAAACTCTCCAAATGTGACCTGGTTCGGGATAGGGCCACAACCTTCGCGCCAGCACGGCTGAGGGCTATAGCAGTACCACGACCAATACCTGTGATAAAAAAAATATTTATGTACAATACTTACGATCGTGGTTTTATTTTTGCTTATCAAGGATTAAAGATAATTTTGATCTTTCTATTTGTTTAATCTGAGTATATCGCCTGCAGTGGAATAAAGTTCTGCATTTAAATACCTACTAATTACAAAAACTTATTCTTGAAAACCTAGTAACAATATAAAATGAAATATTGATGATTAGACAGAATTAAACATGTTTGCCCGACTTAACGATTCAAAATGTTCCACAATTATAGAAACTGAACTGAGGGTTTCTCGATGTTGATGGAATCAGCCCCTTATGTCGTTCGTATAAAGTTTTTTTTCACTTGTCAGACGAAGTAATTTTTTTTCTACAGATTATATTGGCACCACCCAAATCCTGATATTAAAAAATCTACATATATTTAAAAGGTCTCTCAAAGAAGTACTCCAAACTAAATAACAAACAGTCAATTTAATGTTTTTTCCTATGTGAAAAGTAAAAAAATAAATTTCCTATTGGATTTATGACAATGCAAATAAATAACTATTAATATAACTGAGTAGTGTCACACCGAAAACCTGGAATATTGCGGCATTGTGCGTTATTACGTACTAAACCCTCTTAACATACATATTTATAATAGTCACTAACCTTGTCCTGCGCCGGTGACGAGAATCCTCTTACCCGTGAATGACATTTCCATTTTGCTTCTAGTTTGTATCTAAACTTGTAGTCAAATAGGTATATAACCTAACTACGCAAAAACACAAATATAATTCTGCCAAAAATTTAAAAAACAGCGTTCAAGTACACTTTGACAGAGCTGTGATGTCCGCTCAGTACAAACTTGTATATATGGATGGCCAAGCGGCCGCTTAGCTACACCGCAAGTCGTTAACCGTATATCTCGGCTGATAAAGATATCCCACCAAAACATGTTCATGTAAAATGTTGCCAAGACGAGACTATATGGCTTGCACTGTCTAAAAATTATTAGATCTCTTGCAGAGCCAATGGCTTGGCCGTTTCGCTACCGTCACATGGGCATAATGTGCAAACTTTATTCTCTGTTAATTACTTTTCTATAGTACAATAGTTCTTGTAGTAGTAACGGCAAAGCCAGATACTTTGACTACGGTGTGTAGAGTTTGTGAAGTTAGGACTTGTAGAGTTAGGGCGTGTAGAGTAATAAGTTTGGCTCTACATGAGATCTGATAACTTTTTGACAGTCCGAGCCATTTGGTCTTGGCAACATTAACACATTAACTTAACAAACATTAACTTTTAAGGCGATGATAGCTCAGTGGTAGTGACGTCGGATACCGAGATGAAGGTCCCGGGTTCGAATCCTACGAGCTTGAGCTTTCGGTGAAGGAAAACATCGTAAGGAAACCATAGCACGGTGGTAGGGTACTTTGTAGTACCCGCCTGGCTGGCTACCACCCTCAAGTTAAAAATCTGTCGCCAAGCACCTTTCGGTGTGTTCCGATAGCTGCACTTGAGAGCCAGCTCCTTCTAGGCTTTGTGTGCTTACCACCTTCGGCCGCATCATCACTTATCATGGTGAGATTGCGGTCAAACACAGGACTATAAACAATAAAAAAAAAAAAAAAAAAAAAAAATTACATAATATTGTTTTGGTGGGATTTCACTGATTTTTTGTAAGTTGCTTATGTTTAATCCAAGGCAGGTATTTCAGGTATTCTGGATGAGAAATAATAACTTAGGCCCGATGAGACATTAGCCCAATGGAACACCCAAGGTGATCAGGATTATGTAATTTTTGACGGCTTTCTGTTGTTATACGTTGCTTGTTTTGCTTGTTGTTTAAGGCGATGATAGCTCAGTGGTAGTGACGTCGGATACCGAGACGAAGGTCCCGGGTTCGATTCCTACAATGAGCTTGAGCTTTCGGTGAAGGAAAACATCGTGAGGAAACCATAGCACGGTGGTAGGGTACTTTGTAGTACCCATCTGGCTGGCTACCACCCTCAAGTTGAAAATCTGTCGCCAAGCATCTACCGGTGTGTTCCGACAGCTGCACTTGAGAGCCAGTTCCTTCTAGGCTTTGTGTGCTTACCACCATCGGCCACATCATCACTTACCATGGTGAGATTGTGGTCAAACACAGGCTTATACAAAGTAAAAATAAAAAATAAAAAAATACATCGGGATCGGCAAGTTGAATTCTATGCCTGTAATAAGTTCTGGTATGTAGGTAATAGAAATATGTACATATAACATCATATCAGTGTTATGTAATCAGAAAAGTAAAAGGTTAAATGGCAAACGATAAACTAATACATAATAACATACCTACTGTAAGTATATCTTATCAAAATTATATATTGAAGTGATGCAGCAGATAAAAGTGTTTATTAACCAGCTTTGGATATACCTACAAAGAAGTGGGTAGGTAACTAAGTGCAGTTTATTTAATTTAGGAAGTACCCGGGCAACCGAAATTTATTCCCGCATAAAGCCGGCTTTTCACTATGGGATATAATATAACAGTTATATATTACATCTTGAGATATAATATTTTATCGCTCGTCATACAATGTGTCAAAAAATATTTATAGTTTAGGATGTAATACACCAAAATGTTATACTGGGTGGAGACTTCGAGATGGCATATTTTCGAAACCTATGTTGGGTTAGTCATGCTGAACAACTTTTAATATGGGATCAATGGTGAATTCTAAAAAAAAAAAATGTTCATAGTAAATGTCAACCTTGCTCGATCAATAATGTTTGAAAGGTAAATTTTTTTTTGAGAATTCAGTGTTGGTGCCATAGTAAAAGTTGTTCAGCATTACTAACCCAACATAGGTTTCGAAAATATGCCATCTCGAAATCTCCACCTGTTATAAATGGATTTAATATAAATAAAGGAAAAGTTGATTGTCCGATATTAGGGGACCTGTTTTTAAGTGTTATCTTGTTGTATAAGTTGTGACTTAGTAACTACTACATCTAAAGTAATATTTGAGACTGATTACATATCTATGTTGGTTAAGTATATAATAGAGAGTTATTGTAACATAAACAGATAAATTAAACTATCACGAGTTTTTTGTTATTGTTAAGATTCCTTAAGTCCGGTACTCGGGGACGTCATACAATGTGTCAAAAAATATTTATAGTTTAGGATGTAATAAACAAAAATGTATGACGAGCGATAAAATATTATATCTCAAGATGTAATTTATATTATATTATATCCCATAGTGAAAAGCCGGCTTTATATTTTCATCGAAATCGTTAGAGCAGTTTTCGAGATCTCAAAACAAAGGTATAGTAGGTATATAATGAAAATACTGTTGATAAAGATTTTTCTGTTGATTGATCGAGCGAGCAAAGCGTCTCCGTTTCAGCTTGGAAGAAAATGCTTTCGTATATCCAGATGTCCGAAGGATGTCGGGCTGTTCTCCTGTGCAGCTCGCATTTCTAAAACGATTCTCTTGAAATTTTGTGAGCAGGTACGCCTATATAGAATTTTACTGTCGAGTCAGTTTTTTTGGAATTTCCAATAACTAAATCTACAAAAAAAAACATGTAATTATTGAGACTCGCAATGTCCACAGCTCACAGACAGAACCACTAGTTTTAATAAGCCGGTAACGCTGGCCAGTTGACAGATATAAGTACCGGAGTGATGAAAATAAAACGTTTTTCATTTTTCAAGTATTTTATTTATTAAGAACTCATTCTATTTTAAAGACAGCCTTAGCGATGCTACCAGCTTTCAAGTCCTTTAAGGCCTCCTGATATTCAGCAAGAGTGTAGATTTTAATTCCCAACTTCTCGTAGTCCAAGTACCTTCAAAAAATGTTCAGCCTTTAGAAAATTATCATGAAAAGCATAAAATTTCCCCACACTAGAGCACCGGGCCTCTTCTAATGAGATCCAAGAAAATAAACCGCCATCTCTCTGATGAAAAACGGGTTATAAGATAAAACTCGCCGAGCTCAAAAATTATAGGTGCGAGGAGTTTGATTTCCGCATTCAAAATTTCTTTCTACCCCTAGCAAACTAACTCAAAGTTTGAGCTAACAGATTATGGATGGAGGTGCAAGGTGGATGACACCTCCATTTAAAAGGGAAGATCTTCCGCCAGACTCGGTCATCGTGCCGCAGTGATCACGACTGTACATGTTGGAAAGTTGTATATAGGTATGCAGATCGCCGAGAAAAATTTGTAAGCACGGTGCAGGTTGTTATGGCGCCATCTATCTTTCTGTGTGTTAACTATCTCAATGTAACTGATGGATGGCTGATAGATGTCGCTACAGGTAGCATTTTTCAGGTCAGTAAAATAACATTCGGCCACTTTACTACTGAATATTTTTATTCCGTTCGTACGAGTTCCGGGTTCGAATCCTACGAGCTTGAGCTTTCGGTGAAGGAAAACATCGTAAGGAAACCATAGCACGGTGGTAGGGTACTTTGTAGTACCCGCCTGGCTGGCTACCACCCTCAAGTTAAAAATCTGTCGCCAAGCACCTTTCGGTGTGTTCCGATAGCTGCACTTGAGAGCCAGCTCCTTCTAGGCTTTGTGTGCTTACCACCTTCGGCCGCATCATCACTTATCATGGTGAGATTGCGGTCAAACACAGGACTATAAACAATAAAAAAAAAAAAAAAAAAAAAAAATTACATAATATTGTTTTGGTGGGATTTCACTGATTTTTTGTAAGTTGCTTATGTTTAATCCAAGGCAGGTATTTCAGGTATTCTGGATGAGAAATAATAACTTAGGCCCGATGAGACATTAGCCCAATGGAACACCCAAGGTGATCAGGATTATGTAATTTTTGACGGCTTTCTGTTGTTATACGTTGCTTGTTTTGCTTGTTGTTTAAGGCGATGATAGCTCAGTGGTAGTGACGTCGGATACCGAGACGAAGGTCCCGGGTTCGATTCCTACAATGAGCTTGAGCTTTCGGTGAAGGAAAACATCGTGAGGAAACCATAGCACGGTGGTAGGGTACTTTGTAGTACCCATCTGGCTGGCTACCACCCTCAAGTTGAAAATCTGTCGCCAAGCATCTACCGGTGTGTTCCGACAGCTGCACTTGAGAGCCAGTTCCTTCTAGGCTTTGTGTGCTTACCACCATCGGCCACATCATCACTTACCATGGTGAGATTGTGGTCAAACACAGGCTTATACAAAGTAAAAATAAAAAATAAAAAAATACATCGGGATCGGCAAGTTGAATTCTATGCCTGTAATAAGTTCTGGTATGTAGGTAATAGAAATATGTACATATAACATCATATCAGTGTTATGTAATCAGAAAAGTAAAAGGTTAAATGGCAAACGATAAACTAATACATAATAACATACCTACTGTAAGTATATCTTATCAAAATTATATATTGAAGTGATGCAGCAGATAAAAGTGTTTATTAACCAGCTTTGGATATACCTACAAAGAAGTGGGTAGGTAACTAAGTGCAGTTTATTTAATTTAGGAAGTACCCGGGCAACCGAAATTTATTCCCGCATAAAGCCGGCTTTTCACTATGGGATATAATATAACAGTTATATATTACATCTTGAGATATAATATTTTATCGCTCGTCATACAATGTGTCAAAAAATATTTATAGTTTAGGATGTAATACACCAAAATGTTATACTGGGTGGAGACTTCGAGATGGCATATTTTCGAAACCTATGTTGGGTTAGTCATGCTGAACAACTTTTAATATGGGATCAATGGTGAATTCTAAAAAAAAAAAATGTTCATAGTAAATGTCAACCTTGCTCGATCAATAATGTTTGAAAGGTAAATTTTTTTTTGAGAATTCAGTGTTGGTGCCATAGTAAAAGTTGTTCAGCATTACTAACCCAACATAGGTTTCGAAAATATGCCATCTCGAAATCTCCACCTGTTATAAATGGATTTAATATAAATAAAGGAAAAGTTGATTGTCCGATATTAGGGGACCTGTTTTTAAGTGTTATCTTGTTGTATAAGTTGTGACTTAGTAACTACTACATCTAAAGTAATATTTGAGACTGATTACATATCTATGTTGGTTAAGTATATAATAGAGAGTTATTGTAACATAAACAGATAAATTAAACTATCACGAGTTTTTTGTTATTGTTAAGATTCCTTAAGTCCGGTACTCGGGGACGTCATACAATGTGTCAAAAAATATTTATAGTTTAGGATGTAATAAACAAAAATGTATGACGAGCGATAAAATATTATATCTCAAGATGTAATTTATATTATATTATATCCCATAGTGAAAAGCCGGCTTTATATTTTCATCGAAATCGTTAGAGCAGTTTTCGAGATCTCAAAACAAAGGTATAGTAGGTATATAATGAAAATACTGTTGATAAAGATTTTTCTGTTGATTGATCGAGCGAGCAAAGCGTCTCCGTTTCAGCTTGGAAGAAAATGCTTTCGTATATCCAGATGTCCGAAGGATGTCGGGCTGTTCTCCTGTGCAGCTCGCATTTCTAAAACGATTCTCTTGAAATTTTGTGAGCAGGTACGCCTATATAGAATTTTACTGTCGAGTCAGTTTTTTTGGAATTTCCAATAACTAAATCTACAAAAAAAAACATGTAATTATTGAGACTCGCAATGTCCACAGCTCACAGACAGAACCACTAGTTTTAATAAGCCGGTAACGCTGGCCAGTTGACAGATATAAGTACCGGAGTGATGAAAATAAAACGTTTTTCATTTTTCAAGTATTTTATTTATTAAGAACTCATTCTATTTTAAAGACAGCCTTAGCGATGCTACCAGCTTTCAAGTCCTTTAAGGCCTCCTGATATTCAGCAAGAGTGTAGATTTTAATTCCCAACTTCTCGTAGTCCAAGTACCTTCAAAAAATGTTCAGCCTTTAGAAAATTATCATGAAAAGCATAAAATTTCCCCACACTAGAGCACCGGGCCTCTTCTAATGAGATCCAAGAAAATAAACCGCCATCTCTCTGATGAAAAACGGGTTATAAGATAAAACTCGCCGAGCTCAAAAATTATAGGTGCGAGGAGTTTGATTTCCGCATTCAAAATTTCTTTCTACCCCTAGCAAACTAACTCAAAGTTTGAGCTAACAGATTATGGATGGAGGTGCAAGGTGGATGACACCTCCATTTAAAAGGGAAGATCTTCCGCCAGACTCGGTCATCGTGCCGCAGTGATCACGACTGTACATGTTGGAAAGTTGTATATAGGTATGCAGATCGCCGAGAAAAATTTGTAAGCACGGTGCAGGTTGTTATGGCGCCATCTATCTTTCTGTGTGTTAACTATCTCAATGTAACTGATGGATGGCTGATAGATGTCGCTACAGGTAGCATTTTTCAGGTCAGTAAAATAACATTCGGCCACTTTACTACTGAATATTTTTATTCCGTTCGTACGAAACAAAAATTAAGTGATGGCTTACCTATTACCCATAGCTTTAATCCATCCAATAGCGTGCGGGAAGCTGAACGGATTGACCTTCACTCCAATGATTGTCAGCTCCTTGTCATAGATTTGGTAGGGGTTGATACTGAAAACGATTTTTATTTTATTTTAAGTTTATGGTACCCCATTTTTTTCGCTGTCTTGCGAGAGCTATTTTGACGAGGTGCTTAAAGTGACTTGTTTGTGTTCCTTGCTAGTTTTAGTAGTTTAATGCTCCTAATTTTATACTATTTTACTTACGATGCTTGATGAGTTGGGGGGCAGCATCCAAACAGCACATATTTCCCTCCCTGGGTCAAGTAGTTAAAGTTGATTTCCATTACTTTTCCAACGCCTAGTGGGAAAGTACATCATGGAATAGTATAGTTATTAATATTGTTTTAACAAATTTATTCACATAACATTTATGAAGGGATTATGTTTTACCTGTGCAATCAATGATGACGTCATACTGTACTTTTTCGTTAGCCAAAACATCAGGTGTGATCAGCCTGTATCCAGTTTCTAAAAATAAAATAAACAAGGTGTTTCTTTTAGTTTTTCCAGACTTCATAGCTAAATATGTTTTTGATCAGTTTGAACAAAATAAGACGGGTTTCCTACGATATCTTTTTATTTTTAAACACTTACCTAACCGTTTAACAATATCAAGTCGTGTCTGGTTCATTTCTGAAACGGTAACATCTCTGTGTCCGTGGTGATGAAGGGTGGTCACCCATAAGTTTCCTGTTGACAAACAACCAAATATTTGCGATTATGGTGGTATACATGATATTCATCTCAGTGGCCAACAAGGATAGCAATACGCAACTGCCCTCTGTATGCTGCCAGGTTTTGTTCTGCTAAATCCAAAGTTGTGAATTATTAAGGTGAAAAACGACCTACCTATTTTGAAACACACTCATTCTTGTAACAAAAGGCGAAGTAGAAAAAGTTTTGGATTCAATTAAGCCTTATGTCAACAACCTAAAATCCACTTCAGCTCTGTTCACACTGCGATCATAGGTATCCTAACTAATATTATAAATGTGAAAGTGAGTTTGTTTGTTTGTTTCGCCTTCGCGCCTCAACCACTCAACGGATCATCATGAAAGGCATACAGATGGCGTATGGTATGGAGAAGGACATAGACTACTTTTCATCTCTGAAACGCGGGTGAAACCGCGGGCGTCAGCTAGTATATTAATAAACGTAATTATTTTGACATACCAATAATGCCAGCGCCGACAACCAATATCTTTTCGCCAACACGCAGCGGGGAAGCTCGGTCGAAGCCGTGCGACACACACGAGTACGGCTCGCAGAGGCTGGCTGGAAAAAAGGAATTAAATAAATAAAATAAAAAATCATTTTTTGTAACTACCATGGTAAGATTGTCAAACAAAGTAAAAAAAAACCTAGATCTCTATTGGTATAGATTTTAAAAAGGAACTGGCAGTCTATTTAGCTGTCGGAACTCACAGGTAGGTGCTTGGCAAAAGATTTTCAACTTGAAGGTGGTAGCCAGCCAGCCAGGTACTATAAAGTACCTTACCGGCGTGCGACGTTTTCTTGAAGGGATCTCTGAGCTAATACTCATACATATTGGTCATCTTACCCTGTTCCGTAGTGATTCCATCAGGTAAGGCATAAACCTGAGCCTGCGGTACGGCTACGTACTGCGCCCAGCCCCCGTCCTGCCAGGTACCGATAGAGATGCCCACTCCGCCCGTCAGACAGAACTGGTAACTACCCTTGCGGCAGTAGTCACAGAGGTGGCATGGACTGGAAAGAAAGCTTATTATAATTTCAACATAATTGAGTACTTGTCTGCCTATTATGACTACGAGTTCAATAAAGAATCATTTTCAATTAAAATGGTATCGAAATGATCCTAAATTTATTCTATGGCATTGACTTAGGTACATATTACTGGCGAAAGGAGCAGGCCAACCGCGCGACGAAATGGCACCAACGCGCTGGCCCTAAAAACTCAGTTTAGGTCCAACGCGACTCAGTTCGTCTGCAGTTCGCGGAACAGTTCGTTTGTTTCTTGATTAGTTTTTTCTTGTATGAGTGCATTGTACGCACATACAAGGTTACATTACAAAGAGTAATTGCTGAGTTTATTGCCGGCTCTTCTCAGCAAATGCAACCTTCCGAACCGGTATTAGAGTCAGACTTTTCATAAGTGCCTGCGAAGGTCTATTTGAATAAATGATTTTGAATTTTGAATTTTGTACGGCTATGCAATGCGGCACTTCGTAGTTCGATCGATTTTAGACAAATGGCGGTACTGTTTACTTGTATGAAGAAGTTTTTTGTAAAATGTTCCGGTGGGCCTATCCTTAGTATTGAAATCATTGGTAAATATTTCTACTTCATGGTAAATATTTTCTACTACTTTTCTACTTTATAGTAAATATTTCTACTTCTTCATCAACCATCTCTAAAAGGTTCTGAATCCCTTGTAACAGTCATACAGTATGTAACTAATCTGTCTGGCGCGGCGGACTCCAGCGACGGTATATCTAATGCATCAGCAGACTGATCGGTGACTGACTTGCAATGCGATTGTGCCGGTTTCTCTTCAAATAAATGACTGATAAATAGTTACTAGTCTTTAACTTACTGATTGGGATCAACAACAACTTTCTGGCCTTTCTTGAAGATGGACGCCTTGCCTGCATCGTACACCTCGCCGCTGAACTCGTGACCCAACGGCAGGGGGCGCTCCTTCGTTATCGGATACTCTCCCTGAAATAATTTATCGGACCATCACTACATACGAAAGTTTGTATGATTACAAGAACAAGAAAATTATGTTAAGATTATGTTCAGCCATCTTCGTTCCGTTTACGGAACATCATAAACGGTCATAAACGGAACGAAGATGGCTGAACAGATTTGGATGACATTTGGCACACAAGTAGAATTACCTGGATAATTATCTGGATTCACACATCGGATACTTTTATACCGGGTAAATATTAAATCATTCGCGTGAAGCCGCGGGCTGGGTACACTAGTTCTGTGGTGGTTCCTACCTACTAAATATCAATAATTATGCTGCAAGTAAGTTTTTTTACGAAAGTAGGTAAGTATCAGATAAAATAAAATAATAAATACTTAAATAAATATTGAGCTTGTACTATGGAAACCAGATAACCGATACCTACTGTATCAATATTCTAATGATATTTGTAAATAAAACTTGGTAATTAATAAGAAATACGTTATATTTTTATGTACTACAAAACGTCAAGTCCCCAGTGTGCTCGATGACAGGTCACGTGATCTAAATCCGTTCAGAAATCTTAACATTATGATACATCTTCCCCTTAAACTAAGAGACTATATAATCATTCAGATACTGAGGAAGTTTCACTTCTCTCCTAGGTCTTGTAGAAGGCATTGTTACAACATGGTCTGCTGCAACATCAGAATTTGAGCCCTCAGGTTCTACAGCTTGCTCCAACTTAGGAGTATGAGTATTTGAGTCCTGAGATTCTGTTGATGGTTTCAACTGTGATGAATTTCTTCTTAAAATACTACCTTTCTCATCTTCAATTAAGAAAGACCTTGGTGAGTTATGTGAACCAACCAACTTTGCTGGACACCATTCTTTATCCTTGTAATAAACTATATCTTGCCCCTCCTTAAATGTATAATTATAATGTTTAGAAGTTTTGTCATAATTTGTCTTGTTTATAACATTCCTTTTACCTTGGAATACTTTAAAATCAGTTACAATTTTTGGAACAAGAAGCTCCCTATGAATTGGCAAAATTGATCTCATTATACGACTATGTAACAATTGTGATGGACTATATGGTGAATCTAATACAGGACTGTTTCTATATTCTAGTAAAACTAAGTCCAAATCTAAATTTTCACATTTACATTTTTTAAGAATATTTTTCGCAATACCAACATATCGCTCAATAAATCCATTAGATTTTGGATACAATGGGCTAGATGTGACAATAGAAAATGTGTAGTCTTTAGCAAATTTTTTAAATTCAATGGAATTGAATGGCATGTTATCTGCTCTTACAACTCTTGGTATTCCATGATTAGCAAATAGAGATTTTAATATTTTAATTACATTCCCAGCAGTCATTGATGTTACTTTAATTAAGTCAAACCACTTTGAATAATAGTCTGCAATAATCAAATAATTTTCATTAGCAAAATTAAGAAAGTCACACCCAATTTTCTCATATGGCAGTGTCGGCATTTCATCCAAAATCATGTGTTCTTTTGTTTTATTCATACTATATTTTTCACACAATCTACATTTGTTAACTAATGAAATAACGTCATCCTTCATATTTGGCCAATAAAACAATGATTTAGCCCTTCCCAGTGTTTTTGTAATGCCAAAATGAGAAGAGTGCACTTTAGATAAAACTGTCTTTTGTAGAGATACAGGAATAACAATCCTATGATTCATATACACTATATTATTCTCAACAATAATATCATTTTTTAACTTCCAATAGCTTTTAACAAAATCTGGAACTCTATCAATAACAACTGGCCAACCATTATTATAAAATTCAATTAATTTAGAAAGTGTTAAATCACAAAGACTTTCCTGTGCTATTTCTGATAAAAAGGTATCACTAACATTAACAGTATGAACAACTCGGTCAAGTGACTTTTCTAAAGTATCAGGATCTGCTTTAGATGATGCTCTGCTCAATGCATCAGCAATTAGCATCATGGACCCTTTGACATATTGTACATCAATATCATAAATATTTAATTTAATTCTTATTTTACGAAGTCTTTGAGATGCAATAGAGTAAATTTCTTTATTCATAAGTGCAACCAGTGGTTGATGATCTGTCTGTACAACAGTGTGTCTGCCATATATATAGTAATGGAATTTCTTACAAGCAAACAAAATAGCTAAAAATTCCTTATCTATTTGACCATATTCACATTCTGATTTACTTAAACTTTTTGATGCAAATGCAATGGGTTGTTTATTTTGTAACAATACACAACCAATTGCACTCTTTGAACTGTCAGTCTGGATAACTAGTGGTTGTTTTGGATCAAAATTTCTTAATACTGGAGGACTAATCAGTAATGTTTTTATTCTTTCAACACACTCGTCATGTATACCCTGCCACTGGAATACTATATTTTTCTTTAAAAGTTCCCTTAAGGGGCTTGTTATTTCAGAAAGGTTTGGAATAAAGTCTCTCATATAGTTGACCATCCCCAGAAATCGCTGTAAACTTTGCTTATCATTTGGCATGTCATATTCCCTTATTGCTTTAATCTTATTTTTATCTGGCATCAAACAACCATTAATTATCTCATGACCAAAGTACCTAACTATTTGAGGAAGGTACTGAAACTTTTTTAAATTAAATTTTATTCCTAATTCCTTCGCTCTAGACAACACTCTTTCTAAAGCCAAATCATGTTCCTCTTTAGTTTTACCATAGATTAAGAAATCATCAATATATATAAAAACATTGTTAATATCCTTAAAACAATTTTCACAATTTTCTTGAAAAACTTCGGCTGAAACATCTAGACCAAAAGGTAGTACATTAAAATTGTATGTTCCAAACACAGAAGCAAAAGTACAAATCTTTTTACTACTTTCAGAGAGCCCAATTTGCCAAAAGGATTCTTTTAAATCAAGAACTGAAAAATATTTTGCACCGCATATTTTTGCTTTAAGGTCATTAATGGTAGGTATCTCATAGTATTTTTTAAGAATACATTTATTCAGATCTCGTGGATCCAAGCATACCCGAATCGCATTTTCATCTTTTTCTACAATAACAATTCTATTAACCCACTCAGTGGCATTATCAACTTTAGAAATAACACCTTTTTCACACAGACGCTCAAGCTCAATTTTTAATTTTTCTTTCAACTTCAGAGGAATACGATGTGGGGGTTTTGAAACTGGTTCAGAACCTTCCTTCAACAAAATACTGTACACATTTGGAAACCTGCCTGTACCAATAAACACATCTCGGTGCACGGAGATCATATTCTGTTTGCCTGAATCATCTGTAACAATATCATGTTTTGAGATATCAATATTATCAACACATTTTCTCACAATTAAGCCTAGAAGTAAACATGCATCTTTGCCAAGGGTTGGCTGGAATCTTGAGTCTGTCACAATAAAATCTATCAGATAAGAATTATTTTTTAATTTCACTTCTAGTAAAACAGAACCAAAAGCTTTTATAACAGTATTGTTGTAAGCCTGCAATCTAAATTTACAATGACCCAAATTCAATTTTTTTCTTTGATTTATCATTTGGAAAATATTCATAGGGATTAAATTGACATCTGAACCAGTGTCAAGTTTAAATTTACAGTTCTTGGTATCTTCCACTAATAACAATTGGGTCCACTCTGCAGAACATACCTTTTTTTGGATACTGCCACAGTAGTACTCAACATCACTATCATCTTGATCAGGCTGATCCTCACTTCCAACCGATTTGATGAACTTGCTGCGACACACTACTGCTAAGTGATTAAATTTATTACATTTAGTGCACTTTGCTCCCCTTGCTGGACAAACTGAAAGTTTCCACTCATGTTGTTGACCACACCATTTACATTTCATCACCATAGGAGGAGTAGGCTGTTTAGTAGGCTGCTTAGCGGAAACTTTAGCTATTTCCAATTTTTTCTTTTGGATCTCTGCAGTATGCTTCCTACCTATTTCTGCTACCCGAAATCTGGTAATAACATCCCCCAAGTCGACATCTCCTTCCAGAATTAACTTGCCTTGTGTAATCAAGTCATTAGCACCTAAAACTAGTCGGTCTCTTATTGCCTCTGCTTCATAGGACTTGAAATCACAATCTTTCGATAATTTTCTTACATCTGTAAGGAATTGCTCAAAAGGCTCATCTGCCTCCTGCTTCCTTTCATAAAAAATGAATCTTGAGTGCAGAATGTTCTTTTTTGGATTACAGTAGCTCTCAAAAGACTGCATAACCTCTTCATATTTAACTTCTTGTTTGTCTTTAAAGGTGAAATTATTATATATTTTAAGGCCATCGTCGCCTATTATATTCAATAAAATGGCTATCTTTCTATTATCTTCACTATTTTGTAAGCCGGCTGCGAGTAAGTATATTTCTAATGATTGTTTGAAACTCTTCCAGTTTTGAGAGAGATTACCCGAGATAATTAATTTATCCGGCAAATTGAATGTTAATGCCATTTTTTAGGGGTTTCTACTTCCGACTGCGCCATGTATCAATATTCTAATGATATTTGTAAATAAAACTTGGTAATTAATAAGAAATACGTTATATTTTTATGTACTACAAAACGTCAAGTCCCCAGTGTGCTCGATGACAGGTCACGTGATCTAAATCCGTTCAGAAATCTTAACATTATGATACACGCACATACATAATACTTTTTTGTTTTTAAACACATACATAATTACACCCAGACTCAGGTCATGCAGACATGTTCATGCACACAAATGCATGTCCTGGGTGCAATGGAAATCGAATCCACGACTTGCGGCGTGATAGGTGGAATCTTATCCCACCACGCCAACTGGCCTGTCTTGATAGTTCTACTAAAGAGTATCCCGGCAAACTTCTTGGCACAATTTGGGCCTAGTGGGGAATGGTTTGCGCAGTACACTGGCGAGCAACATAAATTGTAGGATTATTTTACCATCTCGCGCCCGTTTCGCGAAAGAGACCTATAATTTGGCTTCTGTGCAGTTTATGTTTTGTGCCAAGAAGTTTGCCGGTTACTGTAATAATTTGTTAGGCACCTGAATAATATGAAGATCAGTGCCACACACTCCTGAATATTCCACCTTGACGATGACCTGGTCGTCCCTCACGATCCGTGGCATGGGGTAATCTTTATAATACTTAAGAGATAAACTCTTTGCGTCAAACACAATAGCTTCCATTTTGTTATATTCTGAAACAATGTACATCTTATAAAAAAGTTAGTAAAATTACCGAAATTATTATTGGGTTATTAAAAAAACACAGCTTACCAAAGAAGAGAGTCCCGCTTGAATATCGATAATATACTTACTATCATTGTCTTACATAATATTATTATAACATAATAACTCCCTGATAGCGATATCAGAGAATTCGACTTATTATTTTATGTAGGGTCGTCAATACTTTATCGTATGCAGTTGCTTGCTGTGACGCCGAAAAGATAAAAAAAAAGTAAGTTAATGTAAAGAAGTAGCCTTCATTTTTATTTATGAGTTTATACTTATTAATAAAAATAAATATTATATTTAAAATAAAATAAGATATTTAGGTAAAATATTATACTTATAGCCTGTATAAACCAACAATAGATATGGTATTTTTCTTTATTTGGGTTCCGAAATCAATGAACCCTTATTATTTCGATCTTTATCAATCCGTCCGCATGTCACAGCCATTTCCCTCGCAAAATTTTAGTTACTACCATTATTATTTTACGCAACCCTTCGTGTACAAAACTGACTCGCTTTTTTATATAGGCTTGTTTTGAAAGTCAATTGATAATATCAATATATCTATCATATTACTTACATATATGATACCGACTAACAGATACTACTAGTTCTCTCCCGAAGTTATGAATAGGTAGGTATATTGTACCTATTGTGTTGGGTTCGATATTAGTCCATTAAAAAGTTACATTTGTGGTTGCATTTGTCAGAAGAGGCAATTTTATTTTTTAGATATCAAGATTGTCTTTTTATAAAGATATGTACAATTTCCACGCAAATGTGAGTAGTAAATACTATATGTACAAAAAACGAAAAAAGATAAAGGAATTAAAAAAATAATATTTAAAATAAGTTATCTTCTAAATTAGCCATGGTACCCATTATGCTAGCGGCGTTACCCCGCTGAATGGTCAAGCTTAGTCTCTGGGCAAAAAAGCACTTGGCTCTGAAGTACCCAGAGGCTAAGACCAAACGCTTGCCAATGTCTTCTACTACGGATTTAGTGTCAGATGACCACGGGCCCATGGTCTCTACCGCAAGCGACGCAAATTCATAGTCGTCAGTTAGACATGAGTACTTGCGGCGCTTGAGGAACTGCGCATTTTCTGCGGCCGCTCCTGCTCTGTGGCGCGTACAATGGATGTGGGAGGCTGCCAATGTATCCACACAAGTAACATCCCACACCAGGACACGGCGTAATCGCCACGGCACTAATGTCACACCATCCGGTCTCTTGCCATCGTCTCTGGAGAGGCCACTGTTTAGCTGGGACGGCGGCGGCATATAGGCTGTTGATGATGATGATGATGATGAAAGATGATATCAAGATTAAAGAAAGTCAAAATCCCAATTAAATCGAAGCGCTCGTGGTGTAGCATGATTAACCGTTCTTAATCGATCGGCAAAGTTGGATGGGTGACTGCCTAGTGCCTAGTGGTATTTAAAATCGAGCGGTTCCGTGCTTTGGAAGGCACGTAAAGCCGTTGGTCCCGGTTATGACTTAATTGTGATAGTCGTTAAGCTAGATGGATGCCTCCTAGGCGGCTTGAAAAATTCCAACAGTAGGTTAACCACTAGCCTACCTCCACAGATCCGCAGTGGGCACGCGTGGTGGAGTATTGCCCATTCCCTTTCACCCTCATTTGTGAAAGGAGGCCTGTGTTCAGCAGTGGGACATATAGGCTGATGATGATGAAAGTAGTTAACCCTACAAAATCGCAAGTAGTGCCCTCTATTGTGACGAGGCAGGTAATACAGCAAAGACACCAATAATACGCGATTAATAGGTACTATCACACGTTTTTGACCGCAAATCACCATGGTAAATGATGATGTGATCAAAGGTGGTAAGCACACAAAGCCTAGAAGGAACTGGCTCTCAAGTGCTGCTGTCGGAACACACCGATAGGCGCTTGTTGGTAGATCTTCAACTTGAGGATGCTACCAGGTGGTACTACAAAGTACCCTACCACCAACCTAGAAAAACAAACAATGGATAATACATTTTAAGTGTCGTTTATTCGGAAGTTTAAATTATAACGATTAGGTACTCACAAATCCAATGAAGGATATAATTAAACATAAATATATTATTATAAAGTAAGTACTTTCATTAATAATAAAAGCGTTAATAAGTTCATTAATACTAGATCAATACTAGATCAGTAGTTAACAATAATTAAATGAATAACAATTTACAAACAATATTTGCACCGTACTTCGTAAATTAAAGAATTCTGTAATAAACATCGCTTACGACGCAAACACACTCTTATATCATATTCTTATATGTTATTATATAATTTATTAATTATAATAATAATATTAATAAAAAAAAAAAAACGTCTTCCGTCAAACATCACTCAGATATTTTTTAAACCAATATTTACGTTTTCTTTGTGTTTTTGCTACCAAAACCAGACCAAAACAATTTTTAGATACGATTTTACAATAATAGCTATATGTTTTTAAAAATAAATGCTAATTTGGTTTCATTGAAGAATAAGATAAAAAATTTACGATGACAGTTGACATACACCACCTATCATGCAATTCATGTAAGAGGGAAAATATTGTGAAAAATATCCATATAATGTGAGAAGATGTTAACACGACAAAGAGCACGACTCAGACCTCCGGACTCGTCGCCTAGCTCCGCCTCGCAACCGTCGGCACCCAACACAAGTGGACCTACGGTTAATGCAGTTGCGTCGAGCGAGAGCGACGACTACTTCTCACCGCCGGCGCCGCCGCCACCTGTACGTCGGCGGAGAGCCCGGCCATCGGGCAATTTGGGACCTTTGGAGCGACCGGCTCCGAACAGGGTCCCCGTTCCCGGTGGTGTAGTGCGGCGCATGCGATGGACGTCATCAATAAACGAGAACGTCATGCGCGCCTACTACGAGGCTACAGAGGGGGGAACTAACCTCACTGCGTATCGTGGCCGGATGCTGTCTCTGTTTCAGGTCCGTGAGCCAGCCGTCAACGTATCGGCGCAACGACTGTCGGATCAGGTACGGGTCATCCAATGTGGACACTGTACTGCGCGGCCATAACGGCATGTCGTGTAGCCCGTGTCAAATTCCCAAATACAGATACGGCTACGCGACCAAAAAACGCCGTACCGGCCTGGCAGTGCAGAATAGAGTGTCGTATTAGCGAGGCTAGGGTACTCATCGGCAAGCTCAGCTGCTTCAGGGAGGGCAATACACGCCCTAGGGTGATGCGCTTTGTGAGACGGGCATTTAAGGGGATTGATGTTAATTCCCAGGAATACATGTCCCGTGTCACAGAGCGCATTGACTTCCTGAAACAGAAAATTTATGCATGGGCAAATCGTATGCGTCGGTATAAGGCGCGTGTGGATAGATACTCTCAGAATTCCATGTTTCAAAGGGATCAAAGGTGGGTTTACAGGTCCTGGGAGCGACCTAGTCAACCAGATGGTGAGGTTCAGCGACCGGATACTGACGCCATGACTACATTCTGGCGTGGTATCTGGTCGGTGCCAGTGTCTCACTCTGAGGGCGATTGGATCAGGGACGTCGAGCAAATGTGCGAACCTATTCAAGAAATGGAGGCTATTATTATCGAGCCCCAAGACGTAGCCAGTGCAGTCCGTTCGTTGCCCAATTGGAAGGCTCCAGGTCCGGACGGACTGCACAACTTTTGGCTTAAATGGCTACACAGTTCGCACATTTGCTTGGCGTCTCAGTTCCAATCTGCCTTAGAATCTGGGTCGCTACCAGAATTTGTAACAACAGGCGTAACCCACCTTCTCCATAAGTCCGGTAGTACCGCGGACCCAAAAAACTATAGACCAATTACATGTTTGCCTACAGTTTACAAAACTCTTACATCCATTCTGAGAGCGAAAATCACCAGACATGTTGAAGAATATTCAATAATGTCAGCCTCTCAGAATGGATGTAGGAGTGGGGCCCGAGGTACTAAGGAGCTACTCCTCATAGATATGACTATCTGTCAGCAGGTTCGCCGTAACCGAAGGGATCTGTCGACATGCTGGATAGATTATAAGAAGGCCTACGACTCTGTGCCGCATACATGGCTCATGAGGGTGCTGGAGTTGTATAAAGTAAATGCAACTCTACGCACTTTCCTGATGTCATGTATGAGGCAATGGAGAACAGTCCTTCTCTATCCAGGATCTCGACAGATCCTTGGTAATGGCGACCCAATAAAGATAGAGCGGGGCATCTTCCAGGGTGACAGTCTGAGCCCGCTGTGGTTTTGCCTAGCCTTGAACCCTCTAAGTACACTTTTGGAGGGTTCTGGGTTAGGCTTCCGGTTTCGAAGAGGTGATCAGGTTATATCCCACCTGCTCTACATGGATGACCTTAAGTTGTTTGCTCACACTGAACCCCAACTGAAAGGATTACTGAAGGTCACTGAAACCTTCAGTAATTCTATCAGGATGGAGTTTGGTGTGGACAAATGTGCGGTCATGCATGTGAAGCGGGGGAGGATGGTGGAATCTGTGGGCATCCAGCTTTCAGATTCCACCCAACTGAGATCACTCTCCGAAACCGAAACCTACAAATACTTGGGTATGTCACAGGCACTTGGCATTAGCGAGACTGGCATGAAACAATCGTTGCAGGAACGCTTCTTGGGGCGCCTGAAAAAAGTTCTAAATAGTCTTTTATCAGGCGGAAACAAGGTGCGAGCCTTCAACGGTTGGGTCATGCCGGTCTTAATGTACTCCTTTGGCATACTCAAGTGGACTCAGACCGAATTGGACACCCTGGATAGAAAAGTCCGTACATTGCTGACTACACACCGTATGCATCACCCACGATCATCAGTGATGAGGTTATATATCCCGCGGAAATGTGGTGGTCGAGGATTTCTAAACGCCAAAACCCTACATAATCGCGAGGTATATAACCTCAGAGAATATTTTCTCCACGCTGACGGGGGGATGCATACGGGTGTTGTCGCAGTGGACAATGGATTGACCCCTCTATCTTTAGCTAGAGAGAACTGGCGCAGGCCTGTGGTGCTCCCAATGGACGATCGCAGGAAGGTATGGCAGGGCAAGGAGCTACACGGAAGGTACTATCGGGCCCTTCATGGACCCGATGTGGACCTTGCAGCTTCCGTGGCCTGGCTACAATTCGGTGACCTCTTTGGGGAAACCGAAGGTTTTGTCTGTGCAATTATGGACGAGGTTGTGATGACGAACAACTACCGGAGATTTATCCTGCGGGATGGAACCATCGACATATGTCGGGCATGTCATCGCCCTGGTGAATCCCTCAGGCATATAATCTCCGGTTGTTCGCGTCTCGCAAACGGTGAATACTTGCACAGGCACAACCAAGTAGCCAGGATAATCCACCAGCAACTTGCCCTGAGATACCACCTAGTGACGTCTGAGGTGCCGTACTACAGGTATGTGCCAGAATCGGTCCTCGAAGATGGTCATATCACACTATACTGGGACCGATCTATCATTACTGACAGGACTGTTGTTGCCAATAAGCCTGATATAGTATTGATAGATCGCCAAGAGCGTCGTGCAATGATTGTTGATGTTACTGTCCCCCATGACGAGAACCTCGTGAAGGCTGAGAAAGATAAAGAAAACAAATATCTTGATCTTGCACACGAGGTTGTCGACATGTGGGCCATTGACATGGCAATCATTTTACCGATAGTCGTTTCCGCCCATGGCCTGATTGCCAAGAGCCTCGACAAACATCTTAAGAGGCTCGCGTTGGGTGGCTGGATCAAGGGCCAGATTCAGAAGGCAGTGCTCTTGGAAACGGCACGCATAGTGAGGAGGTTCCTCTCTCTGGAGCCTTGACCACCGGTACCTAGGACCCTGTTCCCGATGCCGGTGGGGATCTGTTTTTATACTTTTAAATATATGTATTTTTTTTTTATATATATCTATATTTAAAAATGTAAAAATAAGGTAAAAGATTAATAAATGGAATATTAATATAATTAATATTATCATATTAATTTATTTATTATCTTATTATTATATAATTTAATTGTATTATGCTTCATATCTGATTAATATTCTTTGAGGCGGTTTTAGTATTTTAATTCAATTCAGAAATGAAGCTGAGAATGTGACAGAAAATAACGGCCAGACCAAACCAAACATAACTTGATTAAATACATATTATATTTATAGTTTTAGCTCTAATACTTTATCATTAATACTAAAACTACTTGATTATTATCATATCTTTTGAGGATAAATTGACAGGATTATCTATTCACACTACCGTTTGCGCTTACGCATGTTATAGGCTAGATAAAATACGTGACATTCATGTCATGTATGTCTATCAAAATATTGATATGTTTAGGAATATTGTCTCTATTAGGTACTCTAACTTATATAGGAATTGTTGCATCAGTCGGGAGCAGCAATTGTTCAATGTGATTCCACAATCACTTTTTTTCATCGAACCGAAAGTCGGAAAATTTCCAACCGTACGGTGTCGACATCCCGTATACTCGGACACAACGTTTTACTTCCTCATATAGGTATAATACGAACATCAAGAGAGTGGAATACACTTCCGGATTTAATTTGGGCTGGAGTGAATAGGCATATTCTGAGCAGAAGGTAACATCTTGGGCTTCGACATCACTCGTCCTCAGAGAAACTCAAGCCAAACGCACGATTAAAAAAGAAAAAGTCCTCTCCAAAACATACATAAGTAGACCAGATTGGATTAACCACATTTTCATCACTGTCCAAACGAAAATACATATCATCGCGCGAGTCTCTTCCCATGATAATGCATGACAAGTCCCAGCACAGCAGACGTAGTCGCCACAGCGCTGGCTGTAGGTGTCGTTAGTGCACTGCCCCAGAGCCAGCCGCGGGGCAGCCAGCTGACCGCGTGTATGACGTCACACACCAGCTTGGTGGTGGTGAGGGAAGCGTGCGTCAGCCGCGCCGGAGCGCACTTAGTGCGGTGCGGGGACTGCACGAAGCGAGCGCACGCGTGCAGTGCGCGGATTGATCTGGGGATTTATAATGGGAGATTAGCTGTTGATGGTAGTTCCAAAGTTCTGTGGTTCTGTCCTTGATTGAGAATTAGCCGTGCTATAAAATTGGTTCCAAAGTTTTAAGAGATCTATCACTTATGTTGGAGACACCATTTTATGTATAACAAGAAAATATTTTTTGTAAAGCAAGTACCTAATGCTGGTTTTTCATAAAGAAACAATATAACAATATAGCGCATGTGAAAACATTTGCAACCAAGTCGGTACACCCTGGGAATTCATCATCATATAGGCATCTCATGTACGTAGCTACTTACATTGGGATATAGCCTCTTAACCAAATTCTCCGATATTTTTTTGATAAATCCGTGTGTAAATTTTCTAACTGTGTATGAGGCTTCGAATACTTAATTCGTGAATAAAAATTTACTAACCTTATAAACCCAACGAATGCCGACAGCGACCAAAACAACTTATGCGCGGTTCGTATCCTGAACTCAGTCTCTTTGGACACCACCAGTACCCCTGTGTCAATGAGCCAGACCAGCTTCTCACCTTGAAGGTAAGCCAGCGTGAACGCGCTGCTGGCCATCCCCAGGGTGCCCCATAATGGACCGTCCTGGAAATTTAATAATAAATACTTAATAAGCAGTTAACTAGGACATGATCGACGTGAAGAAAACTTGATGTCGAGAAGCTCTCCTAGACAGTATAAGAACCATCCTAGGCTAGGAGTCAGATTCCAAAAGCTTTTTATCTCTAAGTATGTTAGGGGTCCGAAATGAGGACATTCGTAGGAGAACGAAAACGACGAACATAGCTCGTAGAGTTAGTAAGCTGAAGTGGCAATGGGCTGGGCAGGCCACATCGCTCGAAGAGCCGATAACCGATGGACCACGTACTGGAAAGCGCCGAGCGGGACGGCCTCCCACCAGGTAGACCACCGACCTGGTCAGGGTCGCTGGGCGCCGCTGGATTCAAGCGGGCCAAAACCATTCGAAGTGGAAATCAATGGGGGAGGCCTATGTTCAGCAGTAGACATCCCTAGGCTGATATGATGATGAGGATGTTAGGGGTTGTATCCTAAGGTATGTGTTATCATAACTCAAATAAGTCTCAAGAAAAGATAATGTTATTGGAAAATAAACCTTATGTCATTATACCATGTTCCGAATGCAATTGTTCTAATATATCGCTTACTACGGCGAGTAGGAATGCGGTCAAACACAGGCCTATACATAGCAAATTTCATTAATTTACTTGCTATGCATATACACTAACCTGTTTCCCTAATCCATAACTATGAGCAGTTCTCAAAGCAGCGGCGTCGTCAAATAAACGCAGAGTGGCGCGCGCCGCCGCCAGTCGACCGCTTGCTGTCATCAAGTGCTGACTGTTCGAGGTAGACCCCCATAGTTTGAGCACGTAACATGTTAGTGATACTATCTGTGGAGGTATAAGGAGTAATAAAGTTTTTTTTTAATCTTATGTGATGAATCTTGATGGAAATTTTTAATCTTATGTGATGAATCAAAATTTCTATCTGGAATATTATTAGAGATAGATTTTCTATTCTAAGCTGTGTGCTTACTAACACAAAAAAAAAGTTCATAAATGTTGTAAAACTATTGTCGAAAAAAAATATACGTGCTGAAAGAGTGGTTGAAACCAATTAAATTATTGACTCTACCACTGAAACTTATCTGAAATTCGCTCAATAATTTAATTACTAATTTAATCTGCCTAGGTATTTGTCTAATAATATTTTATTATCTATTACCACATAGACTAAACAACTATTTTTGCTTATAATATTGTATACACCAACACATATCCAGGTTAATTGTTCGATGTATACAACTTATATAAAGTTGTATACATCGAACTAACTATAGTACTTATACAAAGTATATAAATCAGTTGCATACCTTATCACGATTGGCATGTGACTGCAGGAGATCACAAATCTCGTCGACCACCGCCATGACCCAGCCCTGAGCTCAATACCTTAACACTGAAGCGTTTAACTGTTACGTTCGCAGACCAAATATTTTATCAAAAATATTTTGATAAGATAGTGTATTGATAACTTCTTTTTGTAGTGAATTATTGTCTGTACTCGAGATTTGGATTAGTGTGTTATATAATGAGAGCATTGGAGTGCAAATAAATATTGCAGCTACTTTTATTGAACTGTTTATAAACAACACTATCATTCTATCAATAAATGATTAATTTAATTTCCTTAATAATTATTGTTTACTATACCTATATAAAGTTTTTGATCTCAATCTCACCATGGTAAGTGATGATGTGGCCGAAGGTCTCAAGTGCAGCTGTCGACACGCATCGGTTGGTGCTTGGCGACAGATTTTCTTTGCTTGAAAACTCGAGGGTGGCAGCCAGCCAGATGGGTACTACAAAGTACCCTACCACCGTACTATGATATCATCACGATGAAATTTCACCGAAAGTTCAAGCTTATTGTAGAATTCAAACCCGGGACCTTCGTCTCGGCATTCAACGTCAACAATTTAGATCAAACAGACAGACATGTTATTGCCAACATATTGTTCTAAATGGAAATGGAACCAATGGTCTCATTATGACATTTAATGTATCGAGCATTCTCCAACAGGCCCATCAAACATTTGTAAACATTCAATACTAGTAGAACCCAAAAGACAGTACTCGTCATTTTTGGTGGTAAATTAAGGCTGGGTTACTTTTGAATTTTACCTAGGTCCTGTCTTCTCTTTGATAAACACCACGGCCTTTTCTATAGCAGCATGTACCAAGAAGTATAAAGCCCGTGGAGACCGCGTGCAGAGATACCGCACTCGCCAAACATATGATTTCTAACGCATATGTTAATTTCCGTAATTCTATTGATAACAGACGGAGATTTATTAAAAAACAATGAAATTCCAAAAAAGAATATAGGAGAAACGTACTCAAATCTTTATTAATTTCAAAATCCAGTAAATATTTATAAAATTAGCTTTTAAAATCATATTACCCGTTTCTTTTTAAAAATTTAACCCATAATCTCAGCATCGCAGACCAGTCCTCTTTTACGTTTGCTGTTATTTCTAATACAAATAATAATCAAAACCGATTACAAAACTCAAACAAATTATAAATGACCACCAGTCTTCTTTGCGCCTGCCAATCAAATCGGTTCCCCCACAGCAATCGGTGAGTTGTGTTTGATACAAAATCGTGTCGACGCGCACTCCACGGGCTTTATACTTCTTGATACTGAAAAAGTTCATTGATTATAAGTAGGTAAGTACCTAATGTACTACCCGTGCGCGATAAGTTGAGATCAAAGTGGAATGCGACTCTCTCGCCTGCTTCCCTGCACTTCCAATAATGGCAAGAACAATAATAATGATGGCGCCCGTATTGTACTTTTAGCATAAAGCAATAATCCCGCTACACGTACAGCACGGGAGCCATGCTTCATGACGTGTAGTATACAAAGAAGCAACTGTAACGTCACCGCGCCAGCTCTCAATTATCGCGCAGGGGTACAGTAGTACCCAACTGATATGGCGCGTCGTGAATCTTAGTTCATTAGAAAAGAAAGTATGGCACCGAAGATTAACGAAAGAATGCTTAAAATTTACAATCAACCTTAGATCACAACTATAAGGTTCATAATACACTGCAGCTGTTAGTTCCGTCTCACTCGTAAGTCACGCCCCTCCGCACGGCGCGCGCTAACATGGCGGCAGCTGCCGAACAATAGCGTTTCCCGAGCTTTGAAAATGTATCTTCTGCGCAGGTACATCGGTAAGCCATATCAGTTGGGTACTACTGTACAAACTTATTTAAAAATAATGTAACGAATGAAATAAAAAAACAATTGACGATTTCATTCGTGTAATATCGTAAACATGTCATGTAAAATTATACATTCAACCGAACCATTAATAGGTACATTATAAAGGACTCAAGTAGAATAGGTACAGAAAAAGAGTAGAAAATAAATATGTTACTTAGTACAACATTTTGACACGCGTTTTTAATGAAAATTGAGTTGTTTGACACATAAAAGTATTTCTACTAAAATATATATATTATTTTAATCACTGAACCTATGTATCCATAAAGATTTTAATGTGCAAATGCTGAACCTATAATCAATTTAATTCAAAAATACCTTACAATTACGAAGCTTTTATCGTTTTAAAAGTGCTCACTATTGATTTTGATTAGTTTTGCAACAAGGCATAACTCATTGAACTGAATCCCCCCCTTTTACCTATTTCAAATCTACAATGTATACTATACAGATCCTTAATATATACAACAGTTATTTTATTATATATACATGTTAATACTTATTTTAAACGTAACTAAAAAAGGACTACTTGCTTATATTAACATAAACTAAATATACAGTTACCCTGCCAGTTTTAGATGTAAAAATATACAGTACAGATTAGTAAAGCTTTTGTATACTTTGAAAGTTAAAAAAACCCGCTTTATACATTAAGGTTAAACATACAGTTCAATTCAATAGAAATGTGTCTTATATTATGTTAGAAATTCACCTCATAACTATACAATATACTTGCGTTCATTAATTTATATACAACTTATATATAGAATATATATAGAATATATATAGAATATATAAGTTGTATACATTCTTGTATATTTTGGCATATTAATAAAAAAAAGTTTGAACAATTTGACAGAAATTTCAAAAGTATATTGGTATGTGGCTTTATTATATGTGGTTGTATTATATCAAAACAAAAATAATTATGTAAATAAAATAGCATACGCACAATTGATATTTGCATTACTCAATGTAAATTTATATTAATTAATGGAGCGCATAAAGATAATGTGTATTTTGAATTATTCGTGAATCCTACTATTATTATAAATGCAAGTTAGTGTGTCTGTTTGTACGAATATTAGTTTTTCTTGACATATAATATGTATATTATACCATGGATTTTAACATTAAATACTTTTTGTCTCCGAAGAACACGAGATCCCTCTGAAAAGCAGGGAAAACAACGGGGCGGGAGGTCGTTAAAAATAATAATGAATGGAAAACTACGTAATAAATTTAAAATTTTACATTTAACATTTTTTTTAAATTAATGTAAATTTATGAATTTTACATTAATTTTAATATAAATTTAAACACCACCAATATAAAATTACTCAAATTTTTAAAGAACTGTAAAATAATAATTGTTTTATAAAAAGCTATAAAGATAATTGTATTAGTCTTATTATCTAACTTTAAAGCTCTTTACTGAGCAGAATCAAAAATCTGATAGTACCTAATACTTGAACTTAGAGCTCTGTCGAATAAATTAGTAGTATAAAATTTTATTTTATTTACCTAACGCATTTTATGTTTACAATACTTCAGTATGGATTGTAAAATGTAATGTAACAGGTGTCCATAAAAAATATTATAATTTTTTTTTGTTAGTATACAAATGTTCGCTTCTGAGATACCGTGATTTATTACTCTGGGTTATTAAGATAGCCAATGAGGCAAGTTGACGCAAGTGAGTCTCAATATGCTAAAGTAATATATCCTTTATACTGTGATTCACAAGTTATAATTTGCATCCGGGTATTGGAAGTCGAGAGAAAGATAGGAAGAGTGTTACATGTACAGAGGCGACACATGAACTGAGCGCGTGAGAAAAACGCATTTTTTTTATTTGATTCTAATTACAAACCAACATTTACTCTTACATCACGTTCGCAGGTACGTTTAGCATAAATCTTCTTAGCTAACTAACTTATTTCATTATTTATTTAGATTATTAAGAATGCTTCAGAAAAATGAACTTTTCACTTTACAAATAATGCTTATCTAATAAATCAATGGTCAATTGATACCAATTAAATTTATTTCTAAGCGATAAGGTTTATTTTTCTTTGACATTTAATTGGCAAACATTAGTCATTATTTCAACAATCGTTTCTTAGCAAAATACATAGCTATACCTATAACAGAGGACGTTGTGGCAATGGCTGCAATATTAGTGTTGCTGATCTTCTCGCCCCAGAGCCAGCCTTCAGGCAGGTATGCGACTGCGTGAGCAATGTCTAGACATAACTTGCCGACGACGACGGCTTGTAGACCGAGTCTGACGTCAAGGTTCCGTCTGGCGTCAGCTCCGCCGTCCTCCGAGGAGTTTTGTAGACAGTCGCGGCTCCACCACAGTTGTTTGATGGAGCGAGATGTTCTGGAGATCATAGGGGGGTCATTGTTATTATTGGTAAATCCTATTTTTACGATACAAGGTAATATATCTAGAGCAGTGATTTTCAATCTTATTGATTTCGCGACCCCCTTACAGGTTGAAAAATTCTGGCGACCCCCTTGTCAGACAAACAAAGAATTTATAAATTAAAAGACTATGATAATGATTTTCTTTATTTTGATACCTTTACTTATTATTAGTCTGCAAGATGGCGTTTTTTTTCATAGCAGAGTTAGTTAATATTACACGGAACCCTCCGTGTGATATGTGGCCGGTTTTTGTTTTTCTTCTGCCGGCGACCCCCCGACTAAGGCTTCGTGACCCCATAGGGGTTGCGACCCACAAATTGAAAAACACTGATCTAGAGAAATGTAACACAAGACATGTTTTAAGGTGTTTTGTTTATATCTTTACTATGTACGGGGCCTGCAATATGGTATATTGTTACTTTATGTCCTAAAAACAAGGTAGAAGCAAGTAATCATTAGGTTTGCCGGTTGCAATGAATGTATTCAGTGATACTTAGCAGAAGTTGTTGAAGAAACCTATGAACAAATTCACATTGAGTTTTTTTTACTGTAAATAGAATTTGGTATAAGCAAATCGACATAACATTTCTGAGTCGAGGCGAAAATAGTCAATTTTTTAATAGTTAAAACTTAGTAAAATTGTTAAGGAACAGCAGTTTTTTAACGATATCTGTGAGATGGTAAGCAGTTCTCTTCTCGATCTCTTCAAACGTCACTTGAAGAATTCAAATTACCTTTCAGTTGAAGGCCGAGTTCCGAACCGGTGGTAACTTCAGTAAATGTGACCTTCATAAGTGCCCTTCTGGGGCCTAAATTGAATAAATGGCTTTAACGTTGACCTTTCATATCAAGATTGGAATGATTGGAGAAATGACGCAGAATGAATAAAGCGTATGTTGAACTACTATGATTGGTACTAAAGCAGGCTGACATTAGAATCTGGATTTAAGTAGATTTTGTTATGAGAATATGACCAACACCCCGAGATTTGAATGAAAAACTTTTTAGTTGTTTTTATACTCATTGATTTTATATAAATAGAAGTATTATTTATAGGATAATATGAATGATTATTGCTTAGCAAAATCTTTACAGTTATTATCACCTGTAGTGGGGTTAGGCCGTATCTTTTTCTCGCTTCTAATAATATATTTGCTGTAACAAGATTGAAATTGATTTAGTAAGCTTAGAATTTTTGCGGTAAATTTTTGTTTGTTTGTCCTATTATGAAAATGTCATTGTCCCCAAGTGATATAGGCAAGTTTTCATCTCGGGAACGCAGGTGAAACCGCGCCGCGGGTATAGTTAAGAGAATATGAGAATATTCATTTATTTTGACGATTTAAACAAGACATCTTATGTAAGAAGATTGGCTCACGATTAATGCTGCCTCATCACAGCCACCATGCAGTACACAAATCAAAATACCTGACTTTCCAAATTGAGAAAATATTAAAAATATAAAAATAGTAAATTACCCCGTTGTCGTCCCGTTGAGGACGCGCGTCCTATTATAACAATTGATGTCATTGTTATATTTTTAACCGCGATTAAATCAAATTGATAATGAAAAAGCTAAGTTTTCAAGATGGAAATGTATTTAGTATAGTTTTTGAACTTTATTAAATTTATTGAAATATATAGACAATGGCCCTGATTCTGTTGTTCACAACTAAACTAATTTTAATGTCACTATGTCTCTTTCTAACAAAGAACATAAGAAAAGGATGTAAGAAATGTAGTCCTGTCAAATTAGTCCAATGCTTGTTTTTAATATAATTTTAGTCGCCATCTATCGCGGTTACGCTTACATACACGCAAAATAAGACGACAAAGATTAATTTAACAACTTAAAATATGTTCTATCCTTTTTCAATCATGTTAGTAAGAAAGAGATGAGATGTGACTAAAATTAGTTTAGTGCGATTTACAACAGAATCGGCACCATTGTCAGACGTGAATTTACAACGTATGAACGCAAACGCCTCGACCTTCTTTTGTATTATATTAGTTATTTGCAGGACAAACTTAGTACACACAAACGTTGTTTTTTAAAACGATTTTTTTTTAAATACGTACAGAATAGCAGAGATTTTGTTTTGGATACAGATCTTTAGAAATATGATCAATCATATTCATTTCTTCATTTTCCACAAAACGTTTTTTTTTTTATAATAACTAATTTGCTAATGCTCACCTGGCGGAGGGGAGAGGACTAATGCCTATGTCACAGGCTTACCTAGTATAGGCATTAGGTGCTCAACCGAGCAACTATAATTACTAGCTGGAATCCTTCTTATTGTAAATTGATATCTACATATGGCATATTAGCTGCACTTTTGTACACTTCTTTTGTTATTAATAAATATATTATTATTAATGCGTCGTTTAAATTTAATTATATGTCTGTATAATGACATACATTTTGTCATGGACTGTAGGCACAGAAGAAGAATAGTCCTACCGCACAGAAGGCTTGGCTTCAATGAGCCAATGGCGGAGCAAGATTAAGACTCCCCGCGCATGCAAGCAAATCTATTTCTTCTAATTTAGAAAGAACTGATCAAGTAATCCATTTTTAGGGTTCTGAACCAAAAAGATAAAAAGGAACCCTTATGCTGCCACTCCGTTTGTGTGTCCGTCTGTCACAGCGGTATATTTAAGCAAACACAGATGCTATTGATTTAAAATATTTAGATTATGAATAATTATAGATATTAATTACCTAATATTATTGCAAATGAAAAATAAAAATTTCTTTACAAAAGGGGCCGAAATTTCAAAGTGGGGATACAAGTTTAAAAGGGGTATCATATGAAAATGCTTCATTTGTACATTCCTAAACAGGTTTTTATTAAAAAAAACATTAAATAACGAAGGAGACTTTATCCTGAACCTGAAAATATTTAATATTATAAAATTACTCACTGCAATAGAGATATGAAAAGACTAGCGGCCCATAGCGCAGTGCTGACGATCTCCAATGTCTCAGCAGTTCTGGGGTTCAACTTAAGGATGCCCACATCGTGGAGCCAGCACGCCTTCTCGACTGGCAGGAACACTTGGTCCACCATGTTGGCTAGCACGCCTAGAGCTGCCGCCGTTCGCGTTGACTCCTGAAATTAAAGAGAGTAAGTTGCTGAAGATTGGGAACTAGCAGCACTATATGTGCCACAACCTATATAGGCACTCAGCGCCGCGCCGGCCCTAAAGTAGAGCTAGAGGAGCTGTCACTAAAGGCACCAGATGACCAGGGGGCGCCAAAAACGTGAATAGTAAAATTTTGGTGGCGTCTTATGAGAGGCTCGGTTCTACGTGGTGAGGCGGGGATGGCGATGCAGGCAGCGGAGCCCACTTGCGTTGTTTGTAGCCAGCCTAGTCGACCAATAGGCGCCGGAAGAAATGTTGTTCTACCCTGTTCAAGGGCTAGGGCCGGCGCTGTAGGCTTTTTGAATCACACACACTCGGAGAGCGATGAGGCTATTGGTCGATGGGCTGGGCAATTAACCCCTAAAATGTTATCAACAAATCGTGTCAACGTCAATTTCAAATTCTCAAAAAATTCGATGGCTTCTAATTTTTGATATTTTTATGCTATGCCATAAAGGTACAGTAGTACCTAATTAATATGGCTTACCGATGTATCTGCGCAGAAGATACATTTTCAAAGCGCGGGAAACGCTATTGGTCGTCAGCTGCCGCCATGTTACCGCGCGCCGTGCGCAGCGGCGTGACTTGCGAGTGAGACAGAACTAACCGCTGCAGTGTATTATGAACCGTATAGTAGTGATCTAAGGTTGATTGTAAGTTTTAAGCATTCTTTCGTTAATCTTCGGGGCCATACTTTCTTTTCTGTGCGAACGAAGATTCACGACGCGCCATATAAGTTGGGTAATACTGTAAGCCTGTTTGATTCGACCGATGAGATAAGTAAAGTGTTATTATGCAATAAAGATTACAAGATAAATAATAATTAAAATGCGTACTTATTCGAATTAATTGTCACTATGCGTAGGTAAAATATTTATCCACTATCACAGTAGATACAATAAATGACAACTGAAGAAGATAAATTATGACATGTCAACATATGTAGAAGTTTTAAATAATGTATGTATTAAATTCGTTCATCACTACTACGGCTATCAAATGGATAGATTTCAATGGTTCTAATTTCACACACCCCCCCCCCCCCACACAACCCCACACACACACGCGCGCACCCCCGCACGCACGCACGCTAGCTCTCCGGTACGCACACATGCTAAAAAAACTTTAAACTTTATCTGGTTTAGATTTTTTTTTAAATACCTTAGTTCTACGTGTCTAATCTGACTGAATATGAAAATAAATCTTGCAGGTTTTTTGACACGGGAAATTGGCCTGTTTTTGGGCGTATGCCTCCAGTAGCTGTGTTGGTCCGTTGAGTTGGTTGATTTACGCTTGCCAAGTAAATACATATTCACTAGCCTTGAATTACATCAACTGAAAATCAAAGCTAAAAATCCAGAAACACATGTCATTATAAGCTTACATGTTTCCCCAAGCCATAGTTATAGGTGTGCCTGATCATGGGGATGTCGTCGAAGAGCCTCAGCATCATCCTCGCGTTGGAGAGCCTCGAGCTGGCAGACTCCCATGGCTTCTCGCCTTTCAAGCACCCGTACAGCTTGAACGCGTAGCAGGTCAGCCGGACTACCTGGAAACGAAGAAAACCATTAAATTAATAAAAAAACAACTGAATGTTACACCTTTATCTACTCACCACTTTAAAGTTCTAATTCGTTATTATAATTAAATAAAAAATTAAATTTACCACTTTATAGCCTTTATTAAAATCATCTAATTTTGGCATATTCAAAAATTCACTTTGTGTAAAGTCCCCACACTAAATGTTCGAGATGAACCGCTCCGGCAAATTGACTGAAACTTTGTGATCCTTGCGACTCGCTGAAGTAGGTAAGCAAAGTTGCATCCCAAGCGTAAAATCATGGTATTATTTCTACACCAATATCAGTTTTATTGGGAATGATAACTGCTACAGGTAAATTAATTGTTTGAGAACTAATTATGATACCAAATTATTTAAAATTAAGAATGCATATTGTCACATAACACAATCAGTCTGAATTGAAACTGATTTAATTTACCAGTGCATTAACTGCATATGTGAAATTAACATATTAATTTGCAAAGGACATTCCTTCAATGGCATACAGTTTATGTAAAGGATCTGGTTCAAATACTGTCCAAAAATTTTAGTTCTTTATGTTAGAGAAGATGGAATTACTATTTTTTGTTAACAATCCAAGGCTTTCAGCTGCATTGACCATACACTGCTAAAGCTTGACCAGGGAATTGTTTAGGGAATTCATAGAGCTTTTTGTTTTGTTTTATTTATCTAATCATTAACATAAAGTAGAGATTAGTGGAACAACATCCAAGGGTACTTTAGTCGAAATCCCTGGATACCCCAGGGTTCCATATTAGGGCTATTTCTGTTTTTAATGTACATACAAGATATAACATAATTCATCTTCAAAATATTTGCATAATTTTTTTTTGTACATATTTAAATATCAATCAATCAATCAATCAAAAATATTTATTTGTAGAATATAGGTAATACATGATGTTATTATAAATGAGGACCACTATATCCACACCAATATGGCATACAAAATAAAACAAACATATTAATAAATAAACACAATCAATACAATTATTAAATTAATTTAAATACAATAATAAATAAGAAAATATCATCAATTTTTATGTCAGAAATCAAAGCAAGACACTTGACATCCTGCTGAACAAATCGGGTATAATATAGGTACCTAATATTAAATATCATTTAAAAATTCTTCTATTGTATAGTATGTCATTTTAATTAGAAAATTGTGGAGTTTTGTTTTGAACTCGTTAACATTATTAAGTTGAAGAATTGTGTCGGGCAATTTGTTAAATATATGTGGCGCCATGCAGAATATACTGCTGTGCAATAGTTTTGTCTTAGATGGCAACAGCGCCAGTTTATTCTGATGTCTTTCACAGACACGATGTGTAAATAGATTCATATTTGTCTTTACAAATATTGCTGTTTCAAAAATGTACAGAGAAGGTAACGTTAAAATGTTTAATTTTCTAAAAAATGGTTTGCATGAGTCCATTTGTCGCAAATTGCACATCGATCTAATGCAACGCTTTTGGGCTATGAATGCACACAACTTATTAGTAGAGTTACCCCAGAAGACAATGCCATACCTAAGAGTAGACGCAACATATCCGTGATATGCTGCTAAAAGAGCAGTTTCATTAACAGTTTTACTTAGTTTGTATAGAGCATATGAGAATTTATTAAGTTTTTTACAGGTCTCTTCTATATGAAACTTCCATGTTAACTTATTATCTATGTGTAGTCCCAAGAATTTCGTTACATCCATATTTTCAATGCGCCTTCCAAGATAATTGATGTTCAAATTATTTGGACGATTATTCCGTTGCTTAAAATCCATTGCTTTAGTCTTTTCAAGATTAATTTTTAGATTATTATTATTTAACCAATCTATTATGGAACTCAAATTGTAGTTAATATCAGTCTCAAAATGTATCGAATTTTCATTTGTAAATAGTACTGTGCTGTCATCGGCAAATAATGTCATGGGATATTTTGTAGATTGAGTTATGTCATTAATATAAATTATGAACAATAATGGTCCTAATACGCTACCTTGGGGTACACCATTTTCATTGTGTCTTATTTTAGAAAAAAATGAACTTTCAATTTTACTATTTCGGCAAATCTTGTTAATTTGTGTTAGTTGCTTACGTCCACTTAAATAGGAATCAAGTAGCTGTAGCAAATTACCTCTAACACCATAACTGTACAGTTTCACTTTTAATATTTTATGGTCGACATAATCAAATGCCTTGGTCATATCCATATAAATTGCTACAGTTTGTGATCTCCTATCAACGCTAGATGTGACTTTGTACAAAAAATCGTAGATTGCCGCATTAATATTTTTGCTTTTGCGAAAACCTTTTTGCTCAAATGCAAAAATGCCATTTATTTCAAAATACTGGTACAAGTAATCATAAATAACCCGTTCAAACACTTTTGAGAAGACGGGAATCAAGGCAATAGGTCTGTAGCAGCAAACTTTTTCTTTGTCATCTTTCTTGAAGACGGGTTTGATTATTGAAGTTTTTAGTTTGTCTGGAAAAATACCTTGTTGGAGACATAAGTTAACAATGTGGCTAAGAGTTTCTGCAATTATTCCACAAACATCTTTTAAAACTTTTGTAATAATGCCATCATAACCAGCACTCTTTGTGTTTTTTAAGGAATTAATTATGTTAAATATGTCAAAGGGAATAGTAGGTTTTATAATATAAATATATTGCCTACTATAGCTAATTTTATCAATAATTATTTATTAATTTAAGATTGTATTGAACTTATGACCCTTGTACAGCTGTATACAGTTCACACTAAGTATAAAATATGACCCCTCCAAAAACATTTTCATGTAAAATATTGTCAAGACGAGATCATATGGCTCGCACTGTCAAAAAGTTATCAGATCTCATGTAGAGTCAAGCTTATAACTCTACACGCCCTAACTGCACAATCTCTACATCTTAGTCAAAGTATGTGGCTTGGCCGTTTCGCTACGGTCACATGGGTGTAAGGTGAAAATTGTATTCACTGTTAATTACTTTTCTAGTACAATAGTTCTTGTATTAGCGATAGATACAACATTTGTAGCTGTACTTGATCATTGTTAAAATTTTGGTTTGATGTTTAAAAATGATAAATAAAAATAAACCTCATTGTTACACAATAAAGTTGATTTGTACCATCATTTAATTAACCATTATTATATTAGTTTGTTTTAGTTGTTATTATTAGTATTAACTTTATTAGGCTTAAATAAATTGATAATATATTAAAAAAAAAAAAAAAAATTAACCATTGATTTAAAAGAAACCTTATTATAATAACAAAAGAGTTGATTTTTCTGGATGGAGAAGGAGTATCATATTTATTTGATAAAATTTATCAACTACTCTCAATCCTACTACAGGTTTCATACATAATAGCCTAGAAAAACCAGGCTTCTCTGTCCTGTGGAAACAGGGTGGGCACAGGTTTAGAGCAAATCCTCTAGGTGTGTCTACAGAAATCGCACAGAAGTTACTAGGAGGTTAATTTGGCTACTTCACACAGACAACAATTAAGTTAATTTTGGTTGTGCTTGACTAAATTTTAATGGCTTTGTCAGGCATGCATACATTATTTTTCAAGGTTAAAAAATTTATATCGGGGGGCACGGCAGTGCCCCCGCCGAGTCGAGCGCGAAGCAAACACTGCCGTACCATCCTTTACTGGAACCATTTCGCCGCATTTTCAGGCCCCTATTTGAGAACCTCTGGATAAGACCCGAACGCAGAAATTTTCGTCATCCAGTAAGCTATAATCACATACTTAAAATCCAAAATTTCAAGTCTGTAGGTCATTTAGTTCCGAAGTTAAGCGAAAGCAAAGTTTCACATTTATGAAACTCACTCACTCACTTATGATCATCAAAATAGAACTAGTACTTCCCATAAACTCAGAGAGCTGAAATTTGGTACAGAGTTAGGGTTTAATGACCACATAAAGGGAAAATTATAAAAACTAGGATAATCGAAGATCTGGAGTACCTGGTGACCCTGATTAGAAAACACAAGAGCCCAACCAAACTATTAGAGATATCGACATACCGCCTTTACAAAAAATATTCAACTTGGTGGGCCGCTTCATTTTCTACAAAAAGAAGTGAAATCCCATCAAAAACATTCTGTAAAAAACTAGCCAAGTCTCGATGAAATGTCTTGTTTATCTCTAAAAAGTAATGCAATCTAGACAAAGTCGTGCCAAGTCTAAGGTTCCTTACTGCGATTTCTTTATTATTATAGTTAATGTTGTGTGACTTGGCCGTTGAAGGGAACACAAGGGTACAAAACCAGGTGTTCCATGACACCATTGCACCAATATGTACTTGTACACTAACGTATAAAGAATGTTCAACGGCCAAGTCACACAAGATTAACTATAATAATAAAGAAATCGCAGTAAGGAACCTTAGACTTGGCACGACTTTGTCTAGATTTCATTACTTTTTAGAGATAAACAAGACATTTCATCGAGACTTGGCTAGTTTTTTACAGAATGTTTTTGATGGGATATTATTGTTACCTTTAGAAATTTCTTAATCTATGATTGTTACACCACATATGATTTACAATATACAAAACCAAAGTGTTACAATGGGTGGCCTTATCACTAAAAGTGATCTCTACCAGGCAACCCTTGGATGGAGAGAAATTAAAATAAACTAATATTAATATTTATGTATTCATTTATTTTTTTTAATTCCTAAGGCTACCCTGATGCCCTGATTTCATACAAAAGATCTCACTGGAACAGGAGTTTTATACATCAGGTTATTGACTGGAAAGTCCGGTGTAAGCGAGTTAATATCAAGGCTGATATGTTTCCGCATACTGCCTACCTTGTCTCTGCCATTGTAACTGTCCAAAAGTTCGCAAATATCCTCTATTATAGTCGACATGTTGCGCTCAAGTTTTCTTCCACAATTTCTCACGGATATACGCTTTGGTTCACTGATAACTTATCTTAATAAATTCGCAAACAAACGGCATCAGCACACGCGTGCAATAGAGTAGATTTTCACACGATAACTACTACATTTCTACAATCTTATTTCAACCTTGAGTTTGATTTCGTACTTCGAATTCCAATCCAATTTCTTGTTTTATGACACTTTGATATTTCGAAAGGTGATAAAACCAGCTGACGATGACGTTAACGTGACATCTGACGTTTAACTTGACAACATGTTTTAGTGATGGGCATAATAACATTTAGTTCTGTCTAGAGGTGGGTAGCTATTCTAATTACTAGCCAAAAAACGGCTAGTCACAAAATAGCCACGGCTATGTTATCTGTCAACACGATAATTGGCTACTGGCTACTCGCTACCTAGAAAGAATGAGGAGTTTTCTTACCTGCCTAACTGTTGATAATTCGAACCAATTTGAACCTTAAGTGCACGTATTGACAAGTATTTTGACCATAGAGGTATCATAAGAAATTCTCCTCATTACGAGAAGTTTACGTCACACAGCGGGTAGCCGCCTAGCCGCCACAGGTCACTAGCCGCCACTAGCTGGCCGGCTAGCCAAAGCCATTCTAGCCGCCACTAGCCGGTAGCTGGCCGGCTAGCCAAAACCAATCTAGCCGAGTAGCCGGTAGCTGTGTGTGCGTGCGTGTAGTCAAATAGCCAAAATAGCTGACTTTCTAGCTGGCTTTTACACCACATATAGCCGGCTAGCTAAGCTATTGAAATTTCAGCTAGTTACCCATCGCTAGTTCTGTCAGAAATTCGCTTGCTCATACATTTTTGGACGTCAGACACGTCAGAATTTTCGGATAGTATGCGGGGTCTAGAACAAAATGTATGGGGAAAGTGCCTTCCGGCGGGTGTCCGAAAATTTCTGACAGAAAATTTCTTATAGTATGCGGCCGACCTTATCACAGAATATTATATCAACATCTAACCGTGCGCTGCGGTTTCACCCGCGTGAGCATGATGTTATAATTATAAGTCTTCTTAGTTTAAGTGTATTCCGAACCGGTGGAAAATTCAACCGAGCACTCCGTTTCCGAAACTAGTCAGTGATTTGTCACTGATTTTGAACAATAAAGACCAATCACTGCATCGTGTGATCTTGACTTAGCCAATCTAGTCTAGGTCAATCTGAATTAAAAATCTAAATTACTCGCACGCATCACACCCTTCATTGTGTTGTCAATAGGTTCTGTGGTCACATGACTAATGAAAATGTAATTAACATGGTTTTAAGTATGATTTTTTCGCGCTGCGCGGCCCCTCTTTTCTGTAGGACGTAATCACTAGAACTATAGGACCGATTTTGAAAATTCTTACAAATGTACCTACTCTATGTTCGTATGAATCTGCGGGTAACAGATGACCCCCCTGACCTGAAGGCTGGATCCGCCCTTGAATGCAATACATTCAATTAAATTAAGTTTTATAGGATTACGTCCTTATCAATTTTAGAAGTGGTAAAGTTTGTTTGTTAGTTTGAATTACTTTGAATGTAGGAAGTAATATTCTGAACCGCAAGTATAGAACTCGGGGATAGTGTACCTAGCTTATGCTATTATGTATATAGCAGGCATTTTTTTAAATATCATCAACGTCTGTGAAACTGCGGGGTACCTACCTCTTGCTTCTCTCGACACATGTTATTTGACAAAAAGATCGATTGGAGTCGTGGTGAAGATCCGATGTGGAGATAAAAAAAAATATAGCTAGGTAACTAAAAGATAGATCTTTCGGAAATCTATTTTTATAAGATCCGTTCTAAACGACATAAAAAGTTATTTGTTAGTAAGTAGTAGTCCAGAGTGTTATAGACTCATTTTTATTTCGGGAACGCGGGTGACATCTATTATCATAATAATTCCAATTTACGGGACTTATTAGAACACATTACAGATAGACTCTCTCACTTATCAGTTATATGGCACACTCTGATATTTTTGTTTTGTTCTATTAAATATTAACCATATTTTTTTAGTCTGTCAGTCAGAAATGTTATTTCATTTCATGGCCACCACATGGGTTATATTGGGGAATCTCCTGCTGTAGTTCACGTTCGAAACCGTGAAACAAAGTCATAACATAATTTTTACGGAATGGGCGTGTTTTAGACAGATTAAGACCGGCCGCATACTATAAGAAATTTTCTGTCAGAAAATTACGGACGCCCGCTTGCTCATACATTTTTGGATGGCAGACACGTCAGAATTTTCGGATAGTATGCGGGGTCTAGAACAAAATGTATGAGGAAAGTGCCTTCCGACGGGCGTCCGAAATTTTCTGACAGACAATTTCTTATAGTATGCGGCCGGCCTTTAAATATTATTATGCTCAAAATACCTGTCATATCGTGAACATGGTTCAAATTGGTTATAATGGTAATACGGATTTTATACGGATTTTTTGAATGAAAATACAGATTTCACGGCTCCTTCATATGGCAACGTTTGTTTGACTGTCAAAAAGGGAACTAAATGCAGCCAGCGTTTATTTATTTATTTACAAAATAAAAAAACTGGCAGTGAACTTCCAATCAATGGTTACCTGTTGAAAATGAAGGTTTTCTCAATATCTGATATTCCTGAGTTTTCTAAGAAAGAACGTATAGTGGTGGTTGGTATAATAGGAAAGTCGCCGTACCGATATCCGAATAAAACAACCCCACTTTTGTCTTCTGTTGCTTGTGAGGAGGTAAGAAGAGCAACCTTTAAAAAGTTTTTTTAAAAACAGAACAGCTTGATTTTCATTAAGTTCATATATTTTTTAGAATGGCATAGAATGTCACTGGGATGAGAACCGTGGGGTCCTTTTCCTCCATGCAGTCACATTCCTCGACACAAAGCGGCTGACTGCCCTCGCCGCTGACCTCAATGAAGACTCCAAGAGCACCGACAAAGACGCGGATGCGTCGCACTGGCTGGTTGCATCAGGAGAGCTAGCGGCAGACTCTTGCCGGGCCATGGCATTGCTGTTCCATTTATGTCATGTTGTGGTACTGTCATCACCCACACCAGTATTTGATCTTGGGTACCTGCAGCTTTTTAAAGCCATTGATGCTTATAGGTGAGAGAATTAAACCCAATATTTATATTAGTACTAAGATGGCAAACAAGCATATATACCGGGTGATTTTGAATTTCTTAGCTATTTTTTTTCCCTGGGATCAGAATCACTAATAGAACACATCCATGCAAAAAAAAGAACCTTTTTTTTTCATAATTTTGTCGTAAGAATATCCTAAATACTCCACATTGCTGGATAACGTTAACAAGTAGTTGACCTTGAACTTCAGCTGGTAGACGTCACCAGAACATTGAAATATGCTGCGGAAATACGTGAATACTTTCGTAACGCGCACTAGGTAGAAATTGTGTTTAATACCTACTAAAATTTCACCATATTATTTTTCTATTTTCCATTTACAAAATTAAGTAATACCAGGAATAAACTCTTCATAATGTTGTTTACATTTCGAGTATTTTGATTAATAAAAACTGTCATCGAATAGAATCTGTCATTCATTAAAATCTTCTAAAATAAATTCTATTTTTCATTTTCACTAAGGAGGAAACTTATCTTTCAATCATTATTAACAATACATTAGGCAGCCCGTACACATCATACAATCGCCGGCCGACTTTATGTCGGAAAGAGAAGAAAACTTGATGTCAGCTTTGTAAGCAGAAAACAGGATAGCTTTTTAAAACGTTTGACTTGGTTAATAACCCTTAAACGAACCAATCCTAGAAATAAACTCTAAAATTGCCTATTTCGCTAAAAAGGTCTGATGACAGTCGGTGGATCCAATTTTATAAGAGAATTAATTCTTTCGATTTGAGACATTCAAATGTTCTTCTCATTTGAATTCTTTACTAACAAAGCACTCGTCTTACAAAGCCGCTCTAAAGGCCTCAAATCGGAGTAACAATTGTACTACCGATTGTCTATCGTGTCCTTATACGAAACCTCTCCTCCTTTCTCTTTTAATTTCATACAAAGAATCAAGAAAAAGCATTGCAGCGCGTGCATCTGTTACGGCGTATTTAGGTGTACGTTCAGCTTAATACTTCATGTCAACCTATTTGAAATAATTTATGATTATGAAAAAAAATTGAGTTGCGCACGCAGGTATTCTCTGGTTACAGGTTGCTAGGGCAACGTTTTAGAAGATCAACAGTCGTTTCTGGGTGATACAAAATATTTTTAAATTTAATTGAATAATTATGGAACTCTCTGGAGTACACTATCAGTTTGATCAATGGAGGGCTTCTGCCTCACACACGATGCCGCGGGGCGCGGGCGCCCGCCACTCCACACAACTGTGCGCTCTGTGGTTGCAGATCAGTGGAAGTGTGTTATTTAAAACCAGATAATAAGTTGTCAATAAACTGCAATATTCAGTTCAATGTGATTTTAAATTAGCCTTAAGTTGGCCCTAAAGTTTTGAAGTGTTACAACGATGCAGTTAGAATTATGATAAAATGAGTATGTTTGTAATTGAGTTAATAAAAAAGTGAGTTACTGTATTTTTGTGGCTTCATTTTATAAATTATAAATAAGGGTAAGAATACCTAGAGTTATGTATAGGATATTTAATTTGGATGATGTTCGTGTTTACGCATACATAGGCAGTATCTAACATTCTCGGTTGTTGACAGCTATGTGACATAGCGCATTGGCGCGCGGTAAGACCAACGATTTCGGTAATTTGAGAAAACTTTGGATCGTCATAACTTTATTTTTTTCTTTAAAAATTATATATAAAAATAAAACATGTATTTTTTATTTTTTATTAATGAGTGGACTCCTTTAAAATAGCTAAGTAATTCAAAATCACCCTGTATAATATAATTATGTATATTAAGTATGTATTTACAAACAAAAAGTAGTATATGTATTATATCAGTTATCTGGTTTCCATAGTACAAGCTCTGCTTAGTTTGGGATCAGATGACCGTGTGTGAGGAATGTCCCAAAATATTTATTTTATTTATATATGCTTGTTCCACCTGATAGTACAATATGAATCTTCATTTGCACAGAAAATAAAGTATGGCCCCGAAGATTAATGAAAGAATGCTTAAAACTTACAATCAACCTTAGATCACTACTATAAGGTTCATAATACACTGCAGTTGTTAGTTCCGTCTCACTTGCAAGTCACGCCCCTCCGCACGGCGCATGCTAACACGGTGGCAGCTGCCGACCAATAGCATTTCCTGCGCTTTGAAAATGTTGCTTCTGTGCTGGTACGTAAGCAGTTACCTAACCTATAGAAGGGTGAAGGAGGGGTTTGAGAGTCTATTGGAGTAGGTAACTAAACATCAGTGCACACAAAAAGAAGAAAATAAAGTTGCAATTCTATTCTGTAACAGAAGGTATGTTTATTGTAAATGTATGACTACAGAACATTAGGGACACATCTGCCAGGGTGTCAGCATTGTTTGATTGAGAAAAAATAACTTCCCAACACTTTTCCCACTAAACAGTTTCAAACAATGAATGTTAGTCTGCAGTCCCCAGGTATTACATTAGTCTGGTGGAAAATCTTCACTTTTCTGTCAGGGGTGAAGGCAATTAAACAAATAAAGGGCACTTTTTATTAAGAAAACAAATCCTTTAAAAACTTTGGAACAAAGAACTAGTAAATAGTACTTTCTCTCGAAGAAAGATGCCTTCGTGGCGACCTCATTGAGACCTTTAAAATCCTCACGGGTAATTATAACCTTCCTCACTTACAAGATATTTGTAAATTAATTGTGCACCATCTAAATCAAACAATAAATAAATAAATAATTATTAAAAAAAATACTTTGGCATTTACAGAACTGAGCTATCCCAACGTGTACAAACAGCCCTTACAGACATGGGCGCGACAGGCGCGTGGGAGACCCACGGACGCTCATGCTGCCCCCGGCTACTGTTCCACTTCCGACGAGCCCCCACTCCTCTGCGCCGGGTGCCGCAAGCCTTGAAGAAGCTAGAGCATGCAGTGGAAGACCAGTTGTACTTTATACTGAGGAAAGCTAGGATTATTACTAATGTTTGGTGAGTTTAGAGATTTTAATTTGCCATAGATTAGCTTACCTCAAAATGGAAATATTATTGAAATGGTTCATAAATTGACTAGAGTTCAATCTACCACATAAGGTGGTATGACATTGTGGAATGCAAATAAATAATATGAATATAAACCCAAGTTCATGGCACCTCTAGTAATTTTTCCTTCCTTAGTATATTCTCTTATAATTTTATGTTCCAAGTAGTGACCTATTAGAATAAGTTTTTTTGTTAAAAATTTCATCTACAATGCAACCTTTTTTGGTGACTGTACTTTTTGTTGACTGTACTTAGATTGTCATCCAATATACTAAGGTTTCCAAATATCAATTCAATCCAACCACTGGAAGTGGGTGAAATTCGACATGCAAGATTTCACCCGAACATATTGCAAGTTAAATCAAAGTTTGTAAAAAGTCAGGTATGAAATATAGTGGTTATAATTAAACACATATTAATTCTATCTTTTCAACCAAATGAATCTGTGTTTGAACTATCATTGCATCAATTCTCATTTTCAGTGCCAAATCCCTCTTTGCCATACCAAAAAACGAGGAGTTTGTATACATAAGCGCGGACGAGGAGGCTGGTCGCGCGCGTGACGTGAGCTCTCTGGTGCGGGGCCTCGTGCAGCTGTGCGCCGGGGCCCCGCCCGAGGGGCCCGCGGAGAGGCCCAGCTTCAGGCAGTTCCTGCAGGGACATGTGGACTTGGCATTTGGAGATGGATTTGATGATAACGTTGGGAAGTATGCTATGAGCACGTCTTTCTTTGAGGTGAGAAACGTGAAACCTTTACCTTTTAGAGTGGTTAAACCGCACATTCCAATTCCACTTTCGGTAAACAAGATGACTGATTTTATATTCAAATTTCATATAAAGAAAGTCTTGAAAGCAAGAGCTTATTACAAGGTAGTGCATTGCCTGTTAAGCCCTTTCCGCCTCACGGGAGGGGGTCGAGCTGAATCTCACACGAGGGAGAGGGGGTAACAAAATGTATGCAAAAAGTTTTTTTCAATTTCTGACTTTCGTTAATTTCTAGTACCTACCTTTCTTTTTTTAATAGCTTGGGAAAATCCTCTTAGGATACCCTAGGGGGAGGGGGCAGTTTATGCCGGACTACCGGATTAACGGCTAAAATCCCACGGTGGTCGCCACCTGCGCTACAGAGGGGGCGGGCTCTCGTGCAGATCGCGTACCTACGCACGCCCTACTACCCTAACCTAACTTGGTCTCATAGAGCCTTTTGATTTTTGGCTAATCTAATAAAAATATTTTTCAAAGTCGCCGTTTTCTCGCTGTCTGTACCTTTTCAAAAATCTGTAAATGCCGATAGCAATAAATCAAAAATTAAAGGACAGTCACTTAAGACATATTAGCGTGACTTCAACTGTTGAGGCTACTATTGACTATTCTTTGGTTAAGTTGGTGACTTGTGTAAAATTTCCATTCTGTATAGTCAGATTGTCCAAAAATTATATACCTTGCTGAGTTTCTTGCCGTTTCTTCTCAATTGAAGGCTGACTACTGAATGGTGGTAACTTCAGGAGCTTTGACCTTCACAAAAGGCCTAAATTGAATAAATGGCTTTGAATTTGGTTGCTAAACCGTGAAATATGTGTGTCTCAGGATATTTATTATTGAACCAGTAATTCAAAACCATAAAAAATATGTTTCTTCCACCAGTTGCCAAGTGCATCCTCGTGGCGTGAAGCGGCCCGGGTGCTGACTCCCATCTACTTGGAGGAGGAGACCAAACATGACCAGGAGCCCGGCGGCGCACTATTTGATGCACTCGCTACGGACGTCCGGTTTTCACAGGCTAGGTGTGCCAAGGTCTGTTGTAGCATTTTTACAAGCTTTTATTTAGTTTCACCTGTCCCGTTGTCTGTAATGGATTTTGCAAGTTAATGACCCACTTTCCGGTTTCCGATCGATCTGAAATATTGCACGAATATGCAAATCGCGTGACAATGCAATATTATGATGACGTGGAGCTAATATGATGATGGAGCTGGTGGCCATATGAACTCCGTAATAAAACCACATAACCCCATCGAGTTTGGGCTCGTTTGATTCGTCTTGATGAGTACTTTGTCGCAAGTACAGTCAACAAAAAGCATAGTCACTCAAAAAAAGCTTGTATTAAAAATGTCATTTTTAACAAAGAACTTGTTTAATTTTGAGTTAGATAATATACATCCATAATTTGTTAGTAACTGCCTTGTTATTATATAACATTTTTAAAAACAGTATGTAATATTGCATTATGATACATGTGTGCAAAGTTGGTCATTACACACGAGGCGAAATTAAGCGCGTGAGCCGCATGCGATGGCGATAAGGGAGCCGAGAGTGTAATAATCAATGCACACGCATGTCATACGAAGCTTTTTAACACACTTGCGAAGAAAAAAACAGACTAGTATTTTTTTTAAATAGAGTTTTGATAATAATCTACTACACAATGAGAACGTAAACAAATATAGCAGATTATTTTTTTTTACAGCGATGCGCTCTCAACCTGTTTTATCCTTTTAAATTAAGAATGCTTCGTCTACACACATAATCACTTACAGTGAGATACAAACTTAACATAATCGGGATATTATCATAAAACACTAGTGCGGTAATGTAAAGTAAAAAGAGCACCAGTTCGTAATAAGCTGTCTTATGATACTAAAATCGGTGCAATAAGAGCCTTTACGAGCAAGTGTGTTGAAAAAATATTTATTTAGTTAATTGATATAATAGTCTGCATTTGTGACTTACTGCTTAATCCATAACTGTCAGCATGGCCTTGCTCCTCATTGTAAAGAGAAGCCTTTTTTTTAAATTTAATGTGCTTGCGTTTGGCCACTGACCCGCCCATAAGGGACGAAGACGAAGCCTAAGATGGAACACGCTTACCCAGAAGGAACCTATTCACTCTGGCCTTGAAAGTCCCAAGGTTATATGAGTCAGGAAACACAGACGCCGGAAGCAAGCTCCACTCCCTTGCTGTCCGCATTATAAATGAGGATGCAAAACGCTGCATCCGTATTTTCGGTATGTCAACAACGTACGGGTGAAAAATTTTCCGGCGTCTTGTGGTTCGGTGTAAAAATGGGGATGGTGGAATAAGGTTGAACAATTCCAGCGCACACTCTCCAAAATATATGCTTCTACATAAGCAATTAAGACGTATAACTTGTTGACATAATTATTAAATTGTGTTATTGTACAGGTGTTGCCGATAGCTCAAGCATCGTACACAGAAGGCTTACCCGCACATTACTCCAGCCAACATCATGCACATAAGGTAAGCTGTTAGATGAGTAACTATTATGATATTTAACAGTAATCTCTCAGTAAATCTTAATCAAACATTATTTAATTCTTCTGATATTGCAAATGCCCACAAGCTGAAGTGACATTGCGGAGGTGGACCATTTATCTGCTTGTGTAGCCTATTTTTTAGTACATGTTAATTATGTTTTTTTAACTTTTTATTGCATTTTTTAAATGTCAATTAATGTCAAATGTCAAAGAAAATACATTTAATAGTTCCTAACTGGCATCGGGAATAGTTATTATTATTTGTTCTTGCGATCATTGGCAAGAACATTTAGAAGATCTATCTCTGAATGATTTATTAAGGCTTAAATATTCCGATTATTTTAATTGATCCTTTAGCGGGTCTGGCTCATTCCGCCTGCCGTTTAGGTTCGAAGATATACCTACGCACGCAGCGCCGGCCTCAGCCAGATCAAGGTAGAGCAAGATTGTCTTTTGGCGCCCTTTAGTCCTTGTCTTTGGTCTCTTTCAAAAGGCGCCATTAAAATTTATTTGATGCTTGAAATTATTTTTCGGATTTGGTATTTTGGCGCCTAGAGCGACCGCTCCTGTCGCTTTACCCTAGAGCTGGCGCTGCACAGGCAGTGCCATCTTTTCGTATCTTAACACAGATTTTATTAGGGAGTGACCCTTGTGTATAGTACTATTTCTTGTTCTTTCCGTCTAATAAAAATATTAGCGTATTTAATAATATGTCATCGATATATATCATAATAGGGCATCATCACGTCGTTTGGCAATATTTAATTGTCATGAAAACGACGTGATGATGCCCTAAAACTTCTGCAGAACTAAACTAACCAGAATAAAATTTGGCACAAGCTCGAAATTTTATACAAAAGTGTTGTTTTCAGTAATGATTTTCTATACTTTAACGTTAGCTTTATGCACTCCATTTGATACAGTTTCAAAGCTAAAAGAGTCAGCTTGCAGACGGTGTTGTCATTTTAAATGTGGAAAAGTTAATTTTTGCCATTTGAGGTGTTGTTTTTATTTCTATCTTTATATAAAAACCCTGTTAAAAATGTACAAAGCACTGTCCATACATGTTTTGAGTATACGAGAAATGGAACAGTTTTTTTTATATACGTCTTAATCGATAAACAACCTACGGCCCGCCTAAATTCAATTGAAGTTTCCAAATGCTGTTTTTTTATCTTTTAAATTATACCGAATACAGTGCCTTAAATTTATTCGGGCAACAACGGTCTGTCGCTTCGTTTCTGCCGTCGGTATAGAATCACCGTTAAAACTGTTTCTACCACAAATTACTAAATAGTGTTTCTACGTCCATCTTCGACAAATGTAAGAACTCTACTGAATACTGAACGAACCACGGCGGTCATGGCACTGCGTTCAATGCCTGACAAGCGCGTGTCATGTGAACACTATAAAAAAAATTTGCGCGCGTTCAACGCGCGTTAAGCGCTTGTCATCTGAACGTTCTCTTAGAGCAGTGTTTTTCAATCTGTGGTTAGCGACCCCTAGGGGGGTCACGAAACCTTAGTAGGGGACTTCGCGCAAGCGGGCGTCCAATCTTACCTTTTACTTAGTTGCAAATCTCTCGCGGCTTCTTGCAAACTAAAGGTATCAAAATAAAGAAAATCATTAACGTAATTAATTTATAAATTCTGTCTGTCTGACAAGGGGGTCGCGAAATCAATAAGATTGAAAAACACTGTCTTAGAGTATCTACTCATGTGCCCGCGAAGGTCTATTTGAAGTAAATTATTTTGATTCAAGAGGAAATCTTTGCTGAAAACATCTATTTTGTATTAAATAGAAGCGTTTTACCTGAAAATAAAACGCATATTAAATACTTACCTTATTTGAAACTTTACATTTGAGATAGGCCCCTCCTTGTTTTCTGCTTTATTGTACCTTCTTTGTCTACCTTATATCGCCATCTCACTCGCACATCCCCCTACCATCCACGCCAGGCAGAGCGGCGGGCATGAGCCGCGCGATCTCGTCATTGTGTCGAAAATACCAGGCAGTGTTAAAAACTAAAGTTTCAAATAAGGTAAGTATTTAATATGCGTTTTATTTTCAGGTAAAACGCTTCTATTAAACACTTGACCGTTATTTGAAACTTTACATTTGAGACGTGTTTGTTATCGCCTGGTAGAAGTGGATACCAATGTGACTTTATGCTTAGTTCAGTAATAGTGGTAAAAGCATAAACTGATTTTTGATATACCTGTGACCTACGTATTTTCCCAGTTTGGGATATACGAGTACTGTATTCAAGTATACTTCTGAATGAGTCTGTTTGACCATATCGCGAGACAGAATATATCAACAAATATAAAGATGTGCGAGGTATTACCGTAATTTGATTTATAAAGTACAAACCAAAATATATAATTGACTAGAAGCAATTTCTGAAGTTCTTATCAAATAATTGATTAACATAGAAATACATTTTTATTAATAAGTTTCATAAACATGTCAATAAAAAAAAAAAAAAAAAGTAACATTCAAGTCTTGAATGAATCATGCGAGGATATTGTTATCCCGCTATTAGTGGCTTTTTATCAGCTATAGAACTATCTGAAAGTATTGCATAATTGCATACCTATCTCCAATAGGCACCATAAGAATAGTGACCAGATTTCGAATCAGATCGGATAAGACCAATTTTGAGCTGCTGGGCTGGCTTTTTATCTGAGCGTATGTTGCCCGGGAATGCATTATGCCCGCTCCAGCGATTATTTATTTCATCTTGCAGTACCTACTGTTCCAGATGCAGATTTGACTTGTCATCTCAATCGAATAATAAGTTGATTTTCATTTCGGTAAGACATTCCGATGTTTTACGTCTGTTGTGTAAAGTACGAGACATTACACACAATGGAATAGATGGCTATATGTATTACGTTACTATAGTTTGTGTGCCGACATTGTTATTCACCACCCTACCTCCACAACGTAAATCATAGGTACCTAATTTATTATATCAAAACGTTAATTCTTGTGTATACTTAGTCCATTTTATTTTACTCATGTTGTATTTTATTATAATAACCAGCGACGTTATCACTCAAATATTTACCCGAATTATAAGTCCTAGCGTTCAGTCACGGGAAAACATAATTATTACTTTTACATGTTGCAATTTAAATTTGGAAAAGTGAGGTCATGTACTCTTCAACCTGAATCCAATTACAAAAGTAAGACAACAGTGTATTTGATCTGTATAGTTATGCACAATTCGTAGACTATAATTTTGTTTCGAAAAATTTACACGAATCCATCGTAAGCTATAAAATATACCTCAAAATATGTCCAACGAGCACATGAGTGCACGAAACTGCATACGTATAGTTATGATATTAACTACTTGTATATTATAATATATCCCATAGTCGGACAAATGGATTAGTTTGAGCATTTTATTTCAAGCAAGCTATGGTAAGAAAGCGGGTTTTGCTACAAAGACGACATGGTTACAACAAAAGAGTATGTGAACCAATCTTTGGAAGTAGAAAAGCTGCCAAAGATTGACTTGAGGTCTGCCCTCCAAAATCCACTCTTTTTCCATCGAGGAATTACTAGCAAGTTTATGCCTCAAGCCGATCTTGCTGAGGTAGCAGTTTGGAGAAGGTAAAAATGGTTATGCTAGGTCCTTGGGCCTGGTAAATTATGTAATGTACGGGAGGGAGGTAGGCAGATGTAATGTACGGGACAAGCACTGTGAGGCTCGTATTTAGCTATGTGTGCGTGAGAGCACTGTAGGAACACGTGTGACAATGTGCGTTTAGGGATGCCAGGGTGTGTTTAGGGCTGCCAGGTTGCGTGTAGGGCTGCCAGGATAATGAAGAAATACTCCCACGTTTTTTATTGGATAGTTATTGGTGCCGATTCTGTTGGCACAAACTAAACTATTCTTTACTAAAATTTAAGTCGTGTCAAATCGACGTTTCCTATTCAGTTGGCGTACGATTAAACTAAAATTTAGTTTGACAGCACTAATATCGTTTTAGTTACTCAATTTAGTTAAGTGTGTAATTTTCCTACTCTGTTGGTCACGTTTTAGGTCAAATTATATCTAAAATTAGAAACGTCAAACTAAAATTAGTTGTCATCTAATTATATGTGGATTTTTAGATCCTATAGAAATAGTGTTGGAAAGTGGATATCTTGATCTGGATTATTCATAATACTAAATATTTGCATAGAATAAGGACAAAGCAAGATAGGGATATATGTTACATATGTCACTGGACTACAAAATTATGTGAAATATTTTTTTGTACTTTCAATGATATTTTGTTTTATACCACTAAGGTGGCAAACAAGCATACGGCCCGCCTAATGGAAAGCGGTTACCGTAGCCTATGGACACACAACACCAGGGGTATCACTCGCGCATTGCCGAGTCTGCAAAAATCTCTTCACTCACACCCTTTTTGAAGAACCTTATGCTGTACTCCATTGGGAAAACCACGGCAGGGAGCTCATTCCACAGTCTGAGCGCCCGCGGAAGGAAGCTCCGTTAAGCCCGCACAGTTCGAAACCATTCTGGTTTCAATGTGTGATGGATGGATGTCGCTGGCGAGAATTGCGATGGTGGAAGATAGCCGTGAGCATCAAGTCGAACAATTCTTTAGAACACTCTCCGTTGTACAAGTGGTAGAATACACATAAGGAGGCAAAGTCTCTCCTCAGACTGAGGAGCTCTTAACCACTTGTGAGTTCGGGATCTTCAACAATTCTGGTGGCACGACGCTGAACCGAGTCTAAAGGCCCAAACTGGTATCCAGGTGCTCCCACAGATGACAGCAGTACTCCATAAGGCCGGACTTGAGACTTATAAAGTTGCACTCCAATAGTGCCACAAGCTTATCTGGCCCAGTGAGAGTCGCTGTTATCGCATTTGGTGGAGCAAACAACCAATGAAAGTAGTGTTAATATTCTCTTTGACCAATAGCGATTGACATTTCGAAATGGCGTTGTTAGTTCCTCCTTAGCATAAGATAAGTTTTTGTTTGTAAAATGGGTATTTCAAATCACAAATTCACAAAGCGAATCATCAAAAAAAACATGCTTTGCATTTATTTTTCAATTTTATCATGGAAGAATAAGTAAGGTAAACAACTAAAAGGACTTTTTGGTGGGAACTTGTAGAGTGACGTTGCGTTTTCATTTTTATTTTCATAAATTCGTGTATTTTGAGTTTTATTTTGTATTTTCGGTGGTATTTCACTCAATAAAGATCATCCATGTGCACCAGTGAAGTGAAATTAAATGAATTATGTGTATCGTGACTTTTCAAGTTGTCTCAGAAAGTCCTTGAAGAGTTTTAGTACAACAACCACCATTGTAGTAAAACATTACTTTTATGGACGGTGACTGACTGAGGACTGTGAAAGTGATAATTGTTGTGACTGGAAATTATAATATAACTCGACACTGGCAGAAATAAGTCCGAATACCACAACTTCAAGGAAAATACTTTCAATGTAACCTAGCAACACCAACCGATTTTTGTTGAGGTTTTGTGTTCCTAGTCATCATCAACAAATACACGGAAAAATAATACAAATTAGTGAAAATATCTATACTTACCTATGAAACGATATTCCGTCTCGCTTTTTTTGTTTTTGGGAACAATTTTTACAATTTTTCAAAATGCAGGACGGCATAATTTTTAATATAAATTATGACACTTGTGACGTAGTAACAACACGAGGCCTTGTTTAATACTGACTCGAGTTTGTATTTACTTTTGAATCCGTATTTGGTGTGTTGGCGTCACTCCCGTGTTCCGCGCGCTCGATCTGCTTACTATTCTGTAATCTGTGGTCGGTTTGGTCTAAACACTCAAAATTTGCAACTACGTATATGGGAATCCCATAAGCAAATAAATCTACTACAAGTATTAATTATAAATATTAATCTGTGTAGGCGTATCCGCTACGTAAGTGCTACTCTGGCGGTAGTCGATAATTAGTAACGATAGATGAAGAACTAATAAATGAAGCAAACGATACATTCATATGATAACGATACGATTCATTAGATGCTTTGGTCACCCTCGTTCCGAATCGACATCTCATTTGGGTCCTGTAGTGCTTTCAATTTCTTTGTGATTGCAATGCAACTCTTGTTCCAGGATATACCACTTTTAAAAACTCGTCCGTTTAATTAGCATGATTTGATTACATATTTCACTAGAAAATAAGAACGCATTTGCAGGTGAACCAACGACCAGTATGCTGAATCACGATAGTGCAGACTCGTTTGGGTTATGTATGACATAGCTTGGTAAGTTTAAACCGATTAGGCTCCAAGATGATTGTTAAGGAAAATAATTATTATTCCCGTATAATAAAACACACGTTACTTGGGGCATTGGTATTAGCTTGTCGAGGTTATTTGCTAACAAAGATAAGTTGCCTCTGTATAATTTTATTCATTCTTGTTTTAGAATGAAACATGACAACATTTTAGACAGGAGAAAGTCGTTCAAATATCCAATAATACATATTTATTAATCCCCTATATGTTTGTTACCCAATTGTCTAATTAAGCAAAGTTTCGGCTGAGACCGAAAGTAAGGTAAGGTAGGCAAGTATATGTATAATATGTAGCCGTTACTGGTCGATAAACATCTATGTGCGGTGCTTTGCACACATTCGCTAGTGAAAATATGCATGTTTCTACCTTACACAACCAGGGTTGATATAAATCAGAGACACGGTAAAAAATATTTGTCCGTTATCGCAAGTTATAATAGGTCAGTGAGACCCGCCACTTTTTTGGATCAGCAAACCTTTTTTTTTTTTTTTTTTTTTAGTAGTGTGCCCGACTCTGTATCTAATAATATACTCTTAGTACTGAACCGATTGACTTGACATTAACAACGGCAGCTTTTGGTAAAATTATATGCAACAACCGTGTATTATTTTCAGTATGTAAATCGGAGATTCGTAGATGTTACCACTATTGGTGGATTTTAAATTATTGCCCCGCTTTGAAAATGTCAGTATCAAGTCTTCAGAGTACCTCACAAGGACTAGAATGCTAAGAACCCCGCGAGGATTGAATATGATATGGAAAGTGCGTAGAAGCACCAATATCCTAGTGAGGTACTTAAAAATAAATACACTGTAAGGGTACATTTTGTTACCAGCCTCTGTGAGAGTTGATAATGGTGGGAAATATGTGTAAAGGTATCCCAGTGTAGGACTATGCGAATATACATTACATTTAAAACCATCTGTCCCCATGAGGGTAGGTTATGTTAAAGCATGTGCGCGAAAGTGCAATATTCAAGTAAAAAACCCTACGAGGGAGCATTTTAAATTATCTGCCGTTGCAATGGTTGATTATGATGGCGAATGTGCGAAGAACATTTATCTAAGTGAAGTACCCTGCGAAGAGGATAGATATTTGGGTTTTTTTCTTTACCTACTAAAAATCTGCTTCTAAAGCATTTGATTCTAGTCTATTGAAAGGCAAAAAGTTTTTCGAACACCACCTGCCTTTTTATTGTGCGTTGAGGCACAACATCCAAAATAATACCCCGCGATTTCAACTCACCTGCCTGCCTGGGGTTGGTTATAATGGGGAATGTGTGTACGGGCACAACATCCAAGAGAATACCCCGCGAGGGTATATTAAAACTCACCTACCCCTGCGAGGGGTTGATTATTATGTGGAATGTGCGTACGGAGTACGGGCACAACTTCC